>OX463842.1:51865063-52212563 GCA_949825065.1 Odontocerum albicorne | reverse complement strand
GTTGTCTTCAAATGAAGTATAAAACTTTGATAAATGTTTTTATATCGTTCCTACTTTGGAAAACTTAAAACTATTTTTTACTACTTATAAAAAATTACAAAATTTGAAAAAAGGGTTAAAAATGGTATTTTTTTCAGACGTCCGTCATTTTACGTTTTTTTTTCTTTTTGTTACCGACTATAAAGACATTATTTTTTATTAAGACATTGTGTATGATTTTGGTTTAAAATTCACGAAAGACCTTCAATAATGTCGACCGGCTTACCGTCTTTTTTTTTTATTACAAGATATTAACAGCTGATAACATCTTGAATTTTCAATTTTTTTTATAAATACATTTATGTACATTCTCAAATTGTCAATAAACAAACTGTTAAAAAATGTGTAGGAAAAATATTTCTTTGTTTTTAGTCTGAAAAAACGCCCGAAATTCACGCCTCTAGAGAAGAATATCCCCTTGACCCAACAATATTTTTTTTTTAACCCTTCTTTACTACGACTTCTTCTCAAATTCACACATTATATTTGTTTGTTTAGTAATTTTCATTCATTTATCTACGTTCCTAATCCATCTAAGGTTTCTTTTCTTCACCCTTCTCAACACATCAGCCTAAAGTTTACATTCATCATAAAGAAAATTTATCACACACATTCTGCGACTATTCTAGGTACATTAATCTTCTCATACAACTCCTATAATTTTTCAGACTTTTTGCGTTTCCTTCTTTCAAACTTCCTCTACCACGCTTTCGTTCAACATTTATTTATTGTATATTTAGTCTTTCTTCATCCATTCGTTTTTTTCACAAAAAATGGGTCATTTATAATTTTTAGGATTCAGGAAATATAAATAAAAAGCTTTTTAGTTCTTAAAAAATATTTATTTCGATAAAAAATCTCGCAAAAACAATACACTTTTTTCAAATCGCATCATTTCGTTTCATTCCACAATATTATTTTTAATAAAGTACGGTATAATATTATATTATTTTTGAATATTTAAATAATATCAATTTATAATTTTAGTAACTTACAATCGTTTCACCTCAAGTTAACTTGAAAAATAGTGTCATGTATTATTTTAGTATCTTATTTACACGCATTAATTTTATTTATTAGATCGTGGAAGAATTATTATGTGTATTATAAAGATTTCTTAAACTATACAACGGTTAAATGAAAACTAATACCAGTTATTTTAAAACTCATCAAAAGATCGCAGGACTGACGTATTACAAGAAATTACTAATATGTTATGATACATTGACATATCTCATTTCGTTTCAGCTAGCGTGAAGACATTTTAAGAAGAGGTTATCTAGCTGAACCTTTTGAAATGGTCGCATAAAGAAAAAAATCATTGAAGTGGTTCAGTTAACGTGTAATTGAATTTCTTTCCGCTCACATAAAACAGCTGTAATAAGAATCATTTAAGCTAAATTTCTTGAAATGGAGGCATATACTGAGCATTCGTCGGAGTGGTTCAATCAACGTGATGTGATTAAATTTCTCAAAGAAGGCATATGTATCTACAGTAACAATGAATGACGCTTAAAGGTAGTTAATGGTTAAGGCTTTATTTGTGTGTATGCTGTGCGTCATTGTGACGAACAAATATTAAGATTGCAAATAAAGGTTGAATTGTGCGATGAGATTGAAGCGAACGTTTCGTGACAGCAACAAATTGGATTGATAAGAATAGGGTTTTTTTTTTACTTATTTTTGACTACTTCAATCTTTACAAACAATCAAATTTGATTACAGATAACAAAATAAGGGTGTATGTTGATAAATTTTCAGAAAATATTTTATCAAAGGTAACAGAGGTCTACAAAGCAATCCTGAAAATTTCGATACAACGATTACGAAGAGTTTGGACCAACAAAATCAAGATGGTTGGTGCAACACTATACCGCACAAAACTCGAGATATCATAGAAAAAAATGTGAAGCTGGGTGTTGAAGTTTTACCTCATCCCCTATATAGATCAAGTTTAGTGCGATTTACAACTTTTTTAAACATTGAAACTACATCTTTGGGGTCACGGGTTTGATTCCACCAAAGATTTGTAAAAGGTTTTGAGGAACTAGGTGAAAACAAAAGATAGTTATTTCTTCCCTATGGTTTTTATCATAACTTGTTCATCGTTAGGATAAATATATGAGGTAGAAAGACGAATATGTACAAAAACATAAAAGATATAGCAAATGTAAGAAACAATGTTTTAGTTTTTAATTCATTAAAATATCTTTACTTTTGCCAGAGTTGTAAAATCGGAGGTATTAGATTTCATTCGACCTATGTATGTACCATATATACACTTTGCTTCGTTACAAACACATTAAACTATCAATCCTCAGTTTAATCAAGTATTATTTTTAAATCCATTTCCGAATACCGGTTAAATTTTAGACACGAAAACGGTTTTAGAATCGATTTTCGTTCATAACTCATCCAATGCTGAGAACACGCCTGGCGTGTCCCTGTGAACATCTGCATCATGCTCAGAACACGCGCGGCGTGTCCATGCCTAAATATTGTTAGTGTATTACATTAGCATACGATATTCGTTCATTACTTCGGAAGAGTCCATCGCATTGGGACGTTTTCATAAATGTAGAATTTGTTTTACTTCCGTGAATATTACACGGGTTGAAACTAGTTTTTATTAATCAAATATATTGAGCACCGATCTAGTTGTCATGCATTTTGTATCAGCAGTGAAAGAGTTAATCTTAATTAATTGTATATTGAAATGTTTAAATGGTGAAGGCTTATATGGTATAGTTATTTAGATATCTGTTTACCAGCCGAGGATGCTGGATTAGATTCTCGATGGTACGAAAAATATAAAAAAATAACAATCTGAAGGTTATTATTTGTAAAATAATAATACGTACTTGCGCCAGATAAACAATTTCATCTCCAAGTTCGTGTATTTTTTTCTACACCTACGAAAATGGAATTCGTTACGTATCTACTCTAGTAATTTTTTACTTGGATGGTCAATCATCTTGATTTAAGACAATGTCGCCTACCAGCCTCACTCTTCAAAACGTCTTTATCACAAATTCAGATGTTTTGAAGGGTAGCAAAGAAATTCATGAATGAAAGCCATTTTTCAACATTTCACTGTCAGAACATTTAATATATGTTTGTATGTTTCATTGTCTGATATTTTTAGCCATAGATTTGTTAGACTGAGCACCTCACTTTTCCAAATAAAATTATCTACTCCAATCACTTTACTTCATCTCAGTGTAATCACCTCTTAAACAAATTATATCCTAGGAGAGATAATTTGTGGCCTCCGCATGCTTCATGCTAGGAATGTAAGCCGTATTTGTAATAAAAAATCTTGAAATAATCTTAAATATCTACGGTTCAAACTATTTGGTTAAATAATTGACCGCATTTTTGTTGAATTCATGTTATTGTCTTTTTTTAATGATAATAAACGATAGCGCTCTTTTAATTTGAATGTGGAAAATAAACTCGCTTAAGAAAATTATTAAAAAATGACAACATATGAGATTCAAAAGTAAAGTTTTCTTATAGAGAATATTCATTTTTCTCCTTATTTTAATTAAACTACTTTTTGTTAATTATCTACTTTTTCAACTAATTAATATTACTGATATACAAATCAATGACTCATAAAATGTAACATGTCTTGTCAAAAGTAACTTTTAAGGATTCCATTGAAAACTTGCTGTTAAATAAGTAAACTGTTTTGCTTGGTGTTGACCATTTTACGTTACTAACCGTTCTTGCGTTATTGCTTTGTGTTTACTGTTTTTGTTCAAAGTTTGATTAATTCATTCTTGTGATATCCTTCAATTTATTAAAAAAGGCAATCTGGAAATATTAAAGAGCGCGATAGGAAATATTGTCGTCACATTGTTTTCATTGGTTAGTTACTCAAAGTTCATCGTTGTAGGTGCTGGAAATGCTATCACACGAGAAGATATAACAATACTATCACTAGCAAGCATTATTAAACACACCCTTAAACCATACTAGTTCTGCTTTTTATATTTTGTGTTTTAGGTACCATCAGGAATCATAACCAAACCCCCCGATAAGAAAGCCATAACCTTTTCAAATGGACCACATAATAAAATCATTTAATTTATTGCAATATAATTGTTTCCTCCAATTTTCGTTAAGTCACAATCCGTTAAACTGAGTATTAAATGTATGCGAATGGATCGAAGTTTTCTTTAGAGTTCAGTATTCACATCGGGGTATCTGGAGCAGTGTCGGCGGTTACCGGTCCTGAAGATATAGCGCCAAAGACAATCTGGAAAACAAATAGATTTGTGAGCCTTTTGTAAAAGTTTCCATTCACCAAATCTCATTCCCCCAGATAGAGACTGTCTTTAGACAAAGACGTTGTTGGAACTTTCTCAAGACAATGCATTCTGAGAGAATAATACCAGTTGGAAGATGCTCCAAATATAAACAATGTTTACCTTTTGTGTTCGCTATTTTTATCATTATTTATCTACAGAATTATACTTCAGATAATTCTTCATTTTGTTTGGTTATTTAATGGCACAGTTTTAAATTATTATAATTTTAATAATATTCATGGAACTGTAACTGTATTTATTATCATTCAAAGAACAGGAAATAAAATTGTAATACTCGTATCATTCATGGAGCAGGAACTGTAATTTTACTATAAGTGATAGAACAGGAACTTTATTTAATTTTATTAATTAAACAGGAACTATAACTTGAATATCATTCATGGAATATGAGCTATAATTTCAATATCATTCATGGAACCGAAATAAATCACGCAGTGAATCGAAGTTCAAATACAGTTTAAAAGATTTTAACTATTTACAAAAAGAAAAGAAAAATAGAATACAAAAATTAAAAAAAATGGTTTTTAACGGTCATAGCCAGCTCATTTCAAGTGAATTTTGGTAAACGTGTTATGTATTATATTGTTCAACATACAGTTAAGGTAGTGTAGTGTTAACACTATGGAGGTTTAAATATATTTTATACATTTACAGAAACACTGTTTTTTTTTATTTAAGATAATAGAATGATCCTACAAATTTAAAAGCTCGATAATCTAGTCATTAGGGGAACATAAAGAAATATTGTTTGAGCTCCTTTAATGATGAGGTGAAAGACTTAAAATTGTTAATGGTATACCATTATCTAAATTGGAAAAAAACAATGCTCTAGCAAATCAATCAAAAAGTGTTTATAATTATTTACATTTATTGTATTATAATCTACAGCATTTTATCGACCAATAAAAATATTTCAAATGCTCAACTTAGAATTTTGAGCGCACATGAATATAAACAACTTGTCAAACAAATTATAAATATTCACATAAACTATATGCAAAATAAAACATCGAAAATCAGTACGCAAAAAAAATACAAATTTGACAAGTCAAGACTCAGGCAATCAAAGGCCCTACAATAAAAAAAGGAAAAAAAAATAACATTATAAAATAATAACACAAATATGCGTATGCACAATCCACTCGAATACGCAAAAAAACGCACACATTAAAAAAACTTGAAAAGTTTTACAACTTGCATAAACTCCATTATTCTCAAAGGAGGAAAACAAATTTGAGATGTAATTTATAATAAGATAAATCAAATACATATTTTTTTAAATGGTTAAAATAGATTGTCGAAAAAATAAACATTTTTTACAGCCCAATTTTAAGGCAGCAAACAGAAAATTCTCGAAATAATATATATAAATTAACAACATTCGTTAAAGCAGGGACACCTTCCTTTGCAATAAAATGCTGTTTCAAATATTTTGCCTTGAAAAACTCAACGATTTTTTTGGTTTATTGTACGAATAAATAAGCATAAAGATTGGAAACTCACCCTAATATAATTTTCTGTACAGATATGTAGCAGGCTCTGGCCATCCCGACTGATTTGCCGGTATTCGGTAACACTGCAACCCCTGGAGAAAAAATACTTCTTATAAGATATTTGAAAATATAGGATTGTTAAACAAAAAAGAATAATGAAAACATGTTAATTATTTTTTGTTTTACAAATAAATATATCCATGTTACATATATATGCATGTTACATACATTGTGTTAATTTAAAGTATTAAAAATAAATAATTTTATCCTTTACGTATAAAAATCAAACCATTAAATATATGTATACACCCATCTCTTAAGATTTACGTGGGGTTTTTTACGCGGTTTTAATCTAACGCGGTTCCCAAAAATGGATTTTTATTTATTGTAATAAGGAGGGCGAAGATGGTAGTCTTCATTAAGGTAGGCAAGAACTGTTCTCAATAACATACGCAAGAACGGGTCTTCCAGCCGCTATGCCTGTTGGAAGGGCCTTAACTCTTCTGAACGGGACTGCTTCGGATATTGACATATTTCATATCACATTACCAAAAGCAAAAGTTAATTTTCTTCTAAGATTGAACGCGCTAGAAAGCACTCATCAACATACTTAAGTGACTGTGAATACATGTGTATCATATGTTTGTGTGTATATACTCGTTTGTATGCATATGCATTATTTTATATACTCGTAATTAAAAAAAAATTTTCTATGTAATTTTTCTTCTTTTTTAATGTCTTGTATTTTTCAAAGTAATTGATCTAAGCCTGTTTTGAAAAAAAAAAAAATGTACTAATTAAAATTACAAATCGTTTAACCACTAGTCAACTGAGCCAAAGTCAAGGCAAATCAACGGAACAATTATTATTGTTATTGTTACCCAATTTATTTACTGCTTTGAATTTGAGCGAATTAATTCAATCAGTCAGAAAATTGGAAAATGTGGTAAAAAATGTCAATTCCAATGTGGAAAGAGCTTGAAAAAATGAACGAGAGATAAAAATATTTATATGCATTATGAAGAAATTCATCAAGAAATTACTAAAAAATAAAAAAAAAAACAATTATTTTCTAACATACAAGACACTATTTTTCTTCTAAATATTCAGACATTTTAGATATTTCTACTGATGATAGCGACTTTGAACCAACAATTGTGAAGAAGAAGAAAAAATCAATTGCTTTAGAAAACAGCGAAAATTCAGAATTAAATAATCTCGCTTTTTTTATTATATGTTTATGTGAATGTGAACATATTATATACATTTTTAATTAATTCGCTACTTTTAAGATTAATGAAAATGAGGTTATATGCGTGTACATTTAAAAAAAATGTAATACATAGTGAAAAAACATTATTTTTTTATACAATCATAGATTTATACGCTGTTTTTTGGAACGTATCCCCACATTTTATATAAGCTCCATCATGTATTTTTATACGCGGTTTTTTTTAATCTTGAAACCTATACCATGATTTTGTATGAGCTCCATATATTTTTTTACTCGGTTTTCATTTACACGGGTTTTCACGGAACGTATCTATCCTGTAAATTAAAGGACGGGTGTATATTAAAAAAGGACCCTGGCAACTTATTACTTGATTTAAACTAGTTCATTAAATATAACGCCACTTTTTATGTGATCGTATGGAACAAAAAAATTATGAAGAAATTACATCATGAAATATCCGTTTAATTTGGTATTGGCGGTAGATGCTCCGTATCTTATTGACTGAGAGATGCACCAACGTCACCATAATCTAAGATTTGGAGATATCCAAAAGACTTCCGATAACATTATTTAAAAAATCCTTAAGTACTATGGGCCTGTTGCTAGAAAAAAATTAAAGTCTGAACTAATTGCTCATCATTCTTTAACTACTCCTGATCACGGAGACAGTTATATGATGATGAGCATGAGGAAGGTATGCCATCTGAGATGGATGGATCAAACAAGATTCTTTTTAACCTTTCTCTTCCTGTACTAAAAAATCTGCCCATTCCGGTGCTGTGTATTCAATACACATGTAAAAATGAACGATTTAAAAGAAAAAAAATAAGAATATTCATAGCCAATCGCTTAAATTAATTAAATTTGACGTCAAAAGTTATAATAATTGAAATTTAATTGCTGAAAATATGTAAAAAAAAACATCGGCCGACGTTCACAAAACGGGCGAAGACACCACTTCAAATGGATGCCCAAGAGCTACTGAGACTGAGACGGACTAACACTGTGCATGTTATACCTCGAAGGAAGAAACACAATTGCGAACTGAGATTCTATTTCTTGCGTTCCCGTACACCGAAGTAGAGTGAGATGGAGACGTGAATAGCATCGCTTCCTTCAGGAAGGGTTAAGCGCTGCATTTAGCATAGTCCAAGATAGGTAGATATGGAATCAGGTGTTGTGTCAAGTTCGAGACATAGAAGAAGACCATGATTCTCAGCATTGACCGTGCAATGACGAAAATACCCGTTTGATCTGTGTGATATACCCAATAAATTAAAAAAATGTGATTCGTGAGTTACGTATTCATGAGGATACCTCGTATGTCCAAATGTGTTTTTCGTGGTTAAAGTATATCTTAAAAAATCATTTTATACAAACCCATATAACGTGTCATTTAAAAATATAATAATAAAAAATAATCAGATATGTAATTAGTTTGATTTTTTGGCATTTATGGGACCAATAACTTTCTAACTGTATATCATTTTAAGGGGGATGCACTTTAACACAAAAACACATATTGCAGGTTTCCCAAAAATTGATTATAGAAAAAATTAAGAAACTTCCTGCCCGGTTTCCCACAGCGGAACTTTTCAGGGAGTATCGGGTCCTGAACATAGCCAATTTACGTCTCAAATCCATTCTCTGGCACTATCATCGAGAGGAAAGAAAGATGCAGACTCAGCAGAGACGCATGACAACTGATCAAATGTTCACCATCCCTAGAGTTAAAACATATTTTGCCCAAAGGTAATATGCCTATTTAGCTCCCATGACATACAATGGTGTGTCAAATTCAATTAAGGCAAAGGGAGCAAAACCAATAAGGCAGTCAATCGGAGCGTGGTTGTTATTGAGACAGGAGTTTGAGTACTTGGGCTTGCAAGAGGAATGACTTGTAGCAAAGGTTTGTGTGAGTTCTTGATTGTGGTACATTTTGTTATTTTTTTTATGATTATGTGAGGTATATTGTGGGATGAACGTACTGGCCTGTCTGGAGTGATGAAGTGTGAGGAGTTTGATTTCGCGTGATGTATGCATATGTAATTGAGTGTCACTGTTTGTCAGGTTGGTGAGAATATGCAACGGGGGCTTATGTAATCAAAAATCGGAAAGAAGTGTCGATTTATTTTTTCATGATGTATGTCCTCAGTGAGATACAGGCAAGAGCCTAGTTTATTGGGGACACGACAAATAAAAGGCAACAAACTCAGATCCATTAAAATTGTGTGTCCAAATTGAATTACCTGTGGTTATTTCGCAAATTATATATATTTCTAGTTATGTGTAAAATAAATAAAAATAATAATAAAATAAAAAAGTTTAAATATCCATAAAAACCAAGAAGGGGAATAATAATTGAACAATTTCATAAGGCGCCTTTTTCAATTTATAAAAGTGACAAATTTTTGCGTGTAAAATATTTCTTAGTCTAATTAAATAATAATTTTGATGTTTAAATTGTTCCTTATTTTAAAATTATACGTGACCTTTTTAGAATTTCATTAAAGAAAGGTTTTTTTAAATATAAATATTTCAGTTGTATTTCTGTGTGAATAATTACGTTAACCCTTCCCTTACGGTGATAATAATAATACGCGTGCTCCGGTGTTGGGTAGTGAGTACGCAATAAAAAATTAGCGATTTTAAATCGGAAAAATAAGAATATTCATAGATAATCCCCTAAATTAATTATAATTGAAGTTAAAAATTATAATAATTGAGATTTATTTGCTGAAAACATTAAAAAACCATCTGAAAACATTAATAAACGCTCACGGAACGGGCGTACGTCTAACCTATTTGCAAGCCTAGAGGCTACTAGTGGCGCGGAACGTCAGTCGCATACCCCGGCGCTTACGCTTAATGCTTGCGACGTTGAGACAATTCAGCTCCTCGCAATTCAGTCTAATATGCAAGAGTGAGATGCGAATATAGTGTCGCGCTTCCCGCATACTATTCACCTATCGTCAAGACGAGGCACTCGCAGCGTTTAAATGCGAATTGGTTTTCGATCTTTACAAAACACCTCGGTGTAGTCGATAAATTCTGATTATTATTTTTTTAAATCAATGCGTAAATATACTATATTATGGAGGAATACCTACAATCTTAACCTTGTATTTATTATATTTATAGATATATTGATGGTTATTAGAAGCAACGTGTAGAAGATACCCAACACAGGGAAGGAAAGGTTAATAAAATTTTGTGTTATCTTATTGAGTCTGAATTCGCTATATTCATCAAATTTAATTTTAAGATAAGACTAAGGTAAGATAAACATCTTTACATAAAAAAAAAATGAAGACGGCCTCTCAAACAGAGCGATAAAAGCAGTAAAATATTCAAGTGCAATGCAAACCCTCCAGCCGGCATTGTTCAGCTGCATAAAGAAGATTTCAATAAATCTGCATACATTCATCCCGACCTGCAGTCGCCTCCCGGAGGCGGGTTTCAGGTGACTAATGAAAACCGTAGAATGTCGTCCATTAGGGACGCAAAATTGACTTATGAATAGAATCTCCCCGAGTTTTAAAGAAAGTGCAACGCATCTTTTCCACAGCGATGCAGTTCTTTTAAACTATGTTCAGTTATAAAATATTTTTAGGTAGTCTTTTAATCGTTGTCATTAGTAAAAAGATAAATGGAAAACTTGGGATCACCAAATAATTGAAAATTTGAAACAGGGAAAGGAAAAATTGTCTTTAAAAATAAAATTAAAGTAATGAAAATAAAGGCTAATCTCCTGGTTCCACAAAATACGTGATTGGATTGGTATAAGGATCGGGAATATTTTTCGGGCTGCCAGGGACAAACACTCACTTCCCTCGCTTCAGTAGCTCTCAGGCATCTATTTGACGTGGTATCTTTGCCCATTTTGTGAACGTCATCCGATGTTTTTTTTTTCATGTTTTCAGCAATTAAATTTCAATTATTATCACTTTTGACTTCAAATTTAATTAAATTAAGCGATTGGCAATGAATATTCTTATTTTTTCGATTTTAAATCGCTCATTTTTACATGTTTATTGAATACACAGCACCGGAAAGCGCGAATTTTTTTTAGCACAGGAAGGGAAAGGTTAAGAAAAAATATATGTATTAAATTTCATTGATGAAAGGCTGCATAACTAGCGGCATTATAACTTGGATCTCCTTGCCCCCAATACTTAAGATTCAATCTTACCACGTGGCTACTAAATTGCAAAAACTTGCATTCAACAAACCACAAATGCACATGTCATTATAGCTACTGATTAGACATTTTTCACCTGTGTTGTGGAATATTTATCCATATGCTTTAAATATATAATAGAATATTTGGTGTATAACAACACATGACAGATGGGTACGTAGATAAATTATTGAAATGTTTGACCATTAACACGTCAAAAGTTTGCAAGTAACTTGCAACGTCCTACCCCTCCCCACCCGAGTATCACAGGTTATTTTTCCGCCTAGTTTTGGAATTTCAAAATGCATATCAATCAACAATGGCTCTACAACCCAGGTCGGGTCTTGGCCTCCCTTAAAGCACGCCTCCATGACTGGCGGTCCTGTGCTGCTGTTCGCCAGTTCTGGATGCCAATGAGCTGCGCATCCCTATTGACACCATCCAGCCATCGAAGCTTCGGCCTTCCTGGCTTTCTTCGACCCCCCGGTGTGCCATTCAAGAGCCCTCTCGGAATGTCTTCCTCACTCATTCGCTGCACGTGTCCAGCCCACCTGAGTCTCCCAATTAAAATCTCTTGTGTTATGGTAGGGTCTCCATACAGACCGTACAGCTCCTGATTATACCTGATACGCCATTCTCCGTTATTGCAAATGGGGCCATATATTTTGCGCAGAATCTTCCTCTCAAATGTCCCTAGAGCCCTCATGTCCACTCTACTTAGAGTCCAACATTCTGAGCCATAGGTGAGCACAGGTCGGATGAGTGTTTTATAAAGTAGAGTTTTGGTTTTTCTAGAGAGATGTCGTGATTTCATGTACCTCTGCAGTCCAAAATAGCATCGGTTTGCAGCTATTAATCTTCGATTTATTTCAGTGGAAACATCGTTCTTACTTGTCACCATGGTACCGAGATACACAAATTCAGAAACGGTTTGGAAGGTAAAGTTGTCTATTTGTAGACTTATTGGGTTTTGGCGTCCATTTACGGGCATATATTTTGTTTTGGTCTCACTGACTACTAAGCCTAGGTTTTTTGCTGATGCTGCTAGTGCTCGGAAGGCATTTATAAGTTCATGTTCCGACCTCGCTATGATGTCAATGTCATCTGCATAAGCCAGGAGCTGCACAGATTTACTGAATATATGGCCTGTTGTTTGTATGCCGCTATCCCTAATGGCCTTTTCCAAAGCCATATTAAACAGCGTACACGCCAAAGCATCTCCTTGTCTAAGTCCATTAAATGTTTTAAGGGGTTCAGACAGATCCTTTTGCACTCTGACACGGCACTCAACGTTGGACATTGTAAGCCTGACTAGGTTAATGAGTTTGACAGGAATATTAAATTCAGCCATAGCTTCATAGAGTTTTGTCCTATTGACCGTGTCGTAGGCAGCCTTAAAGTCTATGAAGAGGTGGTATGTATCAATGTTGAACTCTACAGTCTTTTCCAATATATGTCTAAGTGAAAATATTTGATCTATTGTTGACCTTCCCTTGATTTTGCAGCCTCTCACAACATGATAATAGGCAGTACATGCTTCCCACGAAAGAATATACACAAGGGAACGTGGAAAACCCCGGATGGAAGAAATGTCAATCAAATAGATCACCTCTTAATTGACGCCAGGCATAGATCCAACTTAATGGATACACGAACATATCGCGGAGCAAATGTAGACTCTGACCATTACTTAGTAATAGCAAAGGTTCGATGTAGGATTTCCAATGCGAAAAAACGGAGGGGTACACGTTCAACCCGGATTAATACAGACCATTTAAAAGCACCAGAAACTGCAGAACAATTCAAAACATTGATCGGTTCAAGATTGGACGATGCCGATATGAATATGAACCTGGACCAGGATGATGTCAATACACACTGGGAGACTGTTAAATCTGTAGTCACCTCCACTGCTAATGAGGTTCTGGGAAATAGGCAGGCACCACTACGAGAAGAATGGTTTGATGCTGAATGCCAACATGCTACTAATGAAAAAAATGAAGCATATCTCAGGATGCAACAACGGCATCATACACGACAAGCTGTGCTGGAGTATAAAGAGTTAAGGAGGAAAGAGAAGAAATTGCACAGAAAGAAGAAGCGTGTATACCTGGAAAACCAAATAAAGGAAGCAGAACTGTCGCATTCACAGAATAACACCAGACTTTTCTATCGTAAAATCAACAACCAACGGAAAGAGTTTAAGCCTAGAACAACTATGTGTTATGATGGTCGGGGAAATATTTTAAACGACAGGCAAAAGGTTCTGGATCGATGGGTGGAATACTTCGATGTCCTTTTGAATGGTAACCAACATGGAGCAACAAGCGGGAACCAACAAGTAGAATACGACACCACTGATGTTGATGATAATGAGCCATCCCCAACCTTGGCTGAGATTTCAATTGCCATAAAGAATCTCCATAATAACAAAGCACCTGGATGTGATAATCTACCCGCTGAGGTGTTCAAGCATGGTGGCGAGGCTCTCCACAATCATATTCACAAAATCATCTGTGACATCTGGCGCTACGAAATACTACCAAATGAGTGGAATTGTGGTATAATATGTCCCCTGCTCAAAAAAGGAGACCCCATGAGTTGCTCCAATTATAGGGGTATCACCCTTTTAAATATAGCATATAAAATACTCTCAAACATTCTTTGTAATAGATTGCAGAAATACTCCGAATGCATAATTGGAAAATACCAAACTGGATTTCGTAGGGGAAGGTCAACAATAGATCAAATATTTTCAAAATGCATATAAATGAATAAATATTGGTTTATTGATAGCCACACAGTATGTACAGATAAATACATTCCAAAATCGCACAAACGTGTATATCTCAAGATAGATAGCAGTAAATACATTTGAGACAGAAGTTATCAAAAGGTCTAGGCTCATCCCATAACATACCCCTGGTCATTATCTATTCAGACACATGTTGGTCAGATATACCACACCAATACGTGGCGAGCTCGGCCGCGAGAACATCAGATATTTTTCAACCCACATCCTTGATAGGACATCAGATGGTTTTCAGCCCACACTCTTGATATAATATTAGATGTTTCCCCCCCACCCCCTCCCCCCAGTCAATACGCGTGACTTAAACTCATATGTTCTACGATTATTATTAAAAACTCATAGGGCGATAAAACAATTTCATTAAAGGGGTATAGTATTCTACTGTAGAGGCGTGAATTTCAGGCGTTTTTTCAGAATAAATAAAAGAAAACAAAAAATATGTTTCCGATACATTATTTTACAGTTTGTTTATTGATGATTTGACAATGTCCAAAAAATAATTTGAAAACAAAAACGAAAATTCAAGATGTTATGTATCTTGTAAAAAAAGGGGGGGATAAGCTGGTCGACATGATTTGAACCCTTTTATGCATTGGAAACAAAAATTATACACAGTTTCTTAATAATAAATAATATTTTTATAGTTGGTATCACGGAAAATGAAAAAAATCGTAAAATGGTGGTTGTCTGAAGTTTTTAAAAATTTTTTACCCTTTGTTTAATTTTTTGTTTTTTTTTTTAATTTGTAAAAAAACATGTTTTAAAGGTAGGAACGACAGATAAATATTTAATAAAGTTTTAAACTAAATTTTAAGGCAATCGGTTGAACAAAACTTGAGATTGTATGTCGACCAGGTGGAAAAAAGTAGTTTCAAGAAAAACGCATTTAAAGTTTTGAAATTATTGACTGAGTCATTCCGGTACGGCATAATTGTTGCCTCATTTATAGCTTTAACTTCGTAAATATTGAGAATTTTTTTTTGTTTTAATAGCATATTCATAAAGGTCTAAACTTGAAGAATATGAAAAAAAAAAGATTTTTGTCAAATTTCTAGAGAAGAATTCCCCCTTAAGTGGCATAACATTTTTGATTAGAACGTATGTGGATTGCTGCATGCTGATGATGTGATAATGTAAACGGAAAATGAATTAGAGCGTATGATAAGTGAGTTGTACGTGAAATGTAAAGAAAAATACTTGAGAACGAGTGCTGCACGATCCAGTCATGATCTTTCAAAACGATGATTGGAAAAGTGTATGCGGTATTTGGGTGAAGATTAGAACGAATTGAAAAATTTAGCTATCTCGAAAGTACTCAGACCACGAAAAGGTGTAAACATGTATTGAAAGGTTCGGTGCAATAGGAAACAAAGTAAATGGGAGTACTAAAAGATATCAACCCAAATAAAGCAATATTAAGTTTTCTTTTTACGAAATGTTTACATTGAGAAAATATGTAGTGTATCGATGTAAGGAAAGAAAATGGGAAGACAAACAGGTGAATCTATATGAGAGCATGTAAGAATATGACGGAAGTGAAAAAAATAAGTCGTTATAGGAAAATATTATTCTCTGTCTCTGTCAAAATCAACAAGAAAAAGCTGGATGGTATGTATGTAACATATGGATTCATAAACTGTTAATTCATAAATTTCTTGTGGAAGTAGTAAAATACTTTATGCTTCCATTCTTTAAAAGCTAGGACATGAGCTGACTTGGATGGTTCAGCATTGCCATGGTTGCAAGTTACTACCAACCAGTTGATTTAAAACTAAAAAAATTATTCAAATGTCTATATTGATGTTTTTAATTTAACCTAATCTAACCTAACCTAACCTAACCAGATTATTTGAAACTGAAACAAAAATATTCAAATGTCTCTATTGATGTTTTTAATTTAATCTTACCTAACCTTACCTAACCAGATGATTTGAAACTAAAACAAAAATATTCAAATGTCTCTATTGATGTTTTTAATTTAACAAAACCTAACCTAACCTAACCAGATAATTTGAAACTAAAACAAAAATATTCAAATGTATCTATTGATGTTTTTAATTTAACCTAACCTTACCAGATGATTTGAAACTAAAACAAAAATATTCAAATGTCTCTATTGATGTTTTTTATTTAACCTAACCTAACCAGATGATTTGAAACTAAAAAAAATCAAATGCCCCTATCGATGTTTTTAATTTGTTTCTCAATAGAAAAAACTCTTAGAGATCAGATTCAAATGTTTGCCGTGATGATAACTATAATTTCAGCGAAAAATGGTTATATCAACTGCCAGAAGGGTACGATACTCGTAACTACAAAAGGCTGATCCTGGTGGTCAAACATTGAAAGGACTCAGAGGAATGCCCAGATTGGCCGGGAGACCTCCCAGCATACAGCAAACTGGGTCATAAAACAAGGGGAGTTGATCCTAAATAAATGGAAAAATAAAAAAGGACATCCATATTTTATTTCTTTATTCGCAAACGTGTAGTTAATGTCGAAAGAATCGATTTTTATTTTGTTTGAATATTGGTGATACCTAAATATAATTTATTATAAAAATTAATAAGTAATTCATCATTCACAATTATCTTTGTTTTTATATACATACAATGATGGTATTCCCTCATGGGGTACGCAGAGAAAACTGAGTGTCAGAATCTCTATACGCATTATTTGTGTCTTCTACATCCTCACATCTTTTTATACAACTTCTATGATTTCTCTGAATTTCTACGTTTTGTTCTTCCAAATATCATTCACTTGATCCAACCATACTCTTTCACGATTCCTACTCATATTTGCACTACACATTTGTTTTTTTTTTTTTTTTTTTTTTTTTTTTTTTTTTATCCACTTTGCACGGATTTCTCCTGTTACACAAAGAGGGTTTGCTTCTAGCGTTAGCTTATTCGTTAGGAATAATATCAGCCAGGATTCTTCTCATACTGCTAGACGGTACCGAGAATATATCAACCGTATCATTCAGTTGGTTCAATATCTCTATACCACGCGTGACTGAGTGTTTAGCCATGATATTCGTCCTGTAAGTTGGTATGTAGAACAGAGGGTGATTCCTTGCACGGATATATTTATTGGGTACATATAAGCTTAGTGCTTCTAGAATCGCGGGACAGTTAAAGGAACCTTGGAAAACCTTTATTAGGAATATCGCAATGGATTCTTGCCTTCTTGTTTCAAGGCTTCTATAGTTACACACCGTGAGAAGTTCGGCATGGTGAGCATATTTTGGGTAATCGCCCTTTGTTCTGTACCATAGATATCTGAGGAATTTTTTTTGTATTTGTTCTATATTGTTTTTGTATTTGAGCTGGTGAGGAGCCCAAACCGTAGATGCATATTCTAATTTGGTTCTAATTAGATAATTATATAAATTTCGGAGGATATCGGTGCTGTTAAATTCTCTTGATATTCTCATTACAAAACCGAGTAGTTTGTAACAGTCCGATATCAAACGTGAGACATGGTTAACGAACGTGAGTCCGACATCGAAGGTTACGCCCAAATCCTTGAATTCAGAAACTCTGTTTAGTGCCACTCCCTGTATAGTATACTGATGGTGGATTGGTGAAAACGATCGACTATAAGATACACAGACACATTTATTAATGTTGAACAGAAGATGATTTTGCTCACTCCAGGAGACTAGGGAGTCTAGGTCCTTTTGTAACTGTGCACAGTCCTGAGGTGAATTGATCTTTTTGAATATTTTCAAGTCGTCAGCGAACAATAAACATGTCGAGTGACTTATGGAATTTTGAATGTCGTCTATTAATATGAGGAATAGTAGGGGACCTAAATTGGATCCTTGTGGTATACCAGATCTTGCGATAAATTCCACAGAAGACTTGTTACGGATTGTTACGTATTGAGATCTTTCTTTTAGGTAAGATGCAAATAATCCAATTAGATTATCGCTGAAGCCAAGTTTGTGCATTTTCTTAAGTAATATATCGTGATCAATTTTGTCGAAAGCTTTCTGAAAGTCTGTATATATTACGTCCGTTTGTGAAAGTTCATCTAAGTTTGACGCAATCTGTTGTGTGAGAGAGAGAAGATTAGTAACAGTCGATCGTTTTGGCAAAAAGCCATGCTGGTTTCCAATAAGTCTTGTTGATACTTGGTGGGTCAATTGGTTGCACAGTACAGTTTCGAAAATTTTTGGAAGCAAAGAGAGAACAGCTACAGGTCTGTAATTATGAGAGTCTAACGGGTCTCCCGATTTGAAGATAGGGCAGACCCTGGTTGTCTTCCAGCTTACGGGAAATGTATTGGTATTTATGCTCAAGTTAAATATGTAGCAGATGGGATCACACACGTATTTCGCACAGACTTTGAAAATGTCGGCTGATAACCCATCTGGTCCGATTGCTTTGTCGGTTTGCAAGGAGTTTATGCTTTTCAGCACGTCTTCCTTAGAAATGGAATGGAGCGATATGCTTCTGCTGTCTGACGAACTGTTTAAAATATTTTTTGTGTCATATTTGGCCGCTGAATCTACGTAAACTGATTGAAAATATTGTGCAAAGTTTTCTGCAATCTTTTGGGAGTCTTCGGTTATACTGTCTCCCAGTTTCATAGACTTGAAGCTAGTTTTATTCGTTTTTCTATTTTTTACATGATTCCAAAGATTCGAAGGGTTTCCTCGGATGTCGGTCTCTATCTTGGCTAAATACTCATGGCGCGATTGTTTTATTTGAGTTTTTAATTTGGCTCTCAGCCTCGAGTATTCTAAGTAATCAGCCTGGTTTCTGCTTTGAAGATAATTGTTGTGAAGTTTGTTTTTATTTTTGAGATCTCGGATTATATCGACATTGAACCAAACTGGATAGTTGGGCAAATTTGGTAGATTATGTTTCTGTGGGACGCAGATATCTAGCGTTCCGTAAATGACACTATGGAAGTACTCTACGGCTTCGTCAATATTATCTATGCTATACAGGGTGTTCCAGTCGAAGTGTAGTAAAATATTCTTTAAGAGTAAAAAATTTGCCTTTTGGTAGTTATATGTAGGGCGGGAGTTGCGTGGGGAGGGGGGAGGAGCCCTGGGTGGCGAAGGGCGATACTTGCGACCCCTCCCACGGCCCACGCATCTCACCTGGATCTCCACGGAGAGTGTCGGATGATGTCTATCTTCCTTTACAAAGCATTCCAACGATCTGTCCACCTTGCAGTTGGTATTGCTTAAGACTAGGTCCAGCATATTGCCGTATTCGTTATTTATGTGATTGTATTGGACAAGATCGTTGGACTGAAGAAAACAGTCATAATCCAACAATACTTCCGTAGATTCATTATTCAAATTAAAATCTCCTATAATTAAAACATTTTTGCTGTGTAACTTAAGATTGTCCGAATTCAGAGAGTCATAAAATTTCTGTCGGGTTTCGTCGGCACCCGTGCACTCGAAGTAAACTACACAAATATATATTGTTGTATTGTTTATCCTGCACCTCACCCAGATGTCTTGGTCCTTTGAAATTTCTAGCTCAAATATGCGTTCACAGGGAATCCTTTGGTTTACAGCCAATAGTACCCCCCGCCCGCGCTCGCCCGCGTCACTCCGGAACACGTGGTATTCGTTTGTTTCGAACAGCTCTCCATTTTGAACAGACGGACACAACCAGGATTCCGTGAGCGCTATTATGTCCGCATTTTGTAATAGCGTATTGTCCCGGAATTCTTGAAGTTTGGTTTTGAGACCTCTTACATTTTGATACAAAATTCTAATTTTTCCTGTTTTGCTCATTTCCTAGACTTGGCTTTTTAGCTTTTAAAAATATAAATTTGGAGACAGCTATCCCAACTGGCCAACTAGCAGGGTCGTTGAATTTTTCAGCTAGCTGCTCGGGTACTCCAATTTTAAATGATGCGTATTGTTTTTTCGTAGGGAGTTTTTCAATTTGAAAGTCTTCTTTCTCGATAGACCTCACATATGTCAAAATATCGTCCGTGGTTGTCTCTGGGACAAATCTCCAAACGTGTAGGAAGACTGTCCTTTTTACAGCCTTCAGATCAGTGTTTGTTTTTGAACCGGTAGTTACTACTGACCTTTTGGTCTTACGTTTGACAAGTTTCCAGTCACTCGAGCCTTTTGGTGCTGAATCGTCAAAATCTTGGTGAGAAGAGGTTGTTGGGTTTTGCCTTGTAGCCTCTGAGTAGGTTTTTGGACTTTCTTTGTTTTTTGCAGCTTCAGTTGGAGTTGCTTCTGGCGTTTTCGTGGGTTTGGTCCTTTTTCCAACGTTATGTATTTTTGGGGTCGCGGCTTTGGATTCGGGTATGTGGTTTGGTTTATAACTCACCCTTGGCTCGGAAATAGGTTCCCCAACTCCAATGGTTTCGCTTCCCTTCGTACTCACTGACACTTTTGCCTCGAGGGATACTATCTTCGCGCACAAAGATGCTATTGTATTGTCTTGAGTTTTGAGTAACTCAGTTTGACCAATTACACAATTTTCTAAGTTCGATATTTTGCAAATGAGAGACTTTAATTCTCCTCTCAATTCCGATACAACTCCGGTAAATTCCTCGATAATTGCGGCACTTGATCGAGTCATTTTAAATATATTGATATGAAATATTTTTTTACTCGCACATTTGACTTTTTCGTCAATTTTCGACGAGTTGGACGGAGAGCGCGGCACTACACGTCCGTTCAGGTAGAAACTCGGAACCGAATCTGTTTTGTTAGTTTTCCTTCATTCATTTATTATACGTGCCAAAACCATCTCCGAGTGATCTTCTATATCTTCTCGACGCATTTCTACAGTGCGTATTCGGCTTCTTTCAATATTTTCAACGTCTTCGTTTCACTTCCATACATTAAAAATGGAAATTTATAAAATAAATAAATATAATAATAATTTATATAGCGCTATTAGAGCAGACCTGCTTCAAAATATCTTACTTGGCATTCAAATCCACTTTTATTACCTTAACAAATTAAAAATATTACAAAAAAAAGTTTAAATAAGTTATGTGCATGGATAAGAATGTGGTGGATGTGGCCAATAGATCAAGAACTTCTCGGCATCTACATATGTTTATAGAAACATATATGTCAAGAAAACTGCAGAAATCTTACCATGAAAACAAACTTTGTAGATCATCCGATATGTGATACTCGTAGTAATGACCGCTATAAGGACAGTTTACGAGAATTGCTAACTTTGTGTGGGGCGCCTGAGGATTGGTAGCAGGTGGTTCAGGACTGTGATGGGTGGAGAGCTGTATATTCTTTGGCTGACGGCGTCTCAGCGGCTAGACGTGTAAGAAACAGTCAGCGCGCTGCGAACATGCGTCAGAATGGCCAGGCGGCTCAGCAGGGTCCATATGTCTGTGGCATTTGCGGGAGGGAGTGCCCATCTAGGATCGGGCTGTTTTCTCACAGAAGATCACATGATTGACGTGGAAGAACAGTTCAAGATTGACAATGTAGTGGCGAGGAGATCCTCGACTACGAGGCCTGGAAACGTCGACGACGACGATAGTAATACATTCAGCTTGTGATTGAGTGCAGTGTATGTGTGTACTGTTTATATACAAACTTGGTAAGACTTCCCAAAAAGAGCTGTCTTGAAGAGTTTCTTAAAGCTGCACATGTTTATTTTTCAAATAATTAAACACTTCTATTATGACTATGCAAATACCGGTAGTATGAGTGCTGTTAATACGTGTTTCCTTATAAAATTAACCCAACATATTTTTATGAAAAAAAAAACTAAGGAAAAAAAAACATTGAAACTGTACTTGAAAGCTTTTGTGTAGAAACTTGTCCTAACAATTTTTAACTAGTTCAATGTCACGCCATTTACTATTAAGCCGCTTTTCCGAAATTTCATAACTCGGTTAGCATTTAATATTTCCTCGGATTAAAATGAAATTTGGTTTAAGAGAATAGCAACTGATGTCTTCTCTCAAATATGCATTTTCGTTAAAAGAAAATTGTTAACGGATTTTTGAGCAATCATAATAACTTTTCAAGATCATGTAACTTCATAATAACATCATAATAACTTCTCAAGAATATGTAACATACAATAAAGTCTTCACGATTTAATCATTATCCTAGAGTAGGCAACTTCAATGAACGCGGTCAGTCTTCGTAGTTCAGATTAGTCTGGCATGTTGAAATTTACATTACACGTCTTTTAAACCTTCAAGAATATTATATATAAAATAAGGGGGTTATGTAAAAAAGAAATTAAAGAAATAATAAAACACTTATTTTATATTTTTGTGTTCACCACTGGTTTATTTTGAGTTTACTACCGGTTTCTAAATTATGAACAGTAGAGACACCGAAAATAAACTAATCCGGAGTTTACAAATTTGAATGCAATGATCGTTAATTTTTTTACATTGGTAAAATCAAAAGAAATTTAGAAAAATGAGTTAAGGAACATTTAAGATGCCTATATAACAATATTTTTTTCAATTTCGCTAACCACCTTATTGTAAATAACTATTCTTTGATATCAATCGTGGTTTGCATGACAATTTGGAAATTCTCGAGATTAGAAAAAGTATAAAATTAAGTCTAGATATTATAATTAATCAAACCAATTTTTAATAATGGTCGTCTGCTAAATATGTTTCCCATTTAAAATCCATCCCCTTGGATATCCATTCCCTGGTCTGCCCGTAAGATTATTTTTTTCCCCGCCCCATTTCCCATTGAATCACAATTCTCCCCCCTTCTCTCCCCCTACCTCAGTCCTCTTATACTATTACCACTTGCAAAATAAATATATTGTGAGCAATTTAATTTATCTTCACCTGACGATGAAGACGGAGGTCTTCGAAACGGGTAGTAAACTCAAAATAAACCAGCGGTGAACACAAAAATATAAAATAAGTGTTTTATTTATTTCTTTTGTACATAAAACGTGGCACCACAAAGTGAAACTAGAGTCTTTTCGAAGATTAAAAAAATAAGGGGGTTTTATTTAATAATCGAATTCAAGCTGTTTAACGTAAATTTTGTAGACGAACAATCACATTTGAGGAGACATCTTAACAAAAACTCTCTTTGTAGTATACAAATTAAACATATTTTACTAGTTTTAAAAGTCCTTCAAAGTTATTGGTTGCAATGATGGTTAACGTCTGTTTATTTGGTAACGTGTTTTTACACCACTCTGAGAATAAAGACTACAACGCTTTTGAAACGTCAGCCATCGTCAAAGCTCACTTTGATAGCTCTGAAAAACATTACAAACTGGTTGAAAACAACGATGAAAAATTGAAATCATGAGTATACTAATTTTCATTTGAAAGCATTTATAAACCGATGTTTTTTTTTAAATAACAATCATCTGTTCGGTCAAGTCAAATTCAAACTTAAATTAAATATTAAAATTTCTATATATATATCGCTTTCAATAAATTCAAGATAATAAAAGGGCTCTAAAAACATAATTAAGTTATCTGGCAGATTTTAAGATTAAATTCAAGTTTAATGCATTATTCATAGTCAAGTTGTCACGAAGAAATCTCTAGACATTCTTCAAGCTAAAAGCCAAGTTATGCTAAAAAAGCTATTCAACGTGATTACAACTTTAATTTTCTTAAAAATAATTATTTATTTCGTGGAAAGACCTACTTAACTACTGTTTTTAATTAAGTCTTCATTATTAATTTCAAAACTATTATATTATTTTGCTTAGCATTTTCCCCAACATTAATTATATATTTTGGATAATTTTAAAGCTTGATTAAAAGTTTTCAGTTGTTTTCGAAAGCTTCGATTGAAAAGTCAACTACCACCGTGGCATAGTTCGTAAGACACCTATCTTTCAACTTGTTTTCCAGGGCTAGGATCCCGTTGGAACTTAATGTAATTTTAAACGGGTTCCTTCTTTGTCGTTTTCGAAATTAATGTTATCATCAATGATCGAAATTAGCTGGATTTTTAAGCATCCTTCTGCAACAAAAGGGATTTTATTTTCCCTTTTTATACACTGGCAGTACATCCGTGAACTTTCTGAGCATACATGAGTGTGTGTTTTTATATATTTAGTATTTTTCGTACATATTGATAGTTTATAATTATGTTATTACTTATTGACTTATATTTATTATTTTCAATATAATTTACGTATACAAACGTAAGAGCTGCAAATATCTGACATCCTTGTAGCCGAGTTCATCGTCTTAACATATTGGTGGGGTTATATCTCGATTGGGAGGATGTTTTTAAATGACCGTTAGAAAGTTTCTATATAAAATGTGTTTTCATTTGTGTTGCCTTAATTTACATATGTTATTTTAGTATATATGTATACATATACTGTATATTAATAATAAATGTCCTCAGTGAGATACAGCCAAAAGCCTAGTTTACTGGGGACACGACAAATGAAAGGCAACAAACCCAGATCCATTAAAATTGTATGTCCGAATTAAATTACCTTTTGTTTTTTCGCAAATCATGTATATTTCTTGTCATGTGTAAAATAAATAAATTATTAAAAAATTAATTTAATGAAAAAGGTGAATTTGAGTGGAAAACGAGGAAAAAAATAGAAAATAAATATGTGTTAAAATAACAGATTAAGATTTCATGTCAAACATAAAAAAATATCTTTACCACAAATAATAAAGAAATCGAATACAGCTAGCTCTAAGTGCTTTGTCGTGCGTAAAATGTGTACGGATTTATGTTCGTGTTAAATGACCCGTTTGGAATTCGTGCTGAAATGATGTCTCGCATAAGAACTAAAATAAATCATTAATCACTTTTCAATTGATAACACTTGATGAAACTCGATAATATGCACGAATGAATACAAAATTATCAATTTTGTTACACTGAGTATTTGACCATCGACGGCCAAACCATCGGTGGAACGAAATCTAAAGAGTTGTATTCATTAGTAAAAAAAGATGATTCATCATTAACGTTTCAAGAACTATACTTGAGAAAATGTAGGATGGTCCCTGTGATATTTGAAATGTCATGTCTCAAAGGGATGGGGTAATATCGTTTTTTTTTACAAATCGAGTCGTTTTTTTATAAATCGAAAAATTGTCTTTCTCTAAACTGACGTTTTAATTCCTAATTTTCATTATACTGACTTTCTTATGTATTGTATGATTCTTATCTATCTTTAAATAGGCCAATATCCACTATGAATCAATACTAATTACGAACATTTAATTTTAGGTATAAAAAAATTGGAAATCCAATTATCGTATACCCCATCCCTAGTCAATGTAACTACTAACGTAGTGACTTTTGACAAACGTCACCAAATATTATTTATTTTAACAAACTGACACATTTTTGCTGATTTGTAACAAGATTTATAATTTTTTCATTTTTGTTAGTTTTAATAATTGTAATGTATTTACCTAAATAACTTGCTTTTTATTTGAACCGAGGTTTATATTAAAGTTGATAAAATAATTAAAATAACTGAACGTCTTTACAAGATTGTATTGGGGCAAATTTGTGAACTGTCACAGGGACCATGCTACATTTTCTCAAGTAAAGGTCATAGCAGATAGTTGAGAGGGCGATGGCGAGTCTTTGGCGTCATAAAACCGGAACCCACCTGCTAAGGGAAGGAAAACCCCTACAGAAAAACCCTTGACCTCCAGTAAGAGGCTGGGCGAGAGGCCAATCACCTCTCCTCTTAAAAAAGTCAAGATTACGAAACCAGACGCTGAACCTCGGCAAGAGGCGAGGATTGATGGAGACCAAGGCCCGATATGAGCTGTGGAGCCATCGAAGAAGAAGTAAGGCATTTTTTTTTAATTAATAATGATTGACACAAACAGATATATCAAATAAGGTCTTCGAGTAGGTTTTGCTTTATTTAATATGTTTTTGTAAGAATATTAAGAAAATTTATCTTATATCGTTATATTTAATAATATGTTTGCGGCGGTTTATCGAAAATAAAAGAAAGTTGAATAACCGTTAAAGTATATTTAGGGGATGAGGCGCGATCCTTTGCGAGGTGTTGAGCAAGGAGGCTCAAGAATCTAATATATTTTTATTATCGTGTCAATGGAAGCTCTCGCAGCCATAAATTTATAAAAGGTGCCATTTTGTGTTGTTAGATTGTTCGATCAAAAGTAGGATCGAATAAAGTAGCTCATATTTCCGAGCGGATTTTTTTTTATCGGTGTATTTTTTCACAATTTTCCACAAAATGTCATTGATCGATTGAGAAAAATATTCAAAGGTGATAAAACTGAATGTATTCCGAGGTACCGTTCACTGTTTACAATACACTTCATCTTTAAAAGAAACTTAAGTAAATAAGTGTACTTAAAAGATAAAATATCCCTAACATTTTATGCTGCTTGCTAAGTTTTAAGTCCCTTATCGTTCATTCCTGAAATTGTTTTTGTTTGAAAGTTTTCTGACTTTCGATTTGTAATAAATGTCAACTAGTTAAACCAGTCACATATGTTCATGTCCAAGCAACTATCTAGATTGAATAAAATTATTATATGTTTATATAGAAAAAAAGACTATTGCCGTAAAACCTAGAGCACTTATTGTTTTTTTATTTATTTACTTTACACATGACAAGAAATATACATAATTTGCGAAAAAACAACAGGTAATTTAATTTGGACACACATTTTTAATGGGACTTGGTTTGTTGCCTTTCATTTATCGTGTCCCCAGTAAACTAGGCTTTTGTCTGTATCTCACTGAGGACCATTATTGTCATATTGAAATATACTTCAACGAACCAAAAAACGTCTCAGACATACTTGAGACGGTCCAGCAGCAATTTTTGAGGTATCTGTGTTAGGGGAAGAGTTTCTAAGTGTTCTTGGGTTGTACAATAATAAATGGTCATGTTTTGATATTCAATCGCTTGAGATTCGTAGATGTAATTTTGATCTTGTTTTTCTTCATAAAGTCTTGAATGGTCTTCAGGACTCCCCTGTGACTCTGGAATATATTGGTATAAATGTTCTTTCCCATTCTCTTAGAAGACCTGCTTTGTTCAGTGTAGTTTAATTTCGAAGTTACATTGTGGCTTCTAAAACCCAGAAGTTAGAATGTACCGAGGGTAAAATGCGATAGCTGACATATTAAGTTCTACAATGTCAGAGTTTAGAAGGATGGTGGATGAATTGGCTGAATGATGAGTGTTTTTTTTTTGTTCATATATTGTTTATAATTTGTAACATT
This sequence comes from Odontocerum albicorne, assembly GCA_949825065.1. Taxonomy (NCBI): domain Eukaryota; kingdom Metazoa; phylum Arthropoda; class Insecta; order Trichoptera; family Odontoceridae; genus Odontocerum; species Odontocerum albicorne. Next base: position 52,185,285 of record OX463842.1, on the reverse strand, counting down.
TTCACTGACCGGCTGACATGACTATTGGGATTTTAATCCTTGGTATTATTTATAAATAATAAGTTTTGTGTAAAAATCTTGATAAATTTCCTTTAGGTGTTATTTAAAGTCAATTAAATTAAATAGGTTTGTATTGTAGATAATATATTTGTTCTAATAAGAATTATTTTATAATTCAAAAGGTATGAAGAGCGAAAAATGTAAAAATGTTGACTGTAAACTGTGTAACAAAATAACACCTTATAAATTCCCAGCTGTTTATTATATTAAATACATTTAAAAAATACCTATCAAATTCCCATGCAGCACATGAACGGCGACTGTAGCATTGGCGTAGTACTCCGTCTGTGGGACGGTGTAGGGCAGATCGGGTCCCGGCGTGGGTGGGTCCGAAGGCAGGGTAGGCGCAGTCCACTCGGGCGCAGCCCCGACCTCCGCACCCGGCCATGGAAAAGCGCCGCACGTGTACGTGCCAGCGTGCGAGCGCGTTACCTGGTCCACTATCAACGTGCATGTGGCCGAGTCCACGCCTGTTACGTTGCAACTGAAATAAAATAGAAAAATCAATAAAAATTTTGAAATGATACTTCTACTAGCGCGCTAGGGCGAATTGGCCTGAACGTCACGAAAAGTGAAACGGTGTATTATATTATTATTATTTATTTATAAATAAATTATTATTAATTATTTTAAAATTAATAATTATTAATATTGTTTTAACATTATAAAATGTATTATATTATTATTAAAATGATTATTTATTATTAAAATTATTGTTATTTCATATAAATTTATATTTAAAATATAATTATAATAATATATAATGTTTTTATAATATTAATAATTATATTATCATATTATAATTAATTATAATGTAATAAATTAATAGTAAGTTACAATTTAATAATATTATTTATAATATAATAAAAACAATTTAATAATAAATAAATAATTGTTTAAAAATAATTAATTTAAAACATAATTAATAAAATAATAACATGTAAATATTAAAAAAATATAAATTAATTATTATAAAGGGTATTATATTATTAATACAATTATTATTATTTATTATTGAAAATGAAAAAAAAATTTTTTTTTTGTTTAAGTAAGAGAGGTTTTCTAGATTTAAATTCCACATAACCACTTTTATTTAATTAGTGGAGATTTTCTTGAATTAAATTCCACATAACCATTTCCTAATCCTAAAAAAATTTATTAACAAATGGAAAAAAAAGCAATGCATAAAATCAACTTTTCCTAGGAGCTAAGAAGTTTCACTTCTACCGTGCGAGAGTCTCACGCATCTGTTTTTTTTTTATTTCTGTGCTTTTCAAATGTTGTGACAGAAAAGTATCACAAACTATTATCTGTTGGAGGAGATATGATGCTGAGATAAACAAGTTGCAGAAAATCCTACAGCAATCAATGTTCATCTTAGATTATTGTTGTGATGATAATTATTCTAACGGCACTTTTTACTCAAAATCCGATTTGTTAGCATCAACTGGACGGAAAGATTTACCGATGCTTAGTTGGATAAGGTTTTTCGATTGTTAGTTGGAGTGTATTACCTCGTGGTTTGGCTTCACTTTGCTATGACAAACCATCGGTAAAACAGTCCAAAAAACCTTAATCCGACTGATATAAAGAACCATGAAAGCTTCAAAACATATATTCCGATTGTCATCAGTGGCAAACAAACAGGAAGACCTTTACTCAGAAATGGGTAGAGACAATCTAGTAATTATTATGTAACAATGTAGCCCTACCGATTTCAAGGCTTTCACTTCATCATCAGGTGAGCACAAACAAGACTGAATTATATTCGAACTGGTACTGACATATACGCTTCTAACGGTGAATATTCGTGCTGGAGACTAGGGGCAGAGGGAGGGAGGAGACAATCTCGGCGAGCAGCGGATAGATTCATGAGATATACTTGTATGTATTTGCCAGATTTTCACCTCGATGCACTGACTTAGAAATTTCTAGGGCCTCTAATCTTTCCAATTTATTTCCGTTACTACTAATATGTAAGAATTTGACTTTGTCGATAGAAAAAGTATGGTTTTCACGGTGACAATGATTAGCCATTTCAGAATAAATTAGAGGATTTGTTAAGGCGGATTTGTGTTCACGAAATCTCTTTTCAAAAGATCTTCCTGTCTTTCCTATATATAAATTATCACATAAAGATGAGGTGAAATCACATAAAAATGAGGAAGTTGATGTGAAAACCTTGACACCGGTAAGGTTATATCGTTACAAAAAGTGGAATAAACAGTGTTTGATAAAACAATTAAAAAGTGTCTGTTATTTTTTGTAGTTATAATAACAACAGAATTCTCAAGTTTTAATGTTAGTGTAGTCGACAAAACAAACCATAATTCAGTTTTACAAAATGTCTCTTATTTTTTAATACTCTTTTGTTTAGGCACTTTGTTGTAAAATATACAAATAGCGAATTTATTATCTAACGGTAACTTCTTCCAATACAAAAGGCTAGATTTACTCAGATTAACAGCAATTGCTGGATAAAAGATCACAACTTTATTACCTTCAACAAAGAAAGTATAATGAAGGATAATTCTACAACATACTTAATGTATTAAAAACTTACTTAATGTATTAACAACATACTTAATGTATTATAAACATACTTAGTGTATTAAAAACAAGTAAAATAAACTTTTTCAAACGTAACTAAATACTTACAATGGAGAACGAAGATGGAAAAGGACCAAATAATATGGGTTATGAAGAAACACATTTCGTTATTGAAGATATATGGAATATGTTTGACGTATTACCTTATAAATTAACTTCCTGTTGACGCGTCACACCTGTTAACAATATTACTGCACAAGAATAGACAATATTAGCACACCTCTAGCTTGTATGAGTATTGATATCATACGAATACTTCGACCAAACTGGAATCCGCTCTGGTCATATAAAATAAACATGAAAAAAAAAGATATCAAAGAAGATCGAACCCGAAATCCTCGGGCAGAAGACAAACGTCTTACCAACATGACCACGAAGGTCATAAATATTATAAGAATAATTGCCTTAAACAAAAGCTACATAATCGAGTTGACCTATATGTATTCATTCAAAAGAATGTCAACTGCATTTTACAACAAGATCATTAATACATGTTTGCAATTATTTTAATGAAAAACCTTTCATTCGTTAAAATATTTGACAGAACCTTCATATATTTATATATTTACGTTTTCCTTTTTAAGTTTAAAAACAAGATAGTTATTTCAATACCCATTTTCAAAGAATTTCTTGGTTTCACGCACGAAAACTTTTCAGAATCTGAGAAATGTTCATAACAAAATTTTGATTTTCTTTTTCTTTCTTTACTTTAAATGTTTGTATTTGGTATTTCATTGTTTGAAGATGTTCCGTTTGTAAAAGTATGTTTTTAAAGCATAATATTTCTAAAAATATTTCATTATGACCAATCTGAAATTTGACAATTTCAAGAGTTGTAAAATTAATTTTTTTAAATTTAAATTATTGATGTTTGTTTTTTATATAATAAAGGGTCTTTCAAATCGAGCAATTTTTTTCAATTCTTGAATAAAACGCACGATTTGTTTCAAAAAACTTTTTATTGGTCATTAAATAATAATGTATGAATTTAAACACAAAAAAACAATATCCGCCAAATGTCCACCTCTTGCAGGTCCACAGATGCCTACTCTTTTGTCAAAATTTTCGATGACATTTTAGCGATTCTAACTCACCAATAACGCCAATAATTTCATCTATCAGCTCAGGAATTGGTTGAGAATTATTCTTTTAGACCTAACTTTTCACGTAACTCCAGAGAAAATAGTCCAACGGTGTCAGATCACATGATCTTGGTGGCTAATTAACGTAACCGTTTCCGGAGATTACAAAACATAAAATAATTTAACAATTTGAATGCGTTGTTGTATTTTTTCCGACTCCATTTTTTATAAATGCCATACATTACACTTCTCAAACATCATAAGATCCAGGCAAGTTCGTAACGCCATCTGTGTTTTATCCAAGAATAAAAAACTGCTCAGTTTGAAAGACCCTTTAGATCTTAAGTCATGAATTTATTAGGAAGGGAATATCCGCGTGTATAATTCGTTCTTTCTCATACTACGTTGTAACTTATGCGAATTAGTGATTCAGATATTTTGTATTATATCGCCGGGAGACAAGATTATATTCATCCTATTAATCAAGTCATCAGATTTAGAACCACTGGTGTAGGAACGCCACTTTTTGTTAGCAATACTACCGCACATGAAGAAGTAACAACACTCACATACGTCTAGTACGAGTGAGTATTGTTATCAGGTAGAACTCTTTTTTTTTTTTTCGTGTAACATTGGGAAGCGAGTTTTTACCCAGGTGGAAGTCAAGGGCCTTACTAACACGAAGATCGTCATATGAGATACGAGAAGTTTTATCTCGGTTGATAAAACTATACCTCATATTTTACAATTAAGATATGATACCCTTGAACTCGATTGAATATTAAACGTCATAATTTGTAAATACACAACTCTCTGATATCTTAAAACATTAAATATTACGAGTATGGCTTATACGAGTATATGTTATAGTCCAGTGCAGAATTGAAACATCTCGTGCGGATTTTAATAAAATGAGAAGCGTATTCTGCGATGATAATCTAAACTTGAAACTTCAACAATTGTTAGTCAAATGCTACGTTTGGTCAGTGTTAACATTTGCATGGAGTGGAATCATGGACTCTCAAAGTAAGTAGTATGAACCGACTGGAAGCATTCGAAATGTGGATACACCGGAGAATGCTACGGATACCCGGGACGGATATGGTCAGCAATACAAGAGTTCTTCAAAGAGTCAAAGTTGATAGAGAGTGGCTGACTGATATTAAAATCCGAAAGGTGTCATATTTGGGTCATTTACTTAGAGAAGAAAAATACAAATTACTGCACCTGATCATCCTAGGCAAAATAGAGGGTCGAAGAGGTGTTGGCTGGAGGCAAATCTCCTGGCTCCAGAATATACGTGATTGGACTGGTATTAGGAGCGTTGAGGCTCTTTTTCGGGCTGCCGGGGGCAAATATTCTTACTCTCAGGTGATTGTCAACGTTGGGGGGACCTAATATGATACTAGGAAGAAGAAGATAGATACATAACATACATGCTATTATTATATTTATAACAACCAGTATCAAATTGGTAACCGGTTATAACGAAGTTATTTTGTATATTATGAACTCAAGACTATTAAACTTGGAATATTTTATCATAAGAGATATTTAAAATTCTTGGTATAACGTGTTAAATAATTGTAAGCCTCGGATAATCCAGACTAGGAACGAGGCAATCTAAAGCCATCAACTTTCCAGCTCGCAAATAAAGGGAGCCGTTCTTAAATGACAGAATAAGATGCAGAAAAATAAGCGAAAGAAAAATGTTTTACTATAAATGTAGTTGTTAAAAATTTACCAATTTTGAACTGGAAAAGATTATTCTGAATGTAAAACATGTTCAAACCATACGAAAGCATGTTATATGTGCGTTAATTTTGTTTATGGTTTCGTTTTCCCCTAATCGGTGTTCTATTGTCGAAAAAAAAAAACATTTTATTCGTAGGCAAAAAATTATATTTGTATTAAAAAATACAGATGCGTGACAGTCTCGCGCGGTAGAAGGGATACTTCTTAGCTCCTAGGAAAAGTTGATTTTATGCATTGCTTTTTTTGTTAACGATTTTTTTAGGATTAGTAAATGGTTATGTGGAATTTAAGTCATGAAAATCTCTTTTAATTAAATAATAAAATGTTGTGTGGAATTTAATTCCAGAAAATCTCTCTTAAATAAAAAAATATTATGTTTTTAATTTTTAATAAGAAATAATACTAATTTTAATAATAATATAATACACCTAAAAATATGAAACTTATATTTTTTAATATTAAACAAATAAATATTTTTATGTTATTATTAATAGTTGAATTCATTATTTTTAAATAGTTTTTCATTTATTATTACACTATTTTTATTGTATTATTAATAATATTATTTTATTATATTATTAATTAAGTATAATATTATTATATTATATTATAATTAATTATACTATAAGAAAAATATAATTATCAATATTGTTATAACATATACATACATATTATTATAATTATAAATTAAATATAAATCACATATTAAATAAATATTACAATTAATATTAAATAAAATAAAATAATTTAATATAAAGTAAACTTAATAATTATTAAATATATTCGTATTAACAAAAAAATAATATGTAACAAAAAATAGTATTTTTAATAATAAATAATAATAATATAATAAACTTAATAATAATAAAATATTATTGATTAATATTAACAATAAATAAGTATTAAAATTTTTTTTTTTTTTTAGTAAACAAAGTTAATTATTGTACAAACATTTGTCAAGGCTATACCTATATACAAATGTATGACTTAACTAATCTTAATTATATGTTATCATTTATGAACTTACTTAATCTTATTTTCCTACAAGTCATTTTATTTTATTTATTCAATCTCAATATATGAGATCTTAGAAATAATTAACACCTACATACTACTTATAACTAGATAACAATTCTTACACTAATTACTCGTATTTAGAAAAAACAAGTCCACTCGTTCAGGCTACTTGTATTCCATCACATTCACTCAGACCTTGGTCGTCCCAGCTAATACTGTAGGTGGACTAGTCAGGCAACAGATAATGCTTCGGGAGCTTATGCTTATAACGGAAGGGTAGGTCGGATTTACTCTTGTAAGCCCCCAGGGCAGCGACTAAGAGATTTCTGTGATTTTGTTGGCTTTTATAGAACTTTACGGTACAAGCGAGGATGTGGTGTTGTAGGGTTTCTTCTCGCTGTTCGGCGTGAAGTCGGGTAAGGTTTGTTCTGGGATGGGTATTAAAATATACCTTGAATGCCTTGTTCTGCACTCTCTGGAGTTTCAGGTAGTCCGTGTTGCTCACACTACCCCAAACGGGTGCAGCATAGGTCAAGATAGGACGAATAAGGTTTTATAGAGGAGGAGCTTATTTTTGGGTGAAAGGAAGCTGCGTCGATGAAATATCGAACTGATAGCTCCTATGGCCTTGTGACCCTTCTGTCTGATGGTATTCAAATAGGTTTTCCACGTCAGTCGCCGGTCAAGGTGCAGGCCGAGGTATTTAACCACGTCCTGCCACTCAACCAGGCAACCACCGATGAAGAAGGGCATCGACGGCACTCTTTCCTAATATTAAAATAGTTAACAATAATTTATTCATAAATAAAATTTAATACTATAATAGACCGTTTCACTTTTCGTGACGTTCAGGCCAATTTGCCCTATCGCGCAAATATAAGTTTCACTTCATAAAGAACTCTTTAACTGAAGTTTTTTTAAAATTTATTTATCACATAATCGTGATTAAATAACGGTTTTTCTAGGAGCTCTTTCAATTTTATTGCGGTTACAAAAAAAACCATATATTTAACAAAGATATAAATACAAACATTCTACAGTTAAATTCGTATTATTTAGTCTTAATCCTCTTCCATAAATTATTTCCGCAAGGACAAGTAGTCCTGGTGCTATGAAATATCATTTCAAATAAAGCATGACATCTTTATAGAAGAATAAAACTGCTATCACTCTAGCTATATCCATTAACGGTGTGAATCCACGGGCCGTTTTCTGTCACGGAGTTGGGTGATGTCGGTGAATGCATAGTTTAAAAGAACAAGTGACATACCGCGCCAGTCAAGGTTTTTCAGAAGTTGAGATTTTTTAATAATCGAGTTTCGACGAGTTTAAATTTTTCAAAACTCGAAAATTTTCGAGTCGAATGCTTTGTTGTAGTTATTATATATTTTTTTATAATAAGCAACAACTCAAACTAGGATTTGTGCCAAAAATTAAAGTCACTATGCAATTATATAAGTTAATATTGTAAAACTTATTTAAAAAGATAACTTTATTTAAATAATAATTTTCATTTACATTAAAAAAATCACCTCTAGGAAATAAATTTAATAAATCAAAAACCATATATGTTATGTATATAATTTATATTTTGTTTTTAATTTTTTTCAAATGTTCTATGCTTAAACATTTATACTTGAATTTAGAAGATATAAAAAATACAATATTCCAGTTATTTAATTAACAGATTAATTTTTAACTTAAAATATTTCATTGTAAAAAATGAAATTGATACTTATAATTATAAACAACCAAAAACATTTGAATATGCTATTGATGTGTACGTTATATAAATTTTAATATACTTGTGCGAAAATATGCTATTGATGTCTACGTTATGTAATAGGTTGTCCGAACAAAAATGTCGTTTTTTAAATGAAAGTTAGATTGATTTTTTTTTGTCTTATTACATCGATACAAAATATTCTCCTTCGGTAGACACAACCTTATTCTATTTAACAAAATGTTGATACCATCAGAATAATTTAATCTAGATAATTCGAAGTTTCAACTGGTTAAGCTTAAAAAATTTAACAATCGATTTGTAAATGGAAAAGTTCCACGAAGAAAGACGAAACGCAACATTCATTGAACACGGTAAATATATGAATGTTATTGTAATAAATTAAACATGTCTCGCCAAATACAATCGAAAAGTACATGATTTAAATTTTCATCATCCAGACCATACTCGCAGCCTGGATTCTCCACAAAACCTGTTTTGTAGTAATGACTAGCGACCACATAGTGGCCCGACCGTAAACAATACATGGCACACACTTCCATCTTGTTTGTGTTTATTATGTTAAACTATGATTTTAAATGTGTTGATTCGTTTATTGAATCTTCGAAAAGACTATAGTTCTACTTGGTGGTGCCATGTTTTATGTAAAAGGAAAAATAAGTAAACAAAACACTTATTTTATATTTTTGTGTTCACCACTGGTTTATTTGTGGGTTTACTACCGATTTCGAAGACAACCGTCTTCATCGTCAGGTGAAGATAAACTCTATTGCTAAAAATATATTTCCTGTACTAGAGTATATATTAAAGAGGAATATTTCCCTTATTTTATATACACTTGTACGGGAAATAGATTTTTAGCAATTTAGTTTATCTTCACCTGACGATGAAGACGGTTGTCTTCGAAATCGGTAGTAAGCCCAAAAATAAACCAATGGTGAACACAAAAATATAAAATAAGGGTTGATTTATATTTAAAACCCTTATTTACTCCAGTTATATCCCAATCTAATGCCAATCGGCGTTAAGTATCATGTTTAATTTTATTTTAAAGATAAATTAACTTGTGTGAAAAATCGGATAGGGAACCACCTACCTAAAGTGGTTTTATTTAAATCAATGAATCAATCTAAACAAATACAAGCAATGAGTGAGTAAAATTTTCCCCATTATATTCCTTATACGCAACGAGGATGTTTTGTTTTTCTTAACCTTTCCCCTCCTGTGTTAAAAAAAATCCGTGCGTTCCAGTGCAGTGTATTCAATACACATGTAAAAATGAGCGATTTAAAATCGGAAAAATATGAATATTCATAACCAATCGCTTAAATTAATTAAATTTGAAGTCAAAAGTAATAATAATTTAAATTAAGTTGCTGAAAACATGAAAAAAACATCGGCTGACATCCACAAAACGGGTAAAGAAACCACCTCAAATGGATGCCCGCGAGCTACTGAAGCGAGCGAACTGAGATTTCTTGCGTTTCCGTATACCGAAGTAGTCGCTCCTCACCCATAGCGGTTTTTTAGAACGAAATACCTATGTTACGTCACACACTGGCACACGTTTGATTGTATTGGTGAATGTATTCCCAAAGTTCACAAAATATCTCTGATGTGGCCGATAAGTGTTAATTATTACTAATATTATTTTTTCATTCAATGCGTAAATGTATTACGGGGAAATACCTAAAATCTGAACCCAGTATTTATTATATTTATAGAGATATTAAAGTTTTTAGAATCAATGTGTACTAGTTACACATTACAAGGAAGGAAGGGTTAAATAAGAAACGCAAAAACACGAAATACGAAAACGGGTTTCATATCGTTTTAACCCTTCAGCATTTTCATGTTATTAATTCACATATATTGAATAACGTGAGTGGTAGATAATATTTTTTCACCCTCAAATCACTGTAGTTAAGTCTTTGGGCTTAGAGCCAGGAATCTGAGTAGGCACAGAACTCGCTATTGCACGTACGATACCATAAATGCACGTAAAAAAGCTGCATCACTCATTCACATATTCGGCACGTGCAAGTATTGTTACTAGACCAACGTTTTTTTCACCAGGCGTTTTATTATTTTTTTTGAATCGTCAGAAATCGCACTTAAAATTCCCCGCTGAAAATCAAGCGTCTTTCCAAGGAGGTCACGGAGATAGTCTCATATACCAGTTATATAAAAAATTGTATTTGTATTAATTTTGTATATAAATTGTCGCTTTACTTTTGAAGGCTATGTTTTCAGTTTTTCGGTGGTAAAAAATCGTTTTTATTACATACATCGAGTACTCCAAATAGTAATAAAGGTAGCTCGAAAACTAGGCCAAGGATACTTGGTAACTTTTTTGTATCGCTAACTTTAAGGTTGTATTCATTCGGAAATAAAATTTAATCCTCTGTCAAAAGAAATTTAATACATCCTACAATTTTTTTTCTCCATGTTGTAGAGAGTTTTCATTAATTGAAGAGTCCACCGTTTCTACCTTACTTCTCCGTCCAATCCTTTCTAAATCGTCTTAACCGGTGGACTGACTGACTTATACCCTAAAACCACTGACAAGGTCAAGTGAAAAAGGTGCATACCATAAAAGTTCTAAGAAATGCATTAAAAATCGTACATATCTATTGAAAAAGTGCAAATAATTAAAATATTTGGACTTAAAGACCGGTGGGATCATTCCCGGGGAAAAAAACTAGGGTTGAGGAGGGACTGTTTCTTCTAAAAAAAATCTGTAATTTACTTAAATATAAAGTGTCATAAAGTATATATATGTATATGTATATGCGTATAGCATAGTCAGGTGCTTTACAAAATCAAATTTAAATCCCTCAGCCATATTTTGGCTTTGGTCCTCAGTTTGTTTAAATCCTCCATTGCTCCGTGGAACTTGTGTTTGGGGCATTCTCTTATAATGTGGTGTAGGGTCTGAGCCGCAGCACCGCAGTCACAACTGGGGTCATTGATGAAGCCCCATCTGTGGCGCTCGGCTACACTTCTGCTGCAGTCTGTTCTAACACGGTTCAGTGTTGCCCACTCTTTCTGGTCCATCACAAAGCCGGCGACCCTCTTAATGTGTGATAAAGTAATATAATAAATCAAGTATTGCAAAGACTTTTTCCTACTGGAACCAAAATTTTACTCGTGCAATATCTACTCTTTCTGATTTTGAACTACGCGAACGTCTGTTATTTGGATATAACGGAAGAACCGCTGGACAAATTATAGCGTCTTCAAAAGGTTTGTCAAATATTTATTTTAAACCTGAGAAAATACGATCACATCATTTCCTACCAGAAGGGGATGAACTGGTTGAACTTGAGAAATAGATGCGAAATTCATATACTGTAACTATCGTATAATATCCTCAACTGCCCTACCACCCCTTCTTATCTTGCCGAAAATATTCAGCTTGTTTCCGATCATGGACTTGCGTTCCGCTTAAACAGATATTATTATTTGACTTTTCCAGTTCATCACTCTTCTTTTTTTACGTCATCCTTTACTATCCATGCAGTGAGACTCTGGAACCAGTTACAAACCAATGTTGGACTCGCTCCTGTTTCCTTCCTATTTTTTTATTTTCCTTTGATTTATAATACCTCACTTTAACTTTAACAATGTATATAGTTCAATATTTTTTAGAGGTGATTAATCATTTGAATATTTTTGGCGACCATGTAGTTTCCTTTATTTACAATTCTCTCATGGGTTGAAAGAGATTACCACTTGGCAATAAGCCACCAGATGTTTTTTTTACAATTAAGAGTTGAATAAATATTAAATAAATAAGAATATACTTCAATCTCAAATAAAGAATGATTACTGTACAATTTTGTGATTTGAACTCTCACCCAAGCCATCACAAAATTAATAGAAGCATTTGCAATGTGGTAATATACATGGGAGAATGTTCAAGATTTCTTGAAATTCAGGCGCATGCGAATACAAAAAGGTACTCACTGGTAATGAAAAAAGAAGATTGGAATACTTTGAACATTTTATGATAAGAAAAATATAAAACCATTTAAGTCATATTCTAGATGAAGATATGAAAAAAATGAAGTATAGAAAGACGAAAAAACTCCTGGCTGAAGAATTTGGTTCCAATGTATCACGAAAACATTGTTCAGAGCAGCTGTAGACAAAGTAATACTAGCCAAACTTATAAAACAAAGTTAATATAGCCATGTCATCCTCTAAGGTGAAGAGGAACGTTGAGAAGAAGAAGATCCGCTGGTAGTCGTCTCCTAGCAAGATCTTCAAAGATATGGAAGCATCTCTAGAAGTTAAGATTACAAGTAAGACAGCCCTGATAATATCAGACCACATATCTTACTTAAGAAAAAGAGTAAACCAATAGTGTAATAGTTATATATGGATCTGCAACTTAATTGAAAAAAATCGGGTTCAACGTCACATTTGAAAAATACAGTGACCCAAGTATGGGAAGTTCTGTGTCACCTCTCACCCTTGAGAGAGATCCAATGGTTATAAATGCGGTAATTAAAGAGATCATTGGGATGCTGTGGAATCGGCGGTATAAAGTATGCCGCTTCTTGCTTCCGTGATTATTCAAGCAATTTACGCTGGTGTTCAATTTCAGCCACCGCCGGGAATTCGGAGTGAAATTACCGAAAGGACATAAAGCAGACGTTATTGTTTTTTGTTTTAATAAATTTGTGGAGCATGGTAAACATCGTGGGGAATTTAACACAAATTTATGCTTTTCACTTTCCTCGATAATTTATCATTGCACAAATGGTTTTTGTTTTGTTTTTATATATTTTTTCAAGACGTTTTTTTTTAACATTTTCTCAAATTGCCAATTTCTTTTTTAAGTTATTTTTATAAATCATATATTACTATAAAAAAATGTTTTCGTTAAAGAGATATTTTTTTAAATTTAATACTTAGAAATAGTGGTGGAAAGAAAGTATTATTTCAATTTAATACTTCCTCTTCACCATCCCTTCCTTTTCCTTTAATTGATGATATATCACTTTAACTCTGTATATTGTTCGTACATTTTGTAAAGATGAATAATTATTTGAATATATTTTGCGACCATATAACTTCCTTTATTAATTTTTGTCCTGTTGGCTGGTCATAATCCCGGCCGATTTTTTTTAAAATGAAGTGTTAAATAAATAAATAAATAAAAGAGAAATAAATGCAAAATTCACCCACTTTTGTTAAATATCAACCCTTCTTTCCCTGTGATGTGTAACTAGAAAACATTGCTTCTAAAAACTTTAATATCTCTATAAGTATAATAAATACTGGGTTCAGATTTTAGGTATTCCTCCGTAATACATTTACGCATTTAATAAAAAAAATTACATTAATAATAATTATAATTAGCACTTATCGGCCACATCAGAAATATGTTGTGAAAATCGGGAATACATTCATCAATAGTATCAAACGTGTGCCAGTGTGTGACGTAGATATATTCATTCTAAAAAACCGCTATGGGTGAGAAGCGACGCTATTCATATCTCACTCTCACTCTACTTCGGTATATGAGAACACAAGAAATAGAACCTCAGTTCGCTCGCTTCTCTCGTTTCAGTAGCTCGCGGGTATCCATTTGAGGTGGTCTCTTCACCCGTTTTGTGAACGTCAGCCGATGTTTTATCCATATTTTTAGCAATGAAATTTCAATTATTATCATTTTGACTTTAAATTTAATTAATTTAAACGATTGGCTATGAATATTCTTATTTTTTCGATTTTAAATCGCTCATTTTTACATGTGTATTGATGTGTATTGAATACACAGCACCGAAACGCGCGATTTTTTTGAGCACAGGAAGGGAAAGGTTAATAAAGATTTTTAAAATTTTGAATAAATGTTTTTGTTTTATTTTTGCAATTTGAAAGATTATTATTATATTTTAATGAATATGTTACAATGCATCAATGAATATGTTACAATGCATCAATGAATATGTTACAATGCATCACTGACGTTTATCGTTGGTTTTAGATTAATTGCTCTAAACATGTTTTTTAAAGTATAAAACGTTAAACTTATAACTAATAAGATTTGAGTCAAATAAAGATAAACTTATCTGAAAACAAGAAAAATCTCTGAAATGAGCAGCTCAACGCGGATTAAAATCATTCGAAATTTGTAATGTTTTTTAAATACTTTGGTATACACCCCTACATTCTATCTTAGTTTTATATGAAAAAAAAAAACAATTTATTACTTTTAAGAAATATTAAAGAAAAGACCCCCGACCAGAAGCAGGGCTCCTAAATATTTTTGAGTCTTCTTAACACGCGCCGTTAGAATTATTACCCTACGTTATTATTTGATCATAATCATTTTGACACCATTTAAAATATCAATAATTTGGTAGAAAATATACTTCATACTATTTTTTGGTCTTTTTTCATCTGAATTTATTCGGAGATTCTTACAAGCTGCCTCTTGATAATAAAAATATACTGTTAGGAAATTAGTGAAAACGAGTTGTTGTGACTTTGCAGTAAACGTGTGCAAGAATAGAATGACGTGGAGATTTAATTTATTTGCATACATACCCCACTAGTGATATTACGTGATGGTGATGATTGTGGTAATGCCCAAGGCCTCGACCACACAGGTAGAAGCTTTGTTTGGTGCTTAGAGCTACGCTGCGAGCTAGGTGACATATCTTAGCGAACCAACGCACCCAATACTATCGCAATGGCCACATTGCACGTTTTACGCCCCGCTACGTGACTATTAGTCACGTAGCGTGGCGTAGACTATTAGTCACCTAGTGAGGCTCTTAGCGAACATACGTGTTGGTTAATTTTATTGTACCACCAAGTGATTTTACAAGATGAAGGAAGTTTTATTCCGCAATTCTTTGTAGAGAAGTTGAAACTCTCCACGAGTACTTCTAGATAAATGAATATTATGCAACCAACAAGTTCGAATTTGAGATGTTTGAAATTTTAAACTTAAATTCTCTGCCAAAAAAGTAGCTTTCTGGTTAGTTTTGAGGTGGCATCGTTTGTTGACTCAACCACTCCCAAATGTCAAATGAATTTGTGCGAAACACTTTGGTGGGGCCAAGCCTGAAGTCACCTAGTATAGTAGTCACGTAGCACTTATCTTAGCACTAGGCAAAACAGCTAAGGTGTGGTCTTAGCCTTACACTTTTAACTATTTAGATAAATATTTGTTAAAAGAGTAGCAAATTAAAAAAAAACACGAATTACATACTGTAGAATATCTTAATATACTCGTATACATTAAAAAAAATTGACTTATTGTAATAACTAAAAGCTATTAATTATTAATTAAAAAAAATTCATTCTTATAAAACTGAAAGCTTCCAAAAGACAGTTTGTTTTGTGAGCTTATAATTGATTTAAATTTGGAAGTAATAAATCAGGTGTGCCCGTCTGAAATCGAATCCAGGACGTCGTATTTCTGAACGAGAATTAAGTTTAATCCACCAATGGTAATTAAATATCAAATTGATTATTATTGATAGTTTCAGTTGGTATGAAATAAGTTTTTTCTTTAAAAAAATATTGTATTATAATTTTACTTAATGTTTAAAATACATTAAAATATATACCTGAATAAGAATTTACCTAAGATTCATATTTCAGAAAATTGAAGCTAATAAACTAAACGAAATATTCAAAATTATTCAATTACTTTGAAATGTTCGTAGCAAGATAAAATGGGGCATTTGTATTAACAATTCCGACGTTTTCAGAATATCTCGAATTTCTCATAGAAATTAAATATACGAAAACAAGGATATAAATTGCACGCTTATTAAAATTAATTAATTGCACGAATAAAAAGTTTAGTGTCGTTTCTTCATACACACATTTTTTGAGGTAGGCTAGTATGAGGAGTTGTTTTATATGGCATATAAAATTGTATGTAGACAACCCCCGTAGCTTAATTGTTAAGACACCTGTCGTCCTATCCGGGGTTGTTAAGACACATGTCGTCCTATCCGGGGCTGTTAAGACACCTGTCGTCCTATCCGGGGTTGCGTGTTCGATTATTTATTTTCTTAGTACTCCACTTTATTAAAACAGAAAAAAGAGAACCAACCAATTTTTAGTCTTAAGGATTGCAAACGAATTGATTTCAAACCATGTCTAATTGTATTAAATTTTCTTAATGTTATCTTCATTACACCTCTCGAATTTGTGTCTGAGAGATGTTTCTTTGAGGTTGATTTCTTTTTGATCAAATAAATCGATTTTTTTCAAATCGATTTAATCGGGCGGGTTGTTATGATAGAGCCTTTTCCGTTGCTGGTCCTGTTGCGTGGCGAAGTTTGCCTCTTAGTGTAAGATATACGAGGGGCGTGTGCAGCTTTAAAAAATACTTGAATGCAATCTTTTTTGGAAGGTCTTATCAAAATTTATAACTTTATTGAATACTATACACGTACGTGTATACTACACTACACTTTAAGTTAAAGGTGGTACATTACTCGGTGGTAAGTAATACACATTGAACTTAAGAAAGAGACTGTCGGCCATAATCGGCTAACTTCGGCTTTGTAGAGCGTAGTCTCTGTCGTACGTTGCGCTAAAAGTCTCGCGACGAAACACATGTGTGAATGACAGAGACAACACTCTACAAAGCGGAAGTTAGCCGATTATGGCCGACATTATCTTTCTTAAGCCCGAAGTGTATTACTAACCGCCGGGTACTGTGTTATCATATACCAAAATATATAAAAAGTTTTATTTTTAGTTCATCTTCCCTTGGTTAGTTTTTTGCGGTTTTCTTACCAAATTTGTTTTTCTGAACATATGCAAATGCGAAGAAGTACCTAATTTAACGGCCGTAACTACTATCTGGCGTTATATTTATAATCTGTCAATACTAGTGAGCTGAAGAATACACTTGAAGTGCACTTAAAGAGAGTTTGCTCGCTAAACGGCCCAATATAATTTTTTGTTTCTTCTTCTTCTTCTCAGAGTCACGTAAGGTCCCCCCAACGTTGAATATCACCTGAGAGTAGACAACTTTGTCCCCGGCAGCCCGAAAAAGATCTCCAACGCTCCTTATACCAATCCAATCACGAAACATATATTGCGGAGCCAGGAGATTTGCCTCCTATCAACACCTCTTCGACCCTCTATTTTTCCTTGGATGATCAGGTGCAGTAATTTGTATTTTGCTTCTCTAAGTACATGACCCAAGTAGGACACCTTTCGGATTTTAATATTGGTCAGCAACTCTCTATCAACTTTGGCTCATTGAAGAACTCTTGTGTTGCTGACCATACCCATTTCGAATGCTTCCAGTTGGTTCATACTACCAACTTTGAGGGTCCATGTTTCCAATCCATGCAATAACACTGACCAAACGTAGCATTTGACTAACCGTTGTCGAAGTTTCAAGTTTAGATTATCATCGCAGAATACGCTTCTCATTTTGTTAAAAGTCGCACGAGATAAATTGTTGTTTAACTGTTATTATTTCACAAATAGCCTCAATATATTTTTTGTACTTAGATTGAAGACATTTTCACGTGGTAATAAACCAGCCAGATTGTAATGTAAATAGCGAAGGTGTCTATATCGTTAGGTTAAAAAATACATTTAAATGAATGTTCCATGTGCCTATCTCATCAAAGTTTAAAACAAGTTTTCATTCTATTGAGTTAAGAACTAACCTGATCCCCTGTGTAAGGTGCTCGTTCTCTTTCCACCAGCCGAGTAGCTCAGGGGGCTGCAGAAGCTGCACTGCGGAGCAGGTGAGCTGTAGCGAACTGCCAGCCTTGTAGTAGCGCTCCACCACCGCGCGCCCGCTCTCGTCCCAGATGCTCACCTCTGGACCTGAACAAAAAAATAACAGTTTCATTAATTTATATTAAAACTGTTTTCATTAATTCTTATTTAAATTACACTATAAATGTTAAAAAATATAATTAGATGTAAACACGTGTATATTAGTTTAAAAATTAATGGGAAAATCTAAAGCAGTCAGCAAGCAGACATATTGCCAAGATGGATTTTTCGAGACGGCACGAAATAAGGCAAGGTGCTTCGTATATGAAGGTGATACGTAGACTAAGAACTAGCCATTGCTTCATATCCATAAAAGCAAGGTTCAAAACTAACGATGATACGTTATGTTATTTATTGTTAAGACATTAATACTCTGAAGGGTAAAATACATTGCAATTCGTTTATTCCATATAATGATATAACCCTACCGGTTTCAAGGTTTTCCTCTCATCGTCTCTTATTTGTCCTCTCCTGGTGATGAGGGTCTCCAAGACTATTATTTGTGTTTCCCTGATGATGGGGTGAAAATATTGAAACCGGTAGGGTTGTATTATTATATAAAGTGGAATAAACATTGTTGGGGTGATTAACTAAGTAGGACTCAGTTATAATTTGAGAACCCTTGAGAAGAGTGCACTCAAAATGGCACTATGTAGATTTCCCTTTATTATTATTATTAAAACAAGGTACAAAATTCATGATAAATTAGACCGTATTCATTCATTATTTCAATCTAAAAAAATCAAGATACGAATGGGAGTATCGAATACAAATGGTAAAAAAGAAAATCTTGATAAATTGATCTGCATCTTGTCAACGCTTCAATCCCGAGAATATATAATACGAGTAGAACTTTGATACTTTGAGTGAAAACTAGTCATCCCTTCTATTCTTAGTAGGTTAAGTACGACAGAACTGTCGTAAATTGTGTAGAAAACAGTCATCGTTTCAATCCTCAAATAACAATGTATGAATAAAATCACGACAGATTGTGTAGAAAACAATAATCGCTTCATCCCGAGAAAACGATGCGCGAATTCAATGATGATACATTTAGAAGGAAAAAGTCATATCAGGAAAATGAGGTACAGATAAGACAAGAATACGTTGAGAATCATGTTACATTTACATGGATCCTGTCATCATACACAGGGTGTCCCGTGCCTCAACGTGAAGCCAGCTTGAGATTGAGGAAAAAGCCAGCTTGTGACGGTTCAGAGTTAAAAAAAATCTTGCAAAAGCCTTATACTTTTTGAGTTATACGCATTTCTTTGAAAATTGTGAAAGTAGCAACCCTGCGCCTAATGTTTATATTATGTGAATACAAATTGCCATATTTTATGATTTTAATGGTTGTATCGCAATCCTATATAACCCTGCTATTAGTCGGAGTCTGATATAAAACAAAAAAAAACTGCACGTTCGAAAAAAAATTGTTTTTGTCCGATCATAAAAATTAATATTTTTTATCAGCTAACTTTAACTCATCATAATGGTAAAATAATGTACTATGCTAACCTGGCAAGTTACATCAAAAGATGGCCTGTTTAGTCAGAATTTCAAAATAGTATATAACTCGTACATACCTACTACTTTTTGAAAAATAACAGAATTTAAAAAACTAATTTCCCCATGTAATGATAACACTTTTAAAATTATTTTTAAGGAGTAGTAGGTACGAGTATGTATTGTAACATACTAATTTGAAATTCTGACTAAACAGGCCAACTTTTGATATAACTTGTCAGGTTAGCGTAGTACATGATTTTTACAGTATGATGAGTTAAAGTTAGCTGATAAAAAATATTAATTTTTGTGATCGGACAAAAACAATTTTTTTATGCTATCTAGGATTGCGATATAACCATTAAAATCATAAAATATGGCAATTTGTAGTCACATCATATAAACATTTGGCTCAGGGTAGCTACTTTCACAATTTTTAAAGAAAGGCCTATAACTCGAAAAGTATAAGGCTTTTACAAGATTTTTTTTAACACTAAATTGTCATAAGCTGACCTTTTTCAGGATACAGACTTAGCGTTGAGGCACGGGACACCCTGTATACTGTCTATGATATATATGAAACACTGACTACACGTTTTTTAGTTAATAACACATGTGGCGTTCATAAATTAATATAATAAATAGGATTATATTTTTATTTAAATGATTAAATATTACCAAGTATACATGTTAATTTATGGAAGGGACATGAAATAAATTACAATGCAAGATTATCAGTCTTTCCCGTAGATAAACGACATCTGGTTGCTTGTTTACAACATTCATTGTAGATTTTTTAATTTTGATATATTATATATGACAGTTCAAAGCGATTTTAAACAACCGGATTTGAAAACAAATGCGGTATACCAGAAGGCTGCTTGAATTACCCGAGACAAATAATAAGCGATTAATATTACAGTATTTGTTACATGGAGGCTGCTCGGGTCACAATAACTCTCCCTCATACATCTGAGCAATTTAATTTACGTATTGTAGATATTTTAAGAAAAATAAATGTATAAAGCCTGCTGGTAAAATGAAATATTAAATTATACAGATAACACGAAATTTCATATTTTCATTAAAAAAATAGAATATATTTATTGACGACGCTTTTTATTCGCAGGGGTGAGTTGAAGACTCCATTTTTGGACAATTTTTTTTCCATATACTATAATACGGATTTGTCTTGTTACGTAATGTTTTTTTGAAATGAAACTTCTTTAGGCGCGGTAGGGCAAATTGACCTGAACGCCACGAAAAGTGAAACGGTGTACATATTATATTATTACTATTTTATTATTATTAAATTATAATTTATTACTATTAAATATTTTATTTGTTAATAAATTATTATTAATTACATATTTAATATTAATTATTATTTATTATTACTAATAATTTATGTTATTTTAATATTATTAAGTGTATTATATTATTATTAAAATTATTAAAATTATTATTATTTATTATGAAAAATTAAAAAAATTATATTTTTTGTTATATGTTATTCTTATATTAATATATTTAATCATTGTTAATTTTATTTCATATTAAATTATTAAATTTTATTTAATAATTATTTTAATATTTATTTAATATATAATTCATATTAAATATATAATTAAAATAATATAATATACATGTGTTATTATAATACTAATAATTATAATAAAATTATTATATTATCATTAATTTTAATATAATTATTTAATAATATAATATGATAATATGTTATTAATAATATAATAAAAATAATGTAATAATAAATAAATAATTATTTTAAAATACTCGTAATTAATTTAGTAATTAATAATAACATAAAAATAATAATTTATTTAATATTAAAAATTATAAATTTAATATTATTAAGTGTAAAATATTATTATTAAAATAATTATTATTTAATATTAAAAATATTTTTTTTTATTTAATTGAGAGAGATTTTCTTGAATTAAATTCCACATAACAATTTCCTAATCCTAAAAAAATTATAAAAATCGTTAATAAATGGAAAAAAAAGCAATGCAATAAATCAAGGAAAGAAACTTCTTAGCTCCTAGGAGCTAAGAAGTTTCACTTCTACCACGCGAGAGTCTCACGCATCTGTTTTATTTTTTAATTCATATGGAACAATACTAGGGATGATTCCTTTCACAGGGCTAAGCGGTGTAGAGAATATATTCATTGTGTCACTCAATTGGTACAATATCTGTAAGCAGCACGTCACTGAATATTTAGCCATCAAAGTAGTATAATAGTTGGTACATAGAATAGAGGAGTATTTTTTACATGATTGTATGTAATTGTCGAGAACATAAAAAATAAGCGCCTCTAATATTGCGGGATAAATGAAATTACGTTGCAGTACTTTTAATATGAATAAAGTGATGGCCTCTTGCCTTATTTTTTCGGGACTTATTTTTGTAAAATTACATGACATCAAAAGTTCGATATGGAGTGCAAATTTTGGATAACCACCGATTGTTCTTTACCATATATATTTCAGGAGTATAATTAGTATTTTTACCAGGATATTTTTGTATTTTACTAGGCGGAAAGTCCAAAATTTCGAGGTATATTATTGTTTGGAAAAAAATTTATAAAATCATATGTGCTCGTATTTGGCAGCATATCGGTGTTGTTAAAGTCAGGAAAATTTCTAATTGTAAAACCTAGAAATTGAATATCAGCTGCCGAAACACGGTTCACAAATGCGAAACCGTATCAAAATTATCTTCACATCATTGATTTTGGTTGATCGATGTATAATAGTATTTCTGCACATGTTGTATATTAATGGTGGATTGGTGAAGATCATCGACTCTAGGATATATACATCGTTAAAGGTGACCAATATGTTTTCCTTAAAATAAACAATCTCATTGTATAACCCCACCAGAACTTCCTGTTCTTAAATACATTCATTGATGAATATTGTACTTCCTAATCAATGGAATTTGAATAATTTTTTTGTACCGTATTGTATGGAGATATTTCCTTGTGCTGAAACTTAAACTTAGTCATTGTACTGGAACTTGTACTTAGTCATTGTACTAAAACATATACTTAGTCATTGTGCTGAAACTAATACTGAGTCTTTGTGCTGAAACTTATACTCAGTCTTTGTGCTAAAACTTATAGTTATAATTAGTTTTATCAAACACTCATACTTATTCATTGTGCTGAAACATATGCTTAGTCATTGTGTTGAAACTTGTACTTAGTCTTTGTGCTGAAACATATACTTAGTCATTGTGTGAAAAGTTATACTTAGTCATTTTGCTGAACTTATACCCAGTCATTGTGCTTAAACTTATACTTATGATAGTTATAATTTATTTTATCAAACATATATACTTAGTCATTGTGCTGAAACTTTTACTAAGTCATTGTGCTGAAACTTAAACTTAGTCATTGTACTGAAACTTGTACTTAGTCATTGTGCTGAAACATATACTTAGTCATTGTCCTGAAATTTATACTTAGTCATTGTGCTGAAACTTATACTTATGATAGTTATAATTTATTTTATCAAACACATATACTTAGTTATTGTGCTGAAACTTGTACTTAGTCATTGTGCTTAAACTAATACTTAGTCATTATGCTGAAACTTAAACTAAGTCATAGACACGTGAATTTTTATGGCCCCAAGAAATAACAATTAAAGAAAAATCATTCAAATAAGATGAATTAAAGTTCGGAAAACATTAAGATTCTAAGTATTATTTTTATTTCAGGCATTTTCACCACTTATTTACTCCACGGGTGTTGGCGTTTATTATATTCAGAAGTTTATTCTATATTGAAAATACAACCACCCTATAAGATTGATCTATTTCATCCGGTCTGTCTCTCTAATTTACCTCTTCTAAATATTTTACAGGGTGAAAAGTCTATCTGAGCTCAGCCTATTTTGAAACCTGGTCAGAAAATGAATCCCTTAAACTGAAAAAAAAACGAAAACAATTGTTTAAACATATGAAAACTTGTTATTAAATTAAAACCAAAAAGTTAATTATCATATATTCAAATGAAGTTCAATATTTACAAAACTTTCGCAAAATCTCCGAATAAGTTTAAAATTAAAAATAACTCTAAAAAACTCGTCCTATTCTGTTTTATAATCTTCACTTAACATTTTCATAGTACTCAGTTATTTTTTATGACTTATTTTATTTTCTTATTCATAATCTTTCCCCTACATTTTTATTGTTTCAGCATTGGGTTGCGAGCTTTCTTTAGAGGGGGCACTGAATTTGCATGTCAATGAGAAATTTTTCGTAAAGAAATATTCAAAACACACTCAGAAAAGTTTTTGAGTGGCTGAAATGAGAAAATTCCTTCCGTGATACAAACAAAGGTTATATTTGAAAAAATACTTTGTCTACTTAGATTACTTCCGGTCAGTGGTGTAACCAGCGGAAGAATAAATATATATTACAACAACTTTTAGAAATTGGTTGGCTGTGAAAAAATATACAAATTGCTGAATTGTGTTCTTTTGAAAAAAAATTGCTTTAAAAATCTAGGAGTTATGTACAACAGTGAAATTTATTAGAAAGGAATGTGGAAAATTTTATTTTTGCTGTGTTTATTTATTTCTCTGGTATCTGCATCAGTTTATTTATTTCTCTGGTTTCTATATGCATGATGCATTTTTACATTTAAAGAAGATAACATTTATAAAAACAAACATTTTTGTTTATATGGTAAATACCATATATTATTTTACATCTGAAAAATTGAATTTATGTTTATTGTCAGCTCAATAACACGAATAAATTTTCTTAATACAGAAAATAGATATACAACGAAAAGTCCGAATGATTTCAGTTTCTTTAAACTTTTTGATATTTTGTTATAAAAAAATATTGAAAAAAATGATACTTAAATATCTAAGTAGTAAAATTTATTTAGACTTTTTCTTATTTAATTTTTGAGAAGTTAAAATTCATTGCATTTATTTGTGGCATTATTATGAACTTTGTTAATATGTATCACATATCTTCGTTTTTAAAGATTCTTTCACATTGAGCAGTTTATAATTCTTGGATAAAACACATTTAGGAGCTATGTCCTTAAGGGAGAGATGATGATGATTTGTTGATAAATAAAACTCGTTTTGGATCGCAATGCGGAAAGAGAGTGATTTATTTGGTAGACGTAGGTATTTATATCATTCTTGAATGTGTGCGGGAATGCACTCGCGATATGCCGCCGTCTCGTTTCTGCATCCGCAAAATGATTAATGTTGTGTGTTGGTATCATTCAAATACGGAACTGGCGAGACAGATGTGGTGCCTTCTCGCTCTGGCATAGAATGCGCTCCACGCCCGGCAATGAGTTGAATGACCGGCGTGTGGACTTTGCACTTGTTTGTTTTGGATTTGTCAAGGAATGCAAAGGTCACATCACCGGTCATTGACCGAGTGTGCGACCGCCACACACAGATGGCGTCGAGAACTTGCATGGGTCTTGTGACATTTGAGAAGTGTAATGTATGAAATTTATGAAAAATGGAGTCGTATACAATACAACAACGCATTCAAATTGAGAATTATTTTATGTATTGTAATCTCCGGAAATGTTCATTCACCACCAAGATCATGTGATCTGCATCTCCGGACACGGTGGTGTTAATTGGCGACCAAGATCATTTGATCTGACACCGTTGGATTATTTTATCTGGGTTTACGGGAAAAACCAGGTTTAACACAATGACCCCCGATCAATTTCAGAGCTGATGAACGAAATTATTCGCGTTATTGGTGAGTTAGAACCGCAATTATGTAAAATGTCATCGAAAATTTTGACAAAAGAATGAACATCTGTGGAGCTGCAAGAGGTGGACATTCGGCGGATATTGTTTTTTTTTGTTTAAATGTCATACATTATAATTTAACGATCAATGAAAAGTTTTTTGAAATCAAAGCAAGTTGTGTGTTTTATTCAAGAATTAAAACACATAGAATTAAAAAAACCGCTTAATTTGAAAGACCCTTTATTAAAGCAAGAAATTATTAAGTAACTTAAAAATATAGATTAAGGTATTAAATACTAGAGATTTTTACCGTGCTAATATCTAGCTGACGTGCATGCCATAACGCCGTCTCCTTATTGGAGTTGGCAGAGATGAGATAGCGCTAGACTTTTCTTTCCATACACCTTCTCATAGAGCTTCTTTTATTTATTTGATTCATAACATTTCCATCCTATCTGACAATGTTATCCTTTGTCTTCTTCCACCAAATGTTCCTCTTAAAATTTCACTGTATATTTGCTTTATAAGTCTTTCTTTATTCATTCGTTCTACGTACCCAAACCATCTCAGAGTGATTTTCTTCATCTTACTCAACACATAAGGATTTTGTAAAGCATATAATTGATTCTAATATAGTATATAAATTAAGTTTTAAATTAGTTTTCATTCCCTTTTTCTGCAAAATGTTAAACTTCTTCAATTGAGTTTCATTGCTTTGAATAAGAACCATTGAATAATCAAGATATGGTGATATAATTGAGTTTCATTGCTTTGAATAAGAACCATTGAATAATCAAGATATGGTGATATAATTGAGTTTCATTGCTTTGAATAAGAACCATTGAATAATCAAGATATGGTGATATAATTGAGTTTCATTGCTTTGAATAAGAACCATTGAATAATCAAGATATGGTGATATAATTGAGTTTCATTGATTTGAATAAGAACCGTTGAACAATCATGATATGGTGATATAATTGAGTTTCATTGCTTTGAATAAGAACCATTGAACAATCATGATATGGTGATATAATTGAGTTTCATTGCTTTGAATAAGAACCGTTGAACAATCAAGATATGGTGATATAATTGAGTTTCATTGCTTTGAATAAGAACCATTGAACAATCATGATATGGTGATATAATTGAGTTTCATTGCTTTGAATAAGAACCGTTGAATAATCAAGATATGGTGATATAATTGAGTTTCATTGCTTTGAATAAGAACCATTGAACAATCATGATATGGTGATATAATTGAGTTTCATTGCTTTGAATAAGAACCATTGAACAATCATGATATGGTGATATAATTGAGTTTCATTGCTTTGAATAAGAACCATTGAACAATCATGATATGGTGATATAATTGAGTTTCATTGCTTTGAATAAGAACCATTGAACAATCATGATATGGTGATATAATTGAGTTTCATTGCTTTGAATAAGAACCGTTGAACAATCATGATATGGTGATATAATTGAGTTTCATTGCTTTGAATAAGAACCGTTGAACATTCATGATATGGTGATATAATTGAGTTTCATTGCTTTGAATAAGAACCGTTGAACAATCATGATATGGTGATATAATTGAGTTTCATTGCTTTGAATAAGAACCGTTGAACAATCATGATATGGTGATATAATTGAGTTTCATTGCTTTGAATAAGAACCGTTGAACAATCATGATATGGTGATATAATTGAGTTTCATTGCTTTGAATAAGAACCGTTGAACAATCAAGATATGGTGATATAATTGAGTTTCATTGCTTTGAATAAGAACCGTTGAACAATCATGATATGGTGATATAATTGAGTTTCATTGCTTTGAATAAGAACCGTTGAACAATCATGATATGGTGATATAATTGAGTTTCATTGCTTTGAATAAGAACCGTTGAACAATCATGATATGGTGATATAATTGAGTTTCATTGCTTTGAATAAGAACCGTTGAACAATCATGATATGGTGATATAATTGAGTTTCATTGCTTTGAAAAAGAACCATTGAATAATCAAGATATGGTGATATAATTGAGTTTCATTGCTTTGAATAAGAACCATTGAACAATCATGATATGGTGATATAATTGAGTTTCATTGCTTTGAATAAGAACCGTTGAACAATCATGATATGGTGATATAATTGAGT
Organism: Odontocerum albicorne; assembly: GCA_949825065.1. Classification (NCBI taxonomy): domain Eukaryota; kingdom Metazoa; phylum Arthropoda; class Insecta; order Trichoptera; family Odontoceridae; genus Odontocerum; species Odontocerum albicorne. The sequence continues at coordinate 52,157,796 of OX463842.1, read as the reverse complement.
TTCATTGCTTTGAATAAGAACCGTTGAACAATCATGATATGGTGATATAATTGAGTTTCATTGCTTTGAATAAGAACCGTTGAACAATCATGATATGGTGATATAATTGAGTTTCATTGCTTTGAATAAGAACCGTTGAACAATCATGATATGGTGATATAATTGAGTTTCATTGCTTTGAATAAGAACCGTTGAACAATCATGATATGGTGATATAATTGAGTTTCATTGCTTTGAATAAGAACCGTTGAACAATCATGATATGGTGATATAATTGAGTTTCATTGCTTTGAATAAGAACCGTTGAACAATCATGATATGGTGATATAATTGAGTTTCATTGCTTTGAATAAGAACCGTTGAACAATCATGATATGGTGATATAATTGAGTTTCATTGCTTTGAATAAGAACCATTGAACAATCATGATATGGTGATATAATTGAGTTTCATTGCTTTGAATAAGAACCATTTAACAATCATGATATGGTGATATAATTGAGTTTCATTGCTTTGAATAAGAACCATTGAACAATCATGATATGGTGATATAATTGAGTTTCATTGCTTTGAATAAGAACCATTGAACAATCATATATAGTGATATAATTGAGTTTCATTGCTTTGAATAAGAACCGTTGAACAATCAAGATATGATGATTAAATTGAGTTTCATTGCTTTGAATAAAAACCGTTGAACAATAATGATATGGTGATATAATTGTATCATAATTAAATTCTTTTGAAATTCGATATAATATTTCTAATTCTGAGAAATTCCACCTCATAGATTTTTTTATTAAAACTTATATTTCAGAATTATGTTTCAAGTGATTATTCAGGATAATCTCCAAATATTTATTACTGTTCTTTTCTACCATGACTCTGATATTAGTTTTCAATTTTTCCATTTTCACCACTTTTAACTTGAATTCACATTACCATAAATTTGTTAATTGAGATATTTTATTGAAATCTCCTTAAACGAAGACAATTTTTTTATCAATGCTCTTTGCATATCTTACATGGATTTAACAACACTTCACTCACATTTATGAACCAAATCTGTACAGCAAAACGTTTTATTTCACAACATTTTGTACACTTATATACAAAATAAACAATAAATACCCTAAAACTGATCCCTGTGGAACACCCTTATGAAATAAAAACCAACTATGTATATTTACCATGAATTCCCATACTTTCCATTTTTTCTATCAATTTTTCTCTAACAATAGTTTCAAACACTCGTTTGAAATCTAAAAATACAAATTGTGTATTTTTTTAAATTTTATGTACTTTTTCCTTTCCAGTAATTTATTTAAAAAATTTACGATGTTTTCGAAGCTGAAACTCTAATATTAAAATATTTTTCAGGATAGTAACCGAACAAAAAAACCTTATTTATTAAAAATTATTAAACATAAAATGTATTTTATTTTTAAAAAATTACTGTGATTTTTTGGTATGATTACTAAGAGATGAACATCAAATTTACAGTTATGGTATTATTCTTTTTTTTTATTTGGATACAATTAAAAAATAATTATTACGACAAAAAAGAAATTGAAATAAAAAAAACCTTTAACATCTAGTTACTGAAAAAGGTCAAAGTTTAATCACATCTGCAATGAGAAAAAAAACATAATAAATTACGATTTGATGTAGCGAAATGAGAGCATCACGAATATTTGAAAAACCACTTTGAATTTTCCTTCATCAAATTCTGAATGATTAATTTAGCAAAATGCTGACCGTCGGGATTTCTCTAAATACCAAAATCTGTTGTGTGTAGCAAGATGCGAAAACCGTCGGAACGGTGACAGAAAAAAGGGGACAAGTGACAAGTCAAGGATGGGCCGGCCTTCTGACTAGACAGCCCCCCTCTGATAGCCCCCACCAATGGAACAGAACTGTCGCGTTAGCAGTAAAATGTGTCAGGGTAATAAGAGAACCATCAGGGTATTTGCCAGTATGCATGCTGCCCGTAAAGATACACGGGCAAAAGGTGGACATGATAAGGTTCGCTGACGATATTGCTATGGTTGCTGAAAGTGAAGAGGAACTACAAGAAGCCTTAACAACTATGGAAAGCATTCTTCAAAATAACTACAGTATGAAGATAAATAAAGACAAAACAAAGCTGCTGACTGTAGGCCGAGCGCAGCACCAGATGAGAATAGTGATGTCGGGTAAACCACTAAAGAACACCAAGGAGTTTGTCTACCTCGGGAGCAAAATAACATGGGACGGTCGGTCCAAGAGCGAGGTCGACAGCCGTATACATCAGGCTAGACTTGCATTTAATAAAAGGTCGAAAATAATAGAATCAAATAATATAGACCTAAAACTGAGAATACTCCTCATCAAGACCTATGTATGGAGTATCTTGATGTACGGCTGCGAGACATGGTGCCTATCCGAAAGAGATAGACGAAGACTAGAGGCTTTTGAGATGTGGTCCTATAGAAGACTATTAGGAATTTCCTGGAGAGACCACATCACAAATGAAGAGGTTCTCCAACGAATCGAAGGAGGAAGGCACCTGCTCAGGATCCTGTCCGAAAGGCGTGCAAGATGGATCGGTCATATAATACGACAAGAGGACCTCTTGCATGCCATAATGGAGGGTATGACCGAGGGGACAAACTCTAGGGGACGCCCACGCCGAGAGTACCTGGAGGACCTGTTGGTGGACGTGCGCTGCTCAACATATACAGATTTAAAAAGAGCCGCACAGGACAGGGGGGAATGGAGGAGAAGAGTTCAAATTGCTGCAAACCAGTCTTAGGACTGCAACCACGGAAGGATGCTGCCCGCCTAAATTGATAACATCATTGAGAATGTCGATAATGTGACCTAAAGTACACGTCCTGCGTTCTATTCCAGGGAGCTCTCAGTAAATTTTTCAGCGAAGCCGATTTTCATTTGAATTAATAGTTGTTCTGGCTCTCATTAGCCACCTAACATAAATAATTGATGCGATTTCGGTTAAATCAGTACAGTTTTATATTAACAATAGTGCTTAATATTCTTTCTAGTATAGCTTTGTATTATTTCTAGCTCTAAAATAAATAAATGATTAAGGCGATTTTCGGATGATCAAGAGAACTTTATTCACAATAAAGCTTTATATTTTTTCTAGCTCTGACATAAGTTAAATAATTGAGATGAATTTGGTGTAATCAGTAGTGATTTATACACAATAAAAATATACATTCTTTTAAGTTATGCTTTATATTCTTTCTAGATCTAATATAAATGATTATTTATGTTAGAGGTAGAAAGAAAACTAAATTTTAACAAGAATATTAAAACCAGCAACTCTTTTACACGATGTTCTGTATTTCATGAAATTGAACAGTTTTTTTGAGACAGATTTTTGAAATTTTCTTTACATGTGCTGATGCGGGGAAATACGTATAATGTCCAACACATACCACTGCCTTATCCTAAAACTCAACTTAAATATATTTAATTTGATATATTTTTAATCTGTTTATAATGATGGGTTCGTATCCTGAGCTAGAGCGACTTTGCTCTTTAAATGACGCTATGAATTATCTTTTGAATAAAAAATTTAGACTATATCGTACGGCAAAATGGCAAAATATTTATATATTTGCAAAAATATTTGTTACACAATACCACTAAAATGTAAAAATTTCGTTCTATTAATACTTCAGATAAAATAAACGAATTCATCCAATTAGCATTAACAAAGGTGCATATTTAATTTATATTATTTATGACAAGGGAAAAGTAATATATAAATTGCACTCTCACACAATAACTGATTACTAAAGAACGATTTCCGGACTATGCAATAATCTAGTGAAACTTTCTCTACCTGTGCTAAAAAAATCTGCCCATTCCGGTGCTGTGTATTCAATACGCATGTAAATCTGAGCGATTTAAAATCGAAAAAATAAGAATATTCATAGCCATCGCTTAAATTAATGAAATTTGAAGGCAAAAGTGATAATAACTGAAATTTAATTGCTGAAAACATGAAAAAAACATCGGCCGACGTTCACAAAATGGGCAAAGGGACCACCTCAAATGGATGCCCTAGAGCTACTGAGAGTTGAGACGGACTAACACTACAAGTATGTATGTTATACCTCAAAGGAAGAATCAGAACTGCAAACTGAGATCCCATATACCGAAGTAGAGTGAGAGTAAGACATGAATAGCGTTGCTTCCTCACCCATAGCGGTTTTTTTAGAATGAATATAACTACGTCACACACTGGCACACGTTTGATCGTATTGGGGAATTCATTCCCGATTTTCACAAAATATCTCTGATGTGGCCTATAAGTGTTAATTTATTATTAATACTATTTTTTTCATTCAATGCGTAAATGTATTACGGAGGAATACCTAATATCTGAAGCCAGTATTTATTATATTTATATAGATATTAAAGTTTTAAGAAGCAATGTGTACTAGTTACACACCACAGGGAAGGAAGGGTTAAAACTCTGGTCGTTTTCTCATATTTGAGTAATCTCTTTAATCTGTCCTTCCAATGACAATGTTGAAGGGTTTCGAGTGATAGTGTTGACATTGAAGATAGCAGAGATAAAATACGATCCTTTATGAGATGTACATACTAAATGAACGGTCACAGTCTTATCACTACTAACTCTTAGTTCTGTAGAATGTCGTGAATCAAGGAAATTCATTCATGGAGTTGGCTGTTGTACATCGTAGTATACAGATTCTGACGGTGAAGTAGAGAAAAGGTGTCTTCTAACTTTCTCTGAAATCAAGCGTCTGTTTGCATCACGCACATTGTATAGACAAAAGTGGCGGCCCAGAAGGGACGGACAGAAAATTACGCAGCTCGAGTCTGAAATCGAAAATATCAAACAACAAATTTGTAGGCGAAGCGTGGAGATCCTTCAATTTAATTATGAAATGTGAGATCTCCTCCGAATACATGAATAAATAAAATGAAACGGTGTACTCGTATAAACCCAAAAATATATTTTATGACAAATTATTATCGGAATATTTTACGAATTCAAAGCATATTCTCGTAAAAAAAATACATTTTCGAATATCACGAATTAATAATGTCTTCAAAAAAGTCTCACGAAATATTTGATGTTACCCACAGTACGACCTATGTGGCGTGGCTGCTATTTTATAAATATATTTATTTATTATTTTTTTGTGAATAGGCAGCACAAAGAATTAAAATTTTTCGTGAGACTCTCGCGCGGTAGAAGTGAAACTTCTTATCTCCTAGGAAAAGTTGTTTTTTTCCATTTGTTACCGATTTTTTTTCAAGTATTAAGAAATCGTTATATTAATTTATTAATATAAATAAATATAATATATTAATTAATAAATTAAAAGTAATTAATTATTATTCATTATTAATTCTTTATTAATTATTAATAATTATTATATTAATTAAAAATTAATTACTTATGATTAATTAATAATTATAATAATTAATTATTATAATAATTATATAAATTATTAATATTAGTAATAATTATAATAAATTAATAATAATTATTAATTATAATATTAATTAATTAATTATTATTAATACTACTTAATATTAAAAAATTAATATTAATTATTAATATTCAATAATATTGATAATACTAATATCATTAATATTATTAATTATAAATATTATTGTTAATAATTTTTATTCATTATTATTAATTATTAATAATTATAAATTAATTATTTATTGATTATATTATATTTATTAAATTTAATTTATTAATTATAATTAATTTATTATTAATCATGAATTAATTTAATTAAATATTATTTAATTAATTAAATTAAATATAAACATTTATTATTTTAATATAATATTAAATTTTATATTTAGTAAATAAACAAATTTATTTATTTATCGTTCATTTATCAAATTATTTATTTATATTATTAATATTTATAAATTTATATTTAATATTTATTAAATTTATTTATATTTATACAAATAAATATTAAAGATCAGTTGAAATATTACCATTAAAGTCGGAGAAGGGGAAGCGTTTCACTTTTTGTGACGTTCAGGCCAATTTACCCTACCGCGCCTATAGAAGTTTCACTTCAAAAATAACAGTTCAAAGGAACACGCTTCAATAATCATATAAAAAAATGTATTGCCCTTTCCCCGTCATGTTAAATGTTAATACATAGGTACCATCGACCCGCAGGTCGACTAAATAGGAATTCCTATTTTGAGTCGACCTACTTTTCAAACGTGCCAATTTTATTCATTCGTCACTAAAATGAAAGTTAAAAATAAAATAAAAACATCAATTAATACGTTAGCACTTTTTTCCTTACAATTCGAAAAAAAAAAACAATATTATCAACACTTTACAAACTAAAATAAACACAATCAAAATGTTAAATGATGCATAAATATTAAAATTTTGTGTTTCAAATAACAACTGTCGTCCGATTCGGAGACAGCGTCTGATTTTTACTTGAGTCCTTTTTAAGTACCTTTCTGGTTGGTTAATTGCCACATTTTATCTGATTTGTCACATATTATCTAATTTGTCACATAGCTATCGTTATATAACAATAATGTAATGCAACATGAAAAATAAAATCATTTATCAAAATTGGACGACCTCGGTGGCAAGTTGTTAAGACGTTCGTGCCAAGTCTGAGAAGGTATTTTATATTTTAAATCAGTTTGGTAAAAATATCCCAAACAAGTCAATTTTACGTTCCACTCATGTTTGTCGTTTCTCATTACTTAAGTTGTTCGAAATAATTGTCGGTCCTCATTGTCGTCTTGATCTATGGAATATTGGTAATACAGGCTGCAACGATAACTTATGTCTCCAGTCCTCTCGGTCAAATGCTGTTTACATAGCAGTGTAAAGGCATTCGCCAATCAATACCTTCATCTGAACACTTTATCTCGCTGACGTTTAGCTTCTATCTCTTATTCCTGAAAGATTTTCCATGACCATAAATGTCTTCCAGTTATCTGAATCACGACTAAAAATGTATTCGAATATTTACAGGTTATACTAAATACATATTGAGATCAATAGTACCGTAACATTAAACCTCTGAAGTATGAAGACATTGATTCTTCCGGCGGTCCATACGATTTTCAGCACAAGCGCCAACACCACATCCCAAAGGAATAGATTCGTTCACGTTCTCGGCCTTTTATTAGCTTTGTTTCATCGTTTATCCATACGCGAATATAGGAAAAATTATGGTAAAGTAGGACATAACCATTTGGACCAGCTTACTTTAGCACAGTTAGAAATACTTCGATTTCTATTTTTTTTTTCTTTCGCTTTGTGGTAATTTGTATGTAGACTTGGACCAGTCTGACAAAATAATTCGTCTGATAAAAACATTATAAGTGTTGTCCCTTTACATGTAGTTGTAAACCTGGAGTTTCATTTAATGTGGTTGAATTTGAAAAAGATCTCGATGAATGGCGAAGGGAGTATTTCGTGATATTTGGCACGCTATTTTCTCTGCCTACCCCAAAAGATAATTGGCGAGATTGTATGTAGGGAAGTTATGATTGTGTCCCAGCTACGCTCTGCAAAACATTCGCATCACCAATTCAAATACGAGTATGTTGAGGGGTACTATACAAATATGTTGAGGGGTACTATATAAATATATTGAGGGTACCATACAAATATATTGAGGGTACTATACAAATATGGTGAGGGAGACTTTACAAATATGTTGAGGGATACTATACAAATATGTTGAGGGGTACTATACAAATATATTGAGGGTACTATACAAATATGTTGAGGGGAACTTTACAAATATGTTGAGGGGTACATTACAAATATGTTGAGGGGTACTATACAAATATGTTGAGGGGTACTATATAAATATATTGAGGGTACCATACAAATATATTGAGGGTACTATACAAATATGGTGAGGGGTACTTTACAAATATGTTGAGGGGTACTATACAAATATGTTGAGGGGTACTTTACAAATATATTGATGGTATTATACAAATATGTTGAGGGGTACTATACAAATATGTTGAGGGGTACATTACAAATATGTTGAGGGGTACTTTACAAATATGTCGAGGGGTATTATACAAATAAATGAAAATTTTATCTTTGAACAATTCATTTTATTCGATTATATTTTTTTCTTAAAATATGAAGTCTATCTCATGTGAGTGATTTCTGTTAGAAAAATAACCCCCTTATTTCTAAGATGGATTAATTATAGTCCAAACTGAAATAGTAGTATTGCGTATCATGGTACAAAACATATTATATGTTAAGTATGAGAGATTCCGGATAGCCAGTTTATTTTCTTAGTCTGAATCAATATTGGATTATTTTTTTATCCAATTGGATAGATTAAGCTTTGTATAAAGTAAAATATCTCTATATTGCCAGTAAACGACTTAATTTTTTATCAATATTAATGATACATCCTTAGTTCAAATGAAAACAAGTTAACTTTTCCGTTAATGATTTATCTTATCCATCCCCTATGACGTTTAAAATGTATCGAGTTTCCATCTAATGTGATCTACCTACGTGGTATAGTTGGTAAGACGCTTAACTTCCACATTGAGTTCTTATCTAGTGCAATCTATCTCCTTTGGTAAAACGGTTGGCTTCTACATCGAATTGCCATCTAGTGTGACCTATCTCAGTGGCTTAGTTTATAAAACGCCTGGCTTCTATATCGAGTTCCGATCTTTTTGGATTAAAATGTGTACTTAACCTTTCCCTTCGTGCGTTAAAAAAAAATCCGCACGTTCCGGTGCTGTGTATTCAACACACATGTAAAAATGAGCGATTTAAAATTAAAAAAAATAAGAATATTCATAGCCAATCGTTTAAATTAATTAAATTTGAAGTCAAAAGTGACAATAATTGAAATTTTATTGCTGGAAACATGAAAAAAAAAACATCGGCCGACATTCACAAAACGAGCGAAGAGACCTTTTTAAACGGATGCCTGCGAGTTACTGAAGCGAGAGAAGCGAGCGAACTGAGATTGTATTTCTTGCGTTCTCGTTTACCGAAGTAGAGTGAGAGTGAGACGTGAATAGCGTCGCTTCCTCCCCCATAGCTGTTTTTTTAGAATTAATATACCTACGTCACACACTGGCACACGTTCGATTGTATTGATGAAATTATTCCCGATTTTCACAAAATATCTAATGTGGCTGATAAGTGCTAATTATTATTAATATTATATTTTCATTCACTGCATAAATGTATAACTGGGGGAATACCTAAAATCTAAAATACACATTGCTTATAAAAACTCTAATATATATATATAAATATAATATATACTGGGTTAAGACTTTAGATATTCTCCCGTTATACATTTACGCATTGAATGAAAAAAATAATATTAATAATAATTAACATAGCACTTATCGGCCACATCAGAGGTATTTTGTGAAAATCGGGAATAAATTCACCAAATCAATCAAACGTGTGCCAGTGTGTGACGTAGGTATATTCATTCTATAACCCGTTATGGGTGAGAAGCGGCGCTTTTCACATCTCACTCGTACTCTACTTCGGTATATGGGAACGCAAGAAATTGAATATCAGTTCGCTCGCTTCTCTCGCTTCAGTAGCTCTCGGGCCTCCGTTTGAGGTGGTCTCTTTGCCCGTTTTGTGAACATCGGCCGATGTTTTTTTTTTTCGTGTTTTCAGCAATTAAATTTCAATTATTATCATTTTTGACTTCAAATGTTATAAATTTAAACGATTGGCTATGAATATTCTTATTTTTTCGATTTTAAATCGCTCATTTTTACATGTACGAGTATATTGATGTGTATTGAATACACGGTACCGGAATTTTTTTAGCACAGGAAGGGAAATGTTAAAGGAGAAAAAAATGATAAAGAAACGAAAACTCCACCACACAAATTCACTTTCCAAATCAATTGACGTTGGAATCGCGAAAAAATCTTCGACTATGAGGCCCAGCAACGACGATCATGTGCTTTGAGATAAATTATTAAAAAAAAAAACTTGGAAAGTTCCTTAAAGTCAGATCTACATTTCACTTCACCTAACGGGATTTAGTTAGCTTTATTTTTTTATTAAAACAATAAATCTCTATTTTTAATACGGTTGTGAGGAGAGGCGAGAAGTTGTAGGATGAGCCAAAACGATACTGTCCGTGAGAAAAGGAAAATGGCGTCTAGATTGCCTTCTCACGTTTGTTTGAAACAAGTTATAATTGGCCTGGGAATAAAGCATAGACTAGAAAGTTTTGCAGATTACAACAGGAAAAACAAAGAAACTGGGGGTGTTTTAACAAATAATTATTGCCGAAGTGTTTTTGGTGAAACTCTCACCTCTACTTTAAAAATCCTTGAATCAGTGCAAATGTAAAAATGTTTTCAACCACGCTGAGAAAACTACACGAAAGATGAAAATATATACTTTTTACAAGTTATAAGTAAGTATTAAACTACACGATTGCCATGTATGTTACCATGCACATCTCGTCGAGTCTTTTTTTATAAGGTAACAGTTTTTTTATAAGTTAAGGCTATAAAATATTTATGGGGCTTACTACTTACAACACCTTTAAACACATTTAACACCAACGATCTATATGCAACACACTTAAACACAACAATGCCGCTCCGACACATCACACGAGTGTCAAAACTATAAAATACGCCTGCGACTGTTGTTTAATCAACGCTACATTAGAGCGCAGATAAAGAAAAATTACTATAATTTTACTGTTAATTTTTTTACATAAGTGGAAATATAAAATGCAGCATCTGTTGATACAAACCAAAACTATATAATTTTCATCGATATTAATGTGTTGTTTGGTCGACGTTTATATTAAAATTATTAAATGGATACAGTTGTGGCGGTCGTCGCGGAATATTTTCGCATACATACGGTCAATGACCGATGAAACGACCTTCGGATTCCTCGATAAATTATAGTAAACAGTCCGAAGGTCACATGCCGGCCATTGACGCCGGCCGGGCGACCGCACCACACGCCAGAGAGAGAGAACGCACCACGGCTATCTCACCAGTTCCGTATTTAGATGAATACCTACATTCGACAATAAATCGTTTCTGCATTCACAGAACCGAGACGTAAGCATATCGCGAGCGCACTCTCGTGCACATTCCAAAAAGATATAAATACCTACGTTACTATAAAAATAAAGACGCTCTTTCCGCATTGCGATCTAACGTGTTTTATTATTTATCAACAAATCATCATCATCTTTTCCCTTCAAGGACATATCGCAAACAGTCAATAGGGGCACTTAAACATATATACTCTAACCGGACAGTATTAAAATCTGCTAAGCTTTTACTCCACAACACTATTTTACGATTAATATCAACTTTGACATATAGGAGTGAACGCTAATGTGGAAAAATAATAAAAGAGGCAAAGTAATGTTATAGAAGTGCAAGCACTGAAAAAAGTACAAGCGGTGACAATGTTTGGCAGAATACGAAATGAAGTTATTTGGGACGAATGTGGATTTGAGGCTGACGTTTTGAGTAAGGAAAATATTAAAATTAAAAAGGAAATGTGATTAGATCAAGTTAATGATATATTAAACAGAGAAATCGTAGTTGTATGAAAAAGTTTATGAATATGGAAGAGGCAAATAATGTGTGTCGAGGTAGGAAAGTCTGGCGCTATGTCTTATTTATCTACCTCAACAGGCAAAAGGCGTGATGGTTTGTATGTGTAGTTTCACTTTGGACAAACAAGATCTGGGTAATTATATGTAGAATTCCTTGGTATAAGCTTCTTATTTACTTGATAAGTTGTATGTGTAGTTTCACTTTGGACAAACAAGATCTGGGTAATTATATGTAGAATTCCTTGGTATAAACTTCTTATTTACTTGATAAGTTGTTTGTGTAGTTTCACTTTGGAAAAACAAGATCTGGGTAATTATATGTAGATTTCCTTGGTATAAACTTCTTATTTACTTGATAAGTTGTATGTGTAGTTTCACTTTGGACAAACAAGATCTGGGTCATTATATGTAGAATTCCTTGGTATAAACTTCTTATTTACTTGATAAGCTGTATGTGTAGTTTCGCTTTGGATAAACAAAATCTGGGTAATTATATGTAGAATTCCTTGGTATAAACTTCTTATTTACTTGATAAGTTGTATGTGTAGTTTCACTTTGGAAAAACAAGATCTGGGTAATTATATGTAGAATTCCTTGGTATAAACTTCTTATTTACTTGATAAGTTGTATGTGTAGTTTCACTTTGGACAAACAAGATCTGGGTCATTATATGTAGAATTCCTTGGTATAAACTTCTTATTTACTTGATAAGTTGTATGTGTAGTTTCACTTTGGACAAACAAGATCTGGGTAATTATATGTAGAATTCCTTGGTATAAACTTCTTATTTACTTGATAAGTTGTATGTGTAGTTTCACTTTGGATAAACAAGATCTGGGTAATTATATGTAGAATTCCTTGGTATAAATTTCTTATTTACTTGATAAGTTGTGATTCAACGTCTAGTATACAGTATTAATTAAAATTTATAAACAGTCTCTCCTGAAATTTTCTCCATATACAGTTCCTAATAATTTTTTTATTAATAAATCAAAGGGACAAATCTTTTAGGAAGTGGATTAACGATCATGAAGTTTCTCCGACGGGTTATTATATGAAGACCTTTCAAGAATTGGAAACTTGCAAAATCAAGCCTTTCGGGAGTAAAACAAGAAATGTCACGTACACGAATCGTATTCCTTCAAACTTTCTATATGAATGTTTAAAATAAAGCGGAGATTCTATTTTTTAACCGCACCAATTTATTTTTTAATGATATTAAACATGATGTTTGTAAAAATGTTTTTGTCAGAATTGATTGTCAAAAGAGATTTCGGATAGAAAATCTGAATACTGTGATAAAAATTAAAGTTTTGTTTCTTGAATATTCGAAAAGACTATAGTTTCACTTTGTGGTGCCATGTTTTACATAAAAGGAAAAATAAGTAAATAAAAAACTTATTTTATATTTTTGTGTTCACCACAGGTTTATTTTAGGCTCACAACCGGTTTCGAAGACTACCATCTTCATCGTCAGGTGAAGATAAACGAAATTTTTAAAATATATTCTGTATCAGTGTAAATAATATAACATAAGAGTGATGAGGTAGGGGAAGAGAAGTGGGGAGAGATGTGATACAATGGTGAATGGGGCGGGGAAAAAATGAAAGTGTATGTGAATCTTTAAGCCAGGGGGGGATTTGAAATTGGAAACATTAAGCAGACGGCTATTATGAAAATTTATTTTATCTTCATCTGACGATGGTGGTCTTCGAAACCGGTTGTGAACCTAAAATAAACCTGTGGTGAACACAAAAATATAAAATAAGTCTTTTATTTAAGTACTTATTTTTCCTTTTATGTAAAGTTTTGTTATTTATTTAATTCGTTGTATTTAAGAATTTATCAAAGGTTTCGGCTATAACTTTGTGGAGCTCCATATTAGAATATATAATAATAAATTACTTTGTTATTTCACTCATTACTTAATTACATTAATCCCCGCTATAATTGTTTCTACCCCCTATCCCGAGGCTCTTATCAAGCGGAATGATCCCGGTTTGTTATGAAAACAGTGCTTATATATTAAACTGGTGTCATGTTACTTAACTATGGACCACCCACATCAAAAGCTTGTTGGGTATATAGTATTTACGAAAATATTCGTTACAAATATTGTTTTAGAATTCGACAAAAATAATGCAAAGGAAATTTGTTTAAAAGGTGGGAAACCTTTTGCACTCTTTGGTTATTTTTTATTTTATGGTTTTTGCTCATGCCTATGTTCACCTTTCATGTTTCTAAATGTGTAGTTTTTGCTCATACCTTTGTGCATCTTTCATGTTTCCATACGTTTAATTTTTATTCATGCCTTTATGTATCTTACATGTTTCTATATGTATAATTCTGGTTCATGCATTTATGTATCATTCATGTTTCTATATGTACAATATATTGTAATTTATTTTTATCAAACACTGTTTATTCCACTTTTTAGTGACGGTATAACCCTACCGGTTTCAAGGCTTTCACATCATCTTCAGGGGAGTGCAAACAAGACTATATGTATAGTTTTTGCTCATGTTTTCATGTATCTTTTATATTTCTATACGTACAATTTTCGCTCATTCTTTTCAGTATCTTTTATGTTTCATTTCTACCGCGCGAGAGTCTCACGTATCTGTTTTTTTTTTATTTTTATGAGTTTCTTGGTAAAGTCATCCTCGTTCACTAGCATTCTAATCAATCTTGGTATCATTTAGTGAAATGCTATAATTTTTAAAGTATCAAGAATTAAAACGTCTTTAAATGAACCTTTGTTTCATGTGTAAAAATAAGGTCTGTTTTGTGGAATTCTAATCAGCATGTTTATTAGTTTCATAAGTCATCCTTTCTTATTTCTTATGTAAATTTCATTTCGTTCAAGCTGCTAATATATTGGGTGTTAACATAAGTTATGTCCATTTTTTTTTCAAATAAAGAGAACAAGAAGACACAACAAAAAAAAATACAACAAATAGTCAATAATGTATTAACCTGCATTATTTTACAACAAATTAGTCAATAATGTATTCTCCTTCATTATTTACAACTTCTTGCCAACGTTCTACAAGTATTTCAATGCCTGTGTGATAAAAACCATCCGGCCTTGACTCTGAACGCTCCATGTCTTTTAGGTCGAAATTACCATCTTTGAATCGCAAATACCATGAACGAGCTGTCCTTTCATTCAAAGCATCTTCACCGTACACTTTGCAAATATCGCGAGCAGCTTTGGCAGCTTTATTCCCTCGATTGAATGCGAACAGAAGGAGGTGTCGAAAATGCTCACTTTTGTCTACTTGACATTCCATTTTGAAGGCTTGTAATCAAATAAAATAATATATGTAACGTAAAAGCAAACACAATATCTTGTAGAACCGAAAATTTTCTTTCGAATGACGTATAATCTTTACCATTTTATTCTACTTTTGGTGCTCATTTTTTAAATTTGGAAAAAAACGGACACAACTTACGAGTATGTTAACATCTAATATATTCTAAGAACACTTGCAATTTTTTATTCGTACCTAAAACATGCAAAGATATCATCACACCATGCCAAGACATACTCAATCATTAATTATTATTATTAGTCAATAGTAAATAAGGAATAAGGTTCCCTAAAAAAATCATTAACATATCAGATGAAATAACATATATTCTATGGACCATAGATAAGCCATCTGTTTTCACATAAACCGTGTCCTTAAACTTAAACAATTTTGTCTTTAATATGAAAAAAAAAAACAAAGTTCATAAATTTGAGACGAACTTGCACACGTGTGTCCTACACGTGCTAATTTTAATACCAGGTAAACGCTATAATCAGACTGTGATCTTTTTTTTAATTTTGTATCATCGGGAATCGAGCACGAAGCTTCCGGCTAAAAGACTAACGTCTAGCCAAAATCTTTATTGTAAGTAGCCAGGGATTCACTACTACAAAAATTGATTAAGACTTCTTATAAAAATTACATTACTTGACTTATTTTACTAACCAAAACTTTTATCCTAATAATGGAAAGAAAAACTCAATAATCTAGAAGAAATAATTGACTTAAACCTCTTAGGAATATGAAGCACAAAGGAATAAGAAAAAAAGGTTAAAAGCCATTCAAAGGCTTAAGACTAAGGCCTGAAAGCCTTATTCTATAGCATTAAAATTGAAATTCAAAACCGTAACTCCTTACTACAGATCTTGTCTAGTACGGCTGAACTAAGTTTCTGAATATAGACTTAATTATTCAGTTCAACTATTCCCTTACAGGGATAAATATTTTTCGTTAAACTTTATGCAATACAATTTTCAATATTGTGTAACATTGGGTGTATCTTGATTTCATCACAATAGTATTTTAAGATGAAATTCCACAACAGTATTTTAGTACCAAGTTTAACCCTTCCCTCCCTGTGATGTATAACTAGTACACATTGCTTCTAAAAAAACCTTAATATGTCTATATATATAATAAATACTGCCTTCAGATTTTAGGTATTCTTCCGTAATACATTTACGCATTGAATGAAACAATTATATTAATAATAATTAGCACGTATCGGCCACATCAAGGATATTTTGAGAAAATCGGGAATAAATTTACCAATACAGTCAAACGTGTGGTAGTGTGTGACGTAGGTATATTCATTCTAAAAACCGCTATGGGTGAGGAAGCAACGCTTTTCACGTCTCACTCTCACTCTACTTCGGTATATGTGAACGCAAGAAATAGAATCTCAGATCGCAATTGTGTTTCTTCCTTCGAGGTATAACAGCCCGAGACCGAGTCTCGTCTCAGTAGCTCTAGGCATCAATTTGAGGTAGTCTCTTCACCCGTTTTATCGGCCGATGTTTTTTTAATGTTTTCAGCAATTAAATTTCAATTATTATCACTTTTGACTTCAAATTTTATTATTTTAAGCGATTAGATATCAATATTCTTATTTTTTCGATATTAAATCGCTCAGTTTAACATGTGTATTGAATACACAACACCAGAACGCGCGGATTTACTTTAGCTCATTAAGGGAAAGGTTAATGTGTCATAGTGGAACGTGAATTAGAACAAGACTGAAAAACTGTTTTAGCGAATGTCCTTGAAGGACGCGCTGATGATTTTGATTGTTTGGTATTTAAATAAAATACGTCAATTAGCAATGCGGAAGCAGAGAGTGAATGAATCGATGAATAATAAATAGTGATTAATGATTAATGATGCTTTATTTATCGGTAAGTAGGTATTTATACATTTCAGAACGGGCGCGGGAGTGCGCCCGCAATATATTTTTATCTCACTCCTGTGCGTGCAGAGATGGTCGATTGAAATATTGCTGACGAATAATATTGTGGGTAGACAATTTGTTGGCGAAAACGGTGAGACAGCGTGATGCGTTCTCTGTCTACTGTGGAATGTATCGTAAATAGTATTTTCGGGTAAACAATTTCAATGTTTTGGTAGGCGACCTTTGGACATATCCGAAGGTCGTTTCGTCGGTAGTTGACCGTGTGTGACGACAATATTCAGCGACGACAGTAGTTCCTACACTGTCATTGAAACAGCTCTAAAACGTTTATTAGATTATTATAAGCTACAAATTTAATTACCCAAAATAATGTCCTCATTGAAACAGCTCTAAAACGTTTATTAGATTATTATAAGCTACAAATTTTGTAAAAAGGGCCTTAAATCAAGAATTTACCAAATGTGCCAAAAAACTGCTTGTGAAGATGGACTATGTTTGTCTTCATCGTTCATTATTTATATAATACATTTAAAGAAAACAATCAAAGCTATGATATTTATATTCTGAACATTCCTTATTTTTTATTGAAAACTTTGCCTTATTTATAAATTGTCTTCATAGTTAAATTAAAATTAAAATTATTGCTCTCTGTGTTTGCTTTAAATACGATTTTTCAATTAAATATATATTGGAATGTCTGCTGATGATGACATTTTCATTGAAGATAGCAAAAATTAATTAACCATTTTACTTCAATAGATAGTTCTTCAGACATTCAGGATTAACAAAAAGCACAGTTGTATTGAATTTATAGTTTAATAAAATAAATTAAGAGCTATTTTCTTAGTCTTTATTACTATTTTATTGAGTTCAATATCGGTTTCCAGACCTTTGTCAGCTTCTTTGTCAGTTGATGAGGAACTAAATTAAATGTGAAGGGTAAGTGGTTTGAAACGGAAAATACCGTTTGTTTGAGTGAGGAACGGAAAATACCGTTTGTTTGAGTGGGAAACGGAAAGTACCGTTCGTTTGAGCTGGAAACGGAAAGTACCGTTTGTTTGAGTTGGAAACGGAAAGTACTTGTAATTTATTTTTAACAAACACTGTTTATTCCACTTTTTTATGACGGTATAACCCTACCGGTTTCAAGGCTTTCACCTCATCTTCAGGGGAGCGCAAACAAGACTAAATGCTGTTTGGACTGGCACCGATATAGACACTTCAACGGTTGGAGGCGGGAGGGGTGAGAGGAAGGCTAGGTATAATTTCGGCCAAGAGCGGGGAGATTTTGGGGAAATAACTATTCAACAGATGCTCTGATCGGTATACTGACTTAGAAATTTCTAGGGCCTCTAATCTGTCCAATCTATTTCCGTTGCCGCTAATATGTAAGAATTTGGCATCATCGATAGAAAAAGTATGATTCTCACGGTGACAATGATTAGCCATTTCAGAATAAATTAGAGGATTTGTTTTAAAGCAGATTTGTGTTCACGAAATCTCTTTTCAAAAGATCTTCCTGTCTTTCCTATATAGAAATTATCACAGTCAGCACATAAAAGTTTATACACACCGCTGTTGTTAAGTATTCCATTTTTGCCTTTCCCATTAAATAAGAGTTTCCGGAGATAAAAGTTAGTGTAAAAAGCTGGCTTTATGTGACTTGGAATATTTTTGGTTATTTCATTTGATATATTTTTTATAAATAGGACTTTGCTTCATTAATAGGTATGCTTATAGGTGTCGTTAAATATATAATCTTTTATAAGTTTCTTTTTTGTTTTGTTTTTTAAAAGTGAATCAATGAGGCTTCCAGGATAGCCATTATTTGTAGCAATTTTTTTGATGGTTATTAATTCCTTTTTAAAATTGTCGTCGGTTAATGGGACACTGAGCAATCTATGAAGCATACAGTTAAAGGCGGCGAATTTATGATTAGTAGGATGGTTAGAAGTTGCTGGAATTATAGAGTCTGAATAAGTATTTTTCCTATATATATCAAAGTCAAATGTGCCTTTTTTCCGAGATACTAATATTATTGAAAATATTTAGATTTTTTATAATATTAAGATTAATATACCTATTGTTTATATTTAGATAACACGACAATACAAAGTGAATCTTCTTCTTTCTGGTGTCATTTCAGATCTTTTTAGCGTTGACTATCACCCGAGAGTAAGCATCTTTGTCCCCGGCAGCCCTAAAAAGATCCCCAAGGATCCTTATACCAGTCCAATCACGTATATTGTAGAGCCAAGAGATTTACCTTCTGCCAACACCTCTTCGACCCTCTATTTTGCCTTGGATGATCAGGTGCTGTAATTTGTACTTTTTTTCTCAAAGTACGTGACCCAAATAGGACACCGTTTGGATTTTAATATAAGTCAGCAACTCTCTATAAATTTGGCTGTTTGAAGAACCCTTGTGCTGCTGACCATATTTGTTCAGAGTATCCTTAGCATTCTCCGGTATCCACATTTCGAATGCTTTCAGTCGGTTCATACTACCAACTTTGAGGGTCCATGATTCCATTCCATATATAATAATAACACTGACCAAACATAGCCTCTGACTAACCGTTGTCGAAGTTTCAAGTTTAGATTATCATCGCTGCATACGCACAAAATGAAGAAGATAATTTATTAAAAATTTATATTATACATAGGTATCTGTATCGAATGTCTTTTCAGTCGGAAGGAGAAACATAACATAAATATAGGTGATATGTTCGAAGATTTTCAGGATTGTTGTCCACTACTCCATTCAGTCGTATGCTACTCCTCAACATATACGAATTAGCGGTGTGCACCTGATGAAGAGCGTAACAGGGAGACAACATATTCTTCATTTTTATTAAAATCATTAGAGTAATCACGAATTACGATATTCATTATCATCTGTTAATATTACTTACGCATACTTCTAACGTATGCTGTTATTGTAACCAGATAAACTCTGACTGGACTACGACACCTTTTTACTTCTTGCTCTTCTTCCTGGTGTCATGTCAGGTTCCCCTAACGTTGACTATCACCTGAGAGTAGGCATCTTTATCCCCGGCAGCTCGAAAAAAATCCCCAACGCTTCTTATGCCAGTCCAATCACATATATTGCGGAGCCAGGAGATTTGCCTCCTGTCAACACCTATTTTTTACTATTTTTTATTATACTTTGGATACCATTGAGAATTAAAACTGGAAATCTTGGGTGGAAGGTAAGCATCTTACCAACTAGGCCATGTAGGTCACTATTAATTTAAAATGTTGACTTGACTTAAATTATGGTCGAAGTTATAAACGTGTTACAACTTTCATCCTTAGAACGATGTCAAAAAAAAAAACATTTTTGTTTTTTCGTTTATATTCGTTTATGTTTTGTGACATCGTCATTATAATGAAAGTTTCGAACGCCAGCCATAATTTAAACCCTTAACGCAGCAACAACTCTACAAAACCTTTTAAACAAGTGAACTGTAGTATTTATATTGATTATCAAAGGGAAATCCAGAACATTCACGAGTTCATTTCAGGTGTAATCCTTATACATTATAGATAAACAAGATCCATTCAGTGGTTGAATAATAAATGGATTTGTATTGAGAACGAGAAATAACGACCAGGGCCTCAATAAGGAATTATACAACCCCGTACAAAATAATTAACGTGAAAATATTTCAATTCATTTTGCATTTCAATTTTGAAAACGAAAATAATCGAATTTTCTCTTTTGGTGAAGTTAGTGACGTCCTTGGCTAAAATGTTAAATATTCGAATATTTAGGATTCGCAGTACACTTGATGAAAATAAATGTTCAAACCAAAATTGTTCCTCATTTTTTGGTGAAGGCTAGTGACGTCCTTGGATAAAATGTTAAATATTCGAATATTTAGGATTCGCAGTACACTTATTATGATGAAAATAAATGTTCAAACCAAAATTGTTCCTCATTTTTTGGTGAAGGCTAGTGACGTCCTTGGCTAAAATGTTAAATATTCGAATATTTAGGATTCGCAGTACACTTATAATGATGAAAATAAATGTTCAAACCAAAATTGTTCCTCATTTTTTGGTGAAAGCTAGTGACGTCTTTGGATAAAATGTTAAATATTCGAATATTTAGGATTCGCAGTACACTTATAATGATGAAAATAAATGTTCAAACCAAAATTGTTCCTCATTTTTTGGTGAAAGCTAGTGACGTCTTTGGATAAAATGTTAAATATTCAAATATTTAGGATTCGCAGTACACTTATTATGATGAAAATAAATGTTCAAACCAAAATTGTTCCTCATTTTTTCAAACTTAACAAGCGTCTTTGGTTTTATTCTGGTGGATGAACTATTAGACTGGTTTTATTCATTGGCATTATACATCTCAATTTATGTTTTTCTTTAGTTTATATGCTCAATATTCCGATTGCGTTCATTCATAGATATTTGTGTCCCTCAGCCTCCCTTATTTTCCGCTGAGCTAATTAGGAAGTGACCTAGAGGTGATCGTAATGAACTTCGCTTATAAAACTAGCAATATATTTTTTGTAAAATATGTAAGATGTAGACATTTTAGCACAATCAAATTTTACACGATATTGTTGAATTTTTTAAATAAAATAAATAAATAATAGGTTTATTGATCCTTCCGTGGTTGCAGTCCTAAGACTGGTTTGCAGCAATTTGAACTCTTCTCCTCCATTCCCCCCTGTCCTGTGCGGCTCTTTTTAAGTCTGTATATGTTGAGCAGCGCACGTCCACCAACAGGTCCTCCAGGTACTCTCGACGTGGGCGTCCCCTAGAGCTTGTCCCCTCGGTCATACCCTCCATTATGGCATGCAAGAGGCCCTCTTGTCGTATTATATGACCGATCCATCTTGCACGCCTTTCGGACAGGATCCTGAGTAGGTGCCTTCCTCCTTCGATTCGTTGGAGAACCTCTTCATTTGTGATGCGGTCTCTCCAGGAAATTCCTAATAGTCTTCAGTAGGTTTATTGATAGCAACATAGCATGTACAGATTATATTTAAATAACACTTCTAAAACACATAAATTGCAGATAATACATTAAATACAGAAGCTATCAAAAGGTCTGGGCTCATCTAATAGCATCCCCTCGGCCAAGATACACCCCACCAATATAGGGCGAACCCAGCCACGGGGACACCAGATGTTTTTCAGCCCACACCTTTGAACACGTAGAACAAGAATATATAAAAAAAATAAACACAGAAAATAAATAGATGACAAAAAAAAAATACATTCAAGAGAGAAGACACTAAAAGGTCCGGGCTCATCCCACAAACATTTCCCCGGCCGAGATACACCCCACCAATGTAGGGCTAACCCGACCGCAAGGGCATCAGGGGGCTTCTATCCCACACCCCCGCATATCTAGATTAAATAATAAATAGAAAAAAAAGAAAAAAACAAAAACGTATGGCAGAAAACCAAATAAAAAGTAAACCCACATATACCACCACAGGTTAACTGTTAGCAAGAGCGAGAAAAAAAAAAGAAAAGCCTCAAAGGAGTCCAAATTTTACATAATGACAAATGGGAAGTAAGATAGTTGAGACAACATTGAAATAGTTAGGCAGTAATACATTGAAATTGATAAGCAGTTTTAAAAGAATTGATGAGGAAATAACGCACAAACACGTATGCACAATCCTCGATTCACCACCAGCGAAAGGAGAGAAAAGAAAGAAAATAAGAAAAGAAAAGCAAACAAGAGACCCATTAACCACTGAGAAACCCATTAACCACCCAGAAGATAACGCTTTAGAGCATCTCTGAAGGTATAACTATTCACCCGCTCCTTCAAGGCCTGGGGCAGCTCATTCCAGCATTTGCTGGCTGAGTATGAGAAGGATCCCCTGAACAGTGTTAGGTTATGGTTTGGGATAAGCAAAAGAGTCTCTCTGCCTCTAGTCTCGTAGCCGTGAAAGTTTCTAGCCCAATTCAGTTTTTCGAAGAGATAAAGTGGCATTTTTGTACTGGTAATTTTATGCATGAGTACGCTTAAGTGAAGAAACCGTCTTTGTTTCATGTCAATAATTTTAAAAGCTCTAAAAAAAAGTGAGTTTTTAATACCATTTTAAATGGATTGCTCAACAAAGTGATAATTTTTCAATTGAAAATTAAATAATTCATAATGTTATACAAAAATATACATTAACCTGTAAATGTTCGAAACCTTTATCTCAAAAATATCGATTAATAGGAAGAATCAAATTATTGATTTTATCAAAACGTAAAAACTAGTTATAATATTTAGCGATAATTATCGACAACTTATCAGTCACAGGTTTTTAAATGTTATGTATAAACATTTATCACGACTGTTCAACATTTTTGTACAGATGATCTGATTCTTTTGAAGGAGGTTGTCGAGATCAACCAATGTACAGAAAAAAAGTTTTTTTTTATCAAATATTAAAATATTTTTTTTATTATGGACAAACTATTGTGATTCATCTTTTGACAATTTAAAGAACTAAACTATGTCAGTCAGTATGGCATTTCACGTTTAAAACACAATTAATTTCATTTCTTCAGTTCGTCGTATTTATTATTAGAATTTACTAAAATAATGATTTTTTTAGTATATGCAATGGAAGAAAAAGTAAACACGTGCACAAAAAAGCGCCGCGATCAGCTGGTTGGTAGCCCCTGATTTTTTGTTTGTTTTTTTTATCCACTTTGCACGGATTTCTCCTGCCACACAAAGAGGGTCTGCTTCTAGCGTTAGCTTTTTAGCGGATGTCCTTGTTGGACGTGCTGATGATTTTGATTGTTTGGTATTTAAATAATATACGTTGATTAGCAATGCGGAAAGTGAGAGTGAATAATCAATGAATAGTAAACAGCGATGAATGGTCAAATGATTAATAATAAGTGATCCTTTATTTATCGATAAGTAGGTATATATACATTTCAGAACGGGGCACGTGAGTGCGCCCACAATATACTTTTATCTCCCTCTGTGCCTGACGAGGTGGTCGATCGAAATATTGCAGACGTCGCGAATAATATTGTGGGTAGGTAATTTGTTGGCGAAAACGGCGAGACAACGCGATGCGTTCTCTTTCTACTGTGGAATGTATCGTAAATAGTATTCGTTGGTAAACAATATCAATGTTCTGGTATGCGACCTTTGGACATGTCCGAAGGTCGTTTCGTCGGTCGTTGACCGTGCGTGTTGACAATATTCAGGGACGACCGTAGTCCCTACAGCTTATTAGTTAGGAAGAATATCAGCCAGGATTCTTCTCATACTGCTAGGCGATACCGAGAATACATCAACAGTGTCATTCAGTTGGTTCAATATCTCTATACTACGCGTGACTGAGTGTTTAGACATGATATTCGTCCTGTAAGTTGGTATGTAGAACATAGGATGATCCCTTGCATAGATATATTTATTAGGTACATATAAACTTAGTCCTTCTAGAATCGCGGGACAGTTAAAGCAACCTTGAAAAACCTTAAGTAGGAATATCGCAATGGTTTCTTGCCTTCTTGTTTCGAGGCTTCTATAGTTACACATCGTGAGAAGTTCGATATGGTGAGCATATATCATGACATCATTTCCCTGTTCCACCTCATCCACAATTTCTCATTTTTCCATCTGTTTTTCAGTTCTTTACTTTTCCTTCTCTCAAAACATCATTCATTTGGTCCAATTAAACTTCTTTATTCTCTTTCCCGGTTTCTATTCAGGTTTACATCATAATTTTTTTATTAAGGATTTAGTCTACATCAATTCATTCCATGTGTTTTTTTCCACATTTAAAAATCGGGGGAATTAACATTGGCCCTAAATAGCAACACTTCTTATCTTTTCATACATTAAATACCTCTCACAGTATTCTTAGTTCACGCATTCACTGCAATTGCTTGACTTTTTAAATATATTTACCACGCGCACGTTTTCTTTAACTTGTTAAAAAAAATTCAATTAAAGTTTGAATATTTTGTATCTCGGTGAATCGAAATGAAGATAAAATTAATGAATGGTCTAACAAAGGGATAATATTACTGACAGATTAAAAAAAAAAAGTTAACTGTAAAATCTTCTAATACGGGATAGTAACATAGGTTTAAGTTGTACGAGTAGTGTACGTGTTAATATTCATACAAAGGTAATATGCAATTATATGAGTCAATATACTCGTAAGTGTACGTATGTAATATTCATACAAAGGTATAATGCAATTACATGAGTCAATATAAGTGTACGTGTGTAATATTCATACAAAGGTATTATGCAATTATATGAGTCATTATAAGTGTACGTGTGTAATATTCATACAAAGGTATAATGTAATTATATGAGTCAATATAAGTGTACGTGTGTAATATTCATACAAAGGTATTATGCAATTATATGAGTCAATATAAGTGTACGTGTGTAATATTCATACAAAGGTATTATGCTATTATATGAGTCAATATAAGTGTACGTCGGTAACATTCATACAAAGTTTTTATGTAATTATATGAGTCAATATAAGTATACGTGTGTAATATTCATGCAAAGGTATTATGCAATTATATGAGTCAATATAAGTGTACGTGTGTAATATTCATACAAAGGTATTATGCTATTATATGAGTCAATATAAGTGTACGTGTGTAATATTCATACAAAGTTATTATGTAATTATATGAGTCAATATAAGTATACGTGTGTAATATTCATACAAAGGTATTATGCAATTATATGAGTCAATATAAGTGTACGTGTGTAATATTCATACAAAGGTATTATGCTATTATATGAGTCAATATAAGTGTACGTGTGTAATATTCATACAAAGGTATTATGCTATTATATGAGTCAATATAAGTGTACGTCGGTAACATTCATACAAAGTTTTTATGTAATTATATGAGTCAATATAAGTGTACGTGTGTAATATTCATGCAAAGGTATTATGCAATTATATGAGTCAATATAAGTGTACGTGTGTAATATTCATACAAAGTTATTATGTAATTATATGAGTCAATATAAGTTTACGTGTGTCATATTCATACAAAGGTATAATGCAATTATATTAGTCAATATAAGTGTACGTATGTAATATTCATACAAAGATATTATGTAATTATATGAGTCAATATAAGTGTACGTGTGTAATATTCATACAAAGGTATTATGCTATTATATGAGTCAATATAAGAAATCTCATTTGAAAAAAATGACAATTCTAGATAATTTAAAGTTTCAACTGATTAATCTTGAAAAATTAATAATCAATCTACAAGTATAAGTGGAAAAGTTCCACGAAGAAAGAAGAATTGCAACATTCATTAGACGCGGTCAATATATGGTTTTTAGTAAATCAAATCTGTATTGCAAAGGACAACCGAAAAAAAAAACAAGGTCTATAGTTTCATCATCTAGACCACACTCGCAGCTGGGAGTCTCAACAATACCCATTCTGATTTCAATTGATTTTATACATTTACGAGTACCTATATAGACTATTGACTCAACCACCCACGTGCGACGCACTGATTATGTAAAAAACGGCAGCCCTGATGATGATAAGCAGTTTAAAATACATATATATCTCTCTCTCAGTCAGAATTTTAGAGGTAGAAAGTAGGAAGTAGGAGCTAAGAAACAGCAGGCATCACTGGAGATTGATTCATCACACCGCATCACGCGAGATGGTTTCACGAATGTGAAACGCGATGTGATCGTTTGTTAAATCCGTGTATTTTGCATTTATACGACTAACTGAGTTTTGGATGTTATGTAAAAACATGATATCAAATAAATAAAAGTTTGTAAAATCATGGAATCAAATAAATAAATGTTTGTAAAATCGTGGAATCAAATAAGTAAATGTTTGTAAAAACATGGAATCAAATAAATAAATGTTCATAAAATCATGGAGTCAAATAAGTAAATGTTTGTAATGACATGGAACCAAATATATAAATGTTTGTAAAATCATGGAATGAAATAAATGAATGTTTGTAAAATCATGGAATCAAATAAATAAATGTTTGTAAAAACATGGAATCAAATAAATAAATGTTTGTAAAAACATGGAATCAAATAAATAAATGTTTGTAAATTCATGGAATCAAATAAATAAATGTTTGTAAAATCATGGAATCAAATAAATAAATGTTTGTAAAATCATGGAATCAAATAAATAAATGTTTGTAAAATCATGGAATCAAATAAATAAATGTTTGTAAAAACATGGAATCAAATAAATAATTGTTTGTAAAATCATGGAATCAAATAAATAAATGTTTGTAAAATCATGGAATCAAATAAATAAATGTTTGTAAAAACATGGAATCAAATAAATAAATGTTTGTAAAAAAGAAACTCGGAAAGAATCAGGAGTTATCATTCACATGCGATAATTTTTTTTAATTGATCTATTTTATACTTATCACGTGTTTCCCCCCACCTAGTCTGAGGTAGTTTTCAGACGAAATGATCCCGATTTGATACGAGAGCAGTAAGTACTTAGGTCAGACTGATGGCAAATTAAAGACCATTAGTCTGGGATAATCAAAACTTTGGGATAGAAGGTAGAAACACGTGTGGTCATAATTTTTTTAACAAATCAAAACATACATAAACAAAATGCTAGTCTTCTTAGGAAAAAAGTACAAATTACTACACCTGATCATCCAAGGCGAAATAGAGGGTCGAAGAGGTGTTGGCAGGAGGCAAATGTCCTGGCTCCGCAATATATGTGATTGGACTTGTATAAGGAGCGTTGGGGATCTTTTTCGGGCTGCCGGGGACAAAGATGCTTACTCTCAAGTGATATTCAACGTTAGGGGGACCTGACATGACACCAGAAAGTAGAAGAAGTCTTCTATTTAGTTGGTTTATGATATCGATAAAGAGTATTCTTTATTTATTTGGTAATGTACTATACCTACGTCCATCGGTGATTATTTTTAGACATATTTTATTTCTATTATCTGTAGCACGTGGCCCCTAGTGATACAGCGATAAAAATAAGCTTATTTCAAACAATATGCGCTTAAAGCTATTGAAGCACATAAAATAAATCGTTAAGGGATAACAATGTCAATCCTTTACACGAGTTTCAAATTGAGAGCCTACCGTAAAATAGTAGCTTTCTGATAGCTGCTATAAATTGCTAACATACCGATACGTTTCATGTAAATCAATACTTGTAAAAATACTACATGTTAATGGAACCGTAAATTAAGTAAACTTAGTCAACAAACGTTAATACTGAATTACATATTGTAAATATAGATAATTTATTTATATTTTATTTATAGTTAAAACATTATAATTGTGGAGGTTTAAAAACATTGTAACTTTTTCTTGAATCTCTTCGAAAAGACTATAGTTTCATTTGTGGTGCCATTTTTTACATAAAAGAAATAAGTCAAATAAAAAACTTATTTTATATTTTGTGTTCACCACAGGTTTAATTTAGGTTCACAACTAGTTTCGAAGACCACCGTCTTCTTCTTCAGGTGAATATAAATTAAGTTGCTAAAATATATTCTGTACAAGTATAAATAACCCAATATAAAAGAGGGGAGATAGGGGGAGTGAAGTGGGGAGAGATGTTATACAATGGTGAATGGGGCGGGGGAAAATATGTGAAAGTGAATGTGAATCTTTAAGACAGGGGGGATTTTAAATTGGAAACATATTAAGCAGAGGGCTATTATGAAAATTGGTTTGGTTATTGATGATATTTAGACTTAATTTTATAGATTTTTTAATCTCGAGAATTTCCAAATGGTCAATAACATTGTAATTTGTTTTATCAAACACTGTTTATTCCACTTTATGTAACCATGTAACCCTACCGGTTTCAGTGGAGGACAAACAAGATAAAACCAGTAGGGTTATACCGTTACAAAAAATGCAATTAACAGTGTTTGATAAAATAAATAACAATAGATAATTTAATAGTTTTCTTGAGTCAAATAATTACTAATCGATACATCAATCAGTTGCCTTCGGTTATTTTACCAACTGCAGAAGCTGCTGGAATATAAAAAAAAATTATGCATTCCAAAGGTAAAAAAAAACAGTGGAATAAGACTTTCAAAGTGTTGTACCTCATGTTTTGTCTTATGATGCCAACACTTCAATAACGTTGCATTTTTCATCTTCAGGGCATGTTTGTAGTTAACTTTACAGTAAATGGAATCGCACCGAATATCGCTTAGCCTACAACAGAGTCTCAACCGTACGTGAGCAAATTTGTTTGTCCTGGTTTGCGACCGTAATGTAAGCACTTGATTTGGTTCTATCACGGCGAAACAAGCGTGTGGCTTCCACAAACATTAAATCTTTATGAAAGGCTGAATGAATGAAGAAAAACTAACAAAACAGATATATGGTGCAAATTTGAATGGAATGCGTGTGAAAAGAAGACCAAAGAAAGTAAGATTGGGTCAACTGAATGATATGTAGAAAGTCAGAAAAGCTGTATGAGAAGGTGTATGGATGTAGAAGAGGCTAACGATTTGTGTCAAAATATGCTGTATAAAATTCTGCCTACCCAAACAGAGAATGTCGTGATGGTATGTATGAATTAACACTTTTGTACAAATTCACTGATTTATCAAGTGAGGTTGTGTATTCACTAGTAATAGTTAACGTACCCTGACCATTCGCTTCCACTTTAACATTATTTTATCTACAATAACTCAGAAGGAAAACGACATGAAAATATGTATAGATTTATTATTGTTCTCAAACATTCTCAACACAGTAAATATTGTACCCAAATATTCTCAGCACAGAAAATATTGTTCCCAAATATTCTCAACCCAGTAAATATTATTCCCAAACATTCTCAGCACAGTAAATATTGCTCCCAAACATTCTCAGCACAGTAAATATTGTTCTCAAACATTCTCATCACAATAAATATTGTTTTCAAACATTCCCAGCACAGTAAATATTGTTCCCAAACATTCTCAGCACAGTAAATATTGTTCCTAAACATTTGCAGCACAGTAAATATTACTCCCAAATATTCTCAACGCAGTAAATATTGTTTCCAAACATTCTCAGCAAAGTAAATATTATTCCCAAACATTCTCAGCACAGTAAATATTGTTTCCAAACATTCTCAGCACAGTGAATATTGTTCCTAAACATTCTCAGCACAGTAAATATTGTTTTCAAACATTCCCAGCACAGTAAATATTGTTCCCAAAAAAATAGCAATAATTTATTAGACTGCGACTTTTTCTGTAAAAAATTGTTTTCCCTTTTTACTTGTTTTATACTTTTTTCGTTGATTGTAAAATATTGCCACATAACAATAAACCTGCTTGGTTGTTTGTACTGTGTACAAAGAAAATATAATTCAATATAGCACGTGTGCATCAAATAAATACAATCTTATCTGTGAAAACTGATGAAATAAATATAAAATGATTCATTACAATTTCAAGACGTTTATTTTGGTATCCGACCCCTTTGTAATTTTCACTGTTCATTTGTTATCTCAACTCCTTCCCCGACTTAAGGGTGGAATTCACTGGGCCGGTGGATCTGAGGGTCGGATATTGCGCCTTGACCTTTGTAAGCAAACACCGCTCCATCGGAGATATTGTTTTGCTCAAATCGAATGTAAACATAAAAGATAATAGCTAAATCTCTTCACCAATCAATTAAAGCCTTATTCTTAAGACCAAAGGGAGATTTATATGAAATCGTTCAAAAGTTTCTAAGATCTACAAAAGCTCCTATATACTCATAGTTCGTCTTCTTTTGTAAGTTTTCAGCGGTTTTATTTCCAAATATGTTTTTGTAAGCATTACCTAGAGAGATTCCTAATCAAACGGTTTTTCTATCTTTATACTCAACTGACATTTATTTTGTAATATTTTTTGTCTGCCAATAAGACCGGGTTCGAGTCTGAATTGGAGCAACCTTGCCGATTTTACTCTCAAAACGTGGTTTTATAAATTGTCTAATTATGATTACAGGTAGTCGTCGACTTACGACCTACGCGACTTACGACTGTTCGACTTTACGACCACAATCCGCGATCGGTTGTCCACCTGCGCTAAGCGTGGCGCTAGCAGTCCATGTACGCTACATATTGTATTACTATGCGCTTGTGCGCATCGCGGTCAGTATTAGCTGCAGCTTCGTCCAATAGGGACGTGTTGTATTGTTAAAAGCATTTTTAAGCCCTTCCGAGATATCTACAAAAAGGAGAATGAAAACTTCTTGCACATTTAAAAAAAAATGGACCCAAACATCGAACGATTTGCAAGGATTAAACGGATGGCACACGACGTGTTTCACCCATATCGTGAAATATACGAGGGGAAGAAGAAACAAACAATCCCGACAAAGCTCACCATGTTTATGCAAAAAAATAAACAAGCGGCAAATAAAAAGTTTATATGTATAACAAACAACTGTATTTTGTATTTTCATATGTTTTATTAATATAATATTTAACTAATTTTACTGAAGGATAATTTTTTACTTAATCCTAACAAATGTAAAAATAAAAAACAAAGCAAAACGTAAAGATATTCGAATGTCAGGCATGCTGATATATGATAAAGACAAACACAAAAAATAATAAAAAAAGAAAGCATAGAGAACCCCGATAAATGAATGGTGATACACTGATTATAACAAGAACATAGAAAACAGTCTTATATCACGCACTTTAATTTACATATGTACGGAAATTATCGAATAAGCCGACTAACGACCAGATCAACTTACGACCTGTTTATCGGAACCGACTGCGGTCGTAAGTCGACGACTACCTATATTTATTTATTTAACACTTCATTGTAAAACAATCTGGTGAAATAATTGCCAGGCGGTAATATCTTCCAGCCAACCAGACAAAAGACAATCTTTTCGAACGCTTGCCATTTTTTCCAGCCAGAAACATGTAACAGAAAACTTAAGCAAAAATCAAACTTGAAACATTGAAATACTAGTTTTCTACGGAAATCGAACTTTAAACCCACAAGTGGGCTAATAAGCGTTTACCAACTAGGCCACGGAGTTCCTATTGTACTACATTTGCGTTGTATATACTATAGTATAACCTGACGAATTTATTGCCATGTGTAAATCTCTTCCGAAAAATTAGAAACAAATCATGAAGCCATTAGTTAAATTGTCTGGTAACAAACACTTTCAAAGACGTGTGCGAGAATTGTTGCCTTTGCACTTGAGCTAGTGCTTAAAACACTTTTAACGATGAACATGCATAGTCTAGTGATTATTAAACCGAAGACTCGATTACTTGAGTAGAAGACAATATTGTCTCACGATGAGGCTATTCAATATGCGTTATCAATTCTAATACGTTGAAGTGACAAATAAAAGTTTAAGTAAAATTAAAACTAGAAGCCTTTAAAAAAAATTGGTTTCAACGAGATTAGAACCTACATCCCCCAGGCTAGAATAAAAGTTCATTACCAACAAGAGTATAGACATCGTCATTATTTTAAATTATTTCAAAGTATAATTACAGTATTTTCTCCCTTAATTGGATTTACTTTTTATAATTTTCTTACACTTATTCAAATAAATTTCAATGAATCAGTTTATTTTTCATTATACGTTATTTTCGTTTCCCACAACTGTGAAATTTCATATTTAAATTTATTTCTGAGAATCGCAATACCAATCTATTACTTCTGTGATTTCAGTGTATTGCTTTTATAATTTGATTTTTTATTCGTTTCTTGGCATTTCATTCAAAATAATTTCGAGGGTTTATTACCTTGTATCGATTTCTTCTAATCAATCAGCCTTTTTAGTGTCACAGAATATTAATTTAAGTATTCGAAATCGTACATAATAAGAGGTCTAAAGCATAGTGAATAAATACTTGAAGAACTGTAAAATGGAAGAATAAACTATAAAGTATCAACCAATACAAACCATGAATAAACTTTAAGTGTTTTTTTGTGCACTTAATGTTTATTTATGTTTTGTATTGGTGTTAAAACAAAGTGCACTTTGTTTAAAGTAAGCGACGAGAATTTTTTTTTTAAAACCGTTCTTATAGATTTTTCTAAAATACAAACGAGGCTGAAGATCTCCACTATGGAAGCAATGAAGGATTATAGATTGATTTCGCTACCTGCTGAAGATCTCCACTATGGATGCAATAGAGGGTTATATGTTGATTTTTCTTCCTGCTGAAGATCTCCACTATGGATGCAATAATGGATTATAGATTGATTTCGCTACCTGCTGAAGATCTCCACTATGGATGCAATAGAGGGTTATGTATTGATTTTTCTTCCTGCTGAAGATCTCCACTATGGATGCAATAGAGGATTATAGATTGATTTCTCAATCTGCTGAAGATCTGCTACAAATAGTGGATAACTATATATCGATACATACAAAACCTCACGCTATTTCCATGATGAAACAGGCAAAGAGGACAGATCATATACTTTTCTATCTCTATCACATACTCTTCTACATCTTTACACATTCTCGTAATACATTTTCTTCTTTCAGAGTATTATTCTCTTGATACAAATATAATTTTCTTTGGTTTTATTAATGGCTAATATTTTTTATCTTTCTTCATTTATTAGTTCTACATGTCCAAACCATCTCTATGTGCTCTTTTTCAACTTAATTTACACATCAGCATTTTGTATTCTACCATACATTGTCACTCTGCGTATTTTTCTCAATGGACGCATCTCTGCATCATTTATTCGGCTCCTCTCAGTTTTTTTTTTCACGTTAACGTTTTACCCTCACACATCACCCTCACACACCAAAATACTATTGTGGACTATACGTTCATTGAAATGACGTTCAACCGTAGCTAGTTGTCAGCGACCAAATGGGGAAAGAAAACGCAGACAAGCTGCAAGTACGGAAGATCCATATAATATTTGCAACAGGATATGCAAATAAATTATTGGCTTTTATTGTCATTTCCGGTATGGGACTCACACTTTGCATTGCGCCTTCAATGAAACTAAGTTGTAATAACTCAAATTACTTCCATTTGAAGGATTATGAAGATAAAATTGTGTTGTTGTGTTACACTTTTGTTGTGTAAAATAGAATCTGGTAATTTTTTAAGAAGTAGTTATCTCGTTTAACCAATTAAAAAGTAAATAAATAAGCCTTAAATGAAATTCAGACAGGAAACGCTTGAAAGACATGTGCACCAAGGAGAACAGAATCCGCAACCCCAGGGTGGAAGACAGGCGACAAATTAACTATGCAACGAAATTTACCATTGATTCACACTGGGTTATCAATGTTTAATAAGAAGTTAACTTTTACTAGCACCGGGAATGCTGTCTTTCATTTTCTGGAAAATATTTAAATTATTTATATCTACGAATGAGATAAGATCATTTGTCTTATGGTGCTAATAAGTAAATTTTTGGTAGCCTAGATTTTAAGGTAAAGGGTAGAAATATTAGCTTTCACTGATTCCAATTAACTTTTTCAAGGGTGCTTTTGTATTTTTATGATTTCTGATACATTATAAAATTATATTCTTTTAAGGTTTTACAAAGACAACAGATTTTTTTTTATTAAAAAGTAATTTCTTTTTTTATGCAAACACAAATCAAAATATAACTCGAAGAACAAAGAAATAAAATATTCTTTAGAGAAAAAATATTGTTCCATGTAACATATTCAATATTTACTTTATGTTTTATTTTTCAACCATGAACGATTGATTTTCCTGCTTCATTTATTTTTACAACAATGTATATCCCACAGTTTTATTTGACGTTTTTGCAGATCAAATATTTTCGTTTATTTCAATTTTCCCATCATTGTCATTTTACACTCCATCGAACTATGTAAATGAGCTGGTATTGATAACCTGATTGCAATATTTCTCAATCCGTGTTTTGCGCGGACAATAAAACATCAATTTTGATAAACAACACTAGTGATTGGATAAATAGCACAATGTAGAAACAAGTATGTCTTTCAAACTCCTCCTCTTTTACTGAGGACACGATAAATGAAAGGCAACAAACCCATATTCATTTAAATTGTGTGTCCAAGTTAAATTACCTGTTGTTTTTTCACATATGATGTAAATTTCTTGTCATGTGTAAAATAAATACAAAAATAAATGAAAAACAAAAACTGTAGTCCCCAAAACAGGCAGTAAAAAGAACACAAAAAGTGATAATGTTATGCATGTATAAAAGGTACTGTGAAGGCTTATTAAAAGAGTGTATGATGCAAGAATAATAAATAGTTGTGGTAGAGGACGACCGAGAAAAAAAGGTTAGTCAGGTACAGAAAGAAGAGTATGAGAAGATATATGAATGTGGAGGGGCAAAAGATCTATGTCATGATATGAAAATTTGACGGTCTGTCTTTCCTGTCTGTCCAGTCTTGTACTATATATAACAAAAATATATCACATACATAAAACGTGATTGTGTATATAGTATTGTATCACCTAGCAATCTCTTCCAATCAGCCAGAAAGATGAGGCCTTAATTGAAAACCAGATAGATATTCTTTAAACAAAATTGGGTTGGAATGAGAATCGAATTCACAACCCAAAGTTTGAAATACAAGTGTCTTACCCACTAAGTCTTGGAGATCATCACTTTCTCGTGATTTAATAAGATAATTGTCAGTTAAATATTGATACGAGTATACGTTGTAGATATTAACAATATTATGTCACCTGTCTAAAATGAAACTTATTCAAATACACATGAGGTGATAAAACATGACAGACTACGAAATAAAAGAATTATGTGTGAATGTGAATTTAAAGATAGTGTGTTGAGTAAGATGAACACTCTGAAAGAAGAAAATGTAAGAAGTCAGGGAAATCATAGAAGTTGTATGAAGTGTATTGGTAAGGAATAGGTGAAATATAAACGTCGAGATAGGAAAGTTGGGTGCTTTGTTTTCTCTGCCTTCTCCAACAGGCTGTGGTATAGCGATTATCACACACGCTAAACATGCAGGTACCTCAGGTTCCTGGTAGATTCACTGTTAGACTGATTTTACTCTTAGATCATCCTTACCTGTGATGTGTAACTAGTACACATTGCTTCTTAAAACTTTAATGTCTCTATAAATATAATAAATACTGGGTTCAGATTTGATGTATTCCTCCGTAATACATTTACGCATTGAATGAAAAAATAATATTAATTATAATTAGCAGTTATCGGCCACATCAGAGATATTTTGTGAAAATCGGGAATAAATTCACCAATACAGTCAAACGTGTGCCAGTGTGTGACGTAGGTATATTCATTCTAATAAAACCGCCATGGGTGAGGAAGCGACGCTATTCACGTCTCACTCTCACTCTCCTTCGGTATATGGGAACGCAAGAAATAGAATCTCAGTTCTCTCGCTTATCTAGCTTCAGTAGCTGTCGGGCATTCATTTGAGGTGGTCTCTTTGCCCGTTTTGTGAACGTTGGCCGATGTTTTTTTTTTCTTCATGTTTTCAACAATTAAATTTAAGCGATTGGCTATGAATATTCTTATTTTGCCGATTTTAAATCGCTCATTTTTACGTGTTTATTGAAAACACAGCACCGGAACGCTCGGATTTTTTTAGCATAGGAAGGTAAAGGTAAAAAATACTCTGCTCAGCAAAACACTGTACCAGATTTAACCTACCAATGGTCATAACACTCTCATTAGAATTTTGGGTGTGATCTGTCAAAACTGTATGCAAGCTGAAGTGCAACCGTTTGCACACAGTTAACTGAACGCAGAGACATATTTCATCCACAGGGTGACTAAAAATCATACTTAACCACGAGATATAGCATGTCGGATCTTAAAGTTAAATTAACTTTTTTAAATTGAAAATTTATCTATTTCATGTAAAAAAATCAACAAAATTGTGAGTGAAAAAACATTTTTTAATCCAAAAGCGTTATTTGATTTATATTTGTTTCTAATAATAAACAGTGTATTTTTATCAATAATAGATTTACACATTTTATTTTTTTATTTTTTTCTTCTAACTAAAACAAAAACTTTACGTTGGTATATTTTTTATTTCGCATTAAATAAACCAAAACAACAAAAAGAAAAAAAAACTTCTTTTAAAACGTAAAACAAAGTTTTAAAAACTTTGACCCATGTATGTGATTTCGTTTCAAATTAAACTTTCAAGTTAAATTTGAAACACGGTTAATTTACATTGAAAATATTTGATCAAAATTTAAATATTTTGACTCTTTATTTATGAATAAATTTAGGTTTATTGGTAGCAACATCGTATGATATACGAGTATAACATATATGATAAATACATACGAAATCGCAAATATATCTCAAAATAAATAGCAAAAAAAAGATTTAAAAGAGAAGCTATCAAAAGGTCGAGTCCGGCCGCGAGGACAACATATGTTTTTCAGCCCACACCTTGTACATTAATTCAATAAGTGCAAATATGATATTAGAAAATTGACAAACTCCGTGGCGTAGTTGATACGATGCACGGTTTCCACCCGAGAAATTCGGGTAGAAATCAAGCGATTTACCATTGGGAAACCAATTTCAGATGCTTCCCGAAAAACAGATGAAAAAACTCTCAGATTGATAAATATTTTTCGCGTGCACCTAACGTAAGCGAGTGTTGTTGCCTTCTTACATGGGGTAGTGTTATCATTACGTGATATGACAGACTATTAGTTACATGCCTTCTCGAGTCCTGTGTCCACCCCATAATGACATACAGCATTGAGTCCAGAGCCGACACTGTCAGAACCAAAAATCTCCTTCGAACCAGCGAAATGAAGGTACTCAGGAGTATCGCTGGTAAAACCCTTCGTGATAGAGTACGAAACGCAGAAATCCGAAGGACGTGCGAAGTTGAAGATATTGTTAGATGGGGACGACAGAGAAGAAGGTTCTGGAACGAACATGTATCCAGAATGGCGGAACCAAGAGCCGTAAGAATGGCCACGGACAGTATCTCCCAAGCAAGCAGACCTCCAGGACGACCTCCCAAAATATGGAAAGACAGCTGGTAGTTGACGTCACAAGAGGCAAACAATGATGCAGGACCATAATAGGCCAACATCCCTAAAATAAGATGAAGAAGACGATGAAGCCTTCTCGAGTAATTTTTAAAGTCATAAACGTGATTATTGACGACGAACATAATGCGGCTCTCCTCAATACTAAATCAGATATGTTGAATGGTACAATAATAATGAATGCATGGCGAAGCTACTGTAGCAAAAACAATAAAAATGGCTGGACTGTGCCAACTTGGGTACTTATACCGCATGCAGATATCTACAAAAAAGATTTTATTAAACAAACCGATGGGAGTTGGAGAGTGAGGAGAAAAATTACTGAAATGGCAGGATGGCGTAATAGAAAATGTAATACACCAATTGGACGAGATATGTTGCTTACAGAAATAAGTGACAGAGAATCCTAACACCAGTCTTAAGCCTTAAAACCCAGACTACAGCACTTGTTGTAATCTGGGTTTTAAGGCTTATGATGATGATATGATGAGTGAATCAGAATAGTTCTTGTAAAACGTGTTTTAATTTTAAAACGATAATGACTGTCAAAAAAAATTGATATGGTATTCAAGCGGTATTTTACGAAAAACTCTCTTGTATAGGTTGGTCCATCAGTCGTGCTTCAGTTTATCATATTTATGTATGATTTTATTTTTTTCAAATAATTTAAAAAGCACGCTCAAATAAATAACGAACACTTTAACTTTATTTAGTAAATCAAAAGTCAATTATTCGAAAACAACGCGAATCTCGACATAATTTTACTCATGACTGTTCAGCAAGATTGACGATAAGGAGATTTATCGTTTTCAAAAGCAGGGATCAATTGTTGACTTTCTGGGTATTATTCACACTGATGACAATATTCAAAGAGTACAAGAGAGTGTTGCAGACGATCAAACAACTTCAACCAAACGACGTTCAGATGAGTTCAAAATGTCTGGAACGATGTTGCAACTTTTCCCGTGTACAATTTAGTTGGTGCCAGATTTAAGCCAGAAGATCCACAACAATGATTTGAAAAAGAACATTGGAGTGCGACTTATGGGCCATGCTATATATTCTATATATAAATCTTCTTTCTTCTTCTTCAGCCGTCTCTCCACTGCTGGATGTAGGCCTCTTCTAAAACCTTCCACGCTTCCCTGTCTTGGGCTTTTCTCATCCATTTTCTACCGGTGACAGGGATAATATCATCAGCCCACCTCTTCTGGGGCCATCCCATCGGTCTTCTCGTATCCCACGGCCTCCATTTCAGGACTCCGGGTGCCCATCTTTCATTTCCTTGTCTTGCAACGTGAACCGCCCATTGCCATTTCATGTCAGCAACATGGTCCATTATGTCGACAACCCTAGTCCGTCACCTGATTTCCTCATTTCTGACTTTGTCTCAGACTTATGCCCAACATTCGTCGTTCCTTGGACCGCTGTGCGCATTTTAGTCTGTGAATGGTATTGGCAGTTAATGTCATCGTTTTCAAGCCATACGTTAGCACAGGGAGGACGCATGCATCGAAGACTTTTCTTTTTAGATTGATGGGAACTTCCTTGTTCTTGAGAACATGGTCGAGCTTTCCGAATGCTGCCCAGCCCAGTCCAATTCTTCTGGGTATTTCCACTATTTGGTTCTCTTTTGCCAATGTGATTTTGTGTCCGAGGTATATGTATTCGTCAACAGCTTCGATAGTTTTATTATCTACTTTGAGATTTCTGTTGGATGGACTCAATTTTTTTGATTTATTGATGTTCATTTCTAAACCAAATTTTAGGGAAGCGTCTTGGAGTTTTTTAATCATGTCATTTAGTTCTGTCAGGTCATTACTTATAAGCCCAATGTAATCCGCAAAACGGAGGTGGTTCAAACAAATTCCATCAATCCTTAATCCATTATGTTTCATTCTATATATAGGGAACTCCATTTATTTTTATTTTATGCACATCTCATAATTCCTCTCAGCACGAGCTCTGCCAAGCCGTATGTTTACTTGGCACATTCCCTGGTCTCAGTTCGATGAGTTCTCACTTTTTATGTACGGTTTATTGTAAATCCTCAAGACATAAAACCTTTTACTTTACTTTCCATAAAAGTGTGCACTGATAGAACGTGACGCACATCGCCCATAAAATATTATTGACATTCGAGGCCTTTATATATGATAGGTACATCATGATGATTCAACAATACATTTTGTATCATAAAAAAAAGGATTTTATATGGTACATAACCTGTTGTAAATGTACATAAAAGGTTTTAATACAATAAAGCTAACGATATCGTTTTCATAAAACTTTAAGTAATGTTTTTTTTTTTCATTTTAATACGTTCGAAATAAAAAAAATGTAGGTATTCGGTAAAAAATATACACGAATTTATTTTCCATTTAAAAAAATGCCTTCGTATTATTTCTCAGTCTTGAAAAATGTATTACTACCTTTTGTGTTACTATCGTTACTTTAGAAACATTATTTTAATTAAAAACTGTATGAATGAAGCTCTCGTTCAGAGAAATAATATTATATACAAATAATTAATAACTTTGTTGTAATTAGTAGCGTATTTTAACTATTTTTTTGTATCCATATATAAATTAATTGGTAAACACTATGTGTGTCAAATATAAGCAAACAATTTTTTTTAAATAATAAATATAAATCGTCTTTT
Source organism: Odontocerum albicorne (assembly GCA_949825065.1). Lineage (NCBI taxonomy): Eukaryota > Metazoa > Arthropoda > Insecta > Trichoptera > Odontoceridae > Odontocerum > Odontocerum albicorne. The sequence continues at coordinate 52,117,274 of OX463842.1, read as the reverse complement.
ATTCCATCTTGATAAAAGTTCGCTACAAAAACTGATTATAATTTTCTAGTTAAATTGAATCAATAATCCTAAAAATTGTTCGTATAATACTTACACAAGGGAGAAAACTATTTAAAATATAGAAAAAGAAAAATATTCACATAAAGAATATTTTATATTTCAAGTGTACTCGTACATCGGTAAGGGGCCATAAATAGAAACATCACCACCTGAGCCCGAAGAGTGACGGTTCGTGACTACGGTCTCAATAAATCGGGTTGCGTGATGCTGAAAGCTGGAACCCTGAAAGCTCCCGGAGAGAGAGAGAATCATCCCGGTACTATTTCGATAGGTTTATTATGTTTATTCCCTTTTCGGAACAAAACGGATATGGAGTTTGGTACGGCTCCATTACGCAGAGTTCATATTAAGTATTCAGCTATTGCTAAGTCATGTTATCGCCATTGACGGCAGGTGGTCTGAAAGTAATTCCTCGCTTTAGCCATAAGTCCGCTGCCCTGACAACTATTTCAACATAAAACCCAAGAATTTCTGCGTGAATCGACCCTTTTATATTGGGGCATTATAAAAATAAAGGCTTTAAAGATCCCTTTGTTTACCGCAGCTGGACCGGAATTAATATTTTTATTTTATTTCGTTGTTATGCTACCCACTTCCACGTATTATCGCATTAAAATTATGCGGACGGAAAAAGCTGTCTGGATTTTAGTAATAATTCTTTTTAACGTCAAAAATATTGTTTTCTCTCTGTGCCATGGAGGTATTATTTGAACCGTTATTTCAGCATGAAATAACTCATTGAAGAAAACCGCTTACTTTTTACAGTTTGCTTTCTTTTTTATTATTCGCCCATATTGAAACAAATGTCATCGCTTCATTTACCGAGGAATACTTTTATTTATGTGAATTTATTTCAATAAAAAAAAAAACACAATTTAAGCCCCGAACTCAGGGGGGGGAGGGCAACCTTTTGCATACCATGCGCCAATTTTTTCACAGACGAGTTCAGAGGTGCCATACAACTCAATACCTTTTTTACCTTCTTACGTTCACGTTTGGAGTTGTAAAATAGGGATAGGGGTAGGATCTGCTTCGCTTAGGGGAGGAAAGGGAATAACTCAATCACGCAATTCAGTTTATTGGGGCACCAATCTACAATAGTCAGAAATGATCTCTTGGACGAGAGGGTGATCGCTGTCGTGGACCCCACTGATGGTGCTACAGCTGCCGGAGTCTCGTTTGGTGAAGATAGCTCTGGACCACAGTTGTTGGATGTGGTGAGAAAGAGAAAACTCTGAGCGAGATCAGCTTGGAACTTGGAGTTGTGTGTTCTCTCTACTTACTAGAAAATATGAAGATGGATTCAGTTATGACGCCTATTTAAAAAAAAAAAGTAGGCGCAAGGATGCAATGCGCCACTTGTAATCATCCAATGCGCCACGGTTTGGCCACCCCTGCCCTAACTTAAAAACAGTGAATAAAATATTTCTAATACACTTTATGTTCTTATCATGAAATATACGAACTACGAATTCCGTGCCTAATCTATTTAATGTAATCCATAAGGCTCGATTATGAGGCCGAATGTTGTGTCAAGGTCATGCCCTTTAATATATTCACATCGCCAATTCAGAGATTTTGAAGGGCACTTACTAGCTTAGACAATATTGTATAAATAGCATAATTCTCACTCCATCCTTTGCACCCTGGGGTGATTTAAAAGTCCGATCCCGGATTCGTACACCCTTCCATAGTGTGGGCACACTCTTCCGGGTGGCATCTAGCGACTCAATGCTGGCCGCTCTTTTCGCTTTGTGCGTTTTTTCTTTGTTTACCCTTGTTAAAGAGTAACTTTCAAATAAATAATGACTTGACTCAAAATTTGAACTAAAAAAAACAAATTTTTTTAAACTAACTTTTTAATTGGATTGATTACATACAATTTTATTTTCCGTTGATTGGTATAATAACAAAATAGATCTCTTGTACCTGATAAATTTATCAAAATCCCATTATTTTCATTTTACTCTTTCGAGGTGAGTAGTTGATTCAGCAGTGAAGAACTATTCTTCGTATCTTGGTATCAACCCAACCCCTCTTCTCATATCCAGTTTGTTCCTTGTCTCTCCTCTCACAACCATTTTCTTCTGAGATATTCTAAAAATTTTTCACCGAGATGCCCTAATATATTCAGGTGTTTTAAGGAACTTTTAATATTTAACAAAGCTGTTAAATATACAAAGTTCTTACAACATTTAATTAAATTAGATTATCCCAGTATCCCGTGTTAAAAGACGAGAAGTTCGCCGTAAAAGATTTTTTAATTCAGAGATCCCCTAATATATTCAGGTATGTTTTAACAAAGTTGTTGAACATATAAAGTTCTTAAAAGATTAGATTATTGCAGTACCCCACGTAAAAATACCAGAAGGTCGCCTTAAAAGATTTTTTACGACTGAGATGCCCTAATATATTCAGATGTTTTAAGTAACTTTATATATTGAACAAAGTTGTTAAATATACAGAGTTCTTAAAATATCTTAATAAATTAGATTAATCCATGTAAAAAGACCAGAATGACCCCCCCCCCCCACACACCAGAAGGTTTTATCACTACAAATAGATACTAATATATTTAGATGTTTTAAGAAAATCTATATATTTAACAAAGTTGTTGAATATTTGGAGTTTGTATAAATATCTTAAATGGTTTATTAGATCATCCCAGTTGTTAAAAGATCAGAAGGTTGCCCCGCAAGGTTTTTGAGATGTCCTTATACCATACATAGGGTCAATTCAAATTGAGTGGTTTTTTAAATTCTTAGATAAAACACAAATGGCGTCGCGAACTTGCCTGGGTCTTGTGACATTTAAGAAGTGTAATATATGACATTTATAAAAATCGAATCGTATACGATACAACAATGTGTTCAAATTGTGGAATTATTTTATGTATTGTAATCTCCGGAAACGGTGATGTTAATTGGCCACCAAGATCACGTGATTTAACAACGTTGAACTATTTTATCTGGAGTTAAGTGAAAAACCAGGTTTATAAGAATGACCCCCGATCAATTCCTGAGCTGAAAAATGAAATTATTCACGTTATTGGTGAGTTAGAAGCGCAATTATGGTATGCCAAAATGTCATCGAAAATGTTGACAAACTAGTGGGCATCTGTAGAGCTGCAAGAGGTAAACATTTGGCGGATACTGTTTTGTGTTTAAATGTAATACATTAAACTTCAATGACCAATAAAAAGTTTTTTGAAATCAAACCAAATTCAGTATTTTATTCAAGAATTTAAAAAAAATATTTGAAAAACCGCTCAATTTGAAAGACCTTTTACTGAAACGCTTTAAGAAACTATTACATATATTTATCCAAATTGTTAAATATACATATAAAGATTTTTTAAATATCTGAATAGACCAGGTCATCACAATTGTATAAAAACCAAATGAGGTCTTTAAAATAAAGTATTTTCTTAACTTTTATCACTACACACACGTTAATTTTTCTACCTTCACACATTGTTGGTAAAATCATAAGATCCGCCACACGAAAGAACACCACTATCAGTAGCTCCTAGTAGGAGTTAGAGGGAGATTGTTTTTGCTCGAAAACTGTGAGACACCATGTTACATTTTATGCAACATTTTAACGAAAGCTCTAAAATTTAAACCTTTGTTTTATTATAATGCCAGTTATCTTTTTAAAATGGCAGAATAATCAAGAACCAAATATTTAATCGACTGTATACTAGGTTAGTCAAAAAGTTTTGAAAGCGGAAATGAAAATACATTTTTTTTTGGGGGAAATCACTTTTATTGCTCAGTATAGTCTCCCATAAGATCAATACACTTGGTCCAACGATCTTTCAACTTTGTTGTCCCATCACGGAAGTGACTTTCTGGAAGGCCTGCAAAATACTCCTCTACGACGGCTATAACCTCTTCGTTTGATGAAAAATGCTTTCCACGAAGGAATTTTTTGAGGTGTGAGAACAGTCAGAAGTCAGAAGGAGCTAAATCTGGCAAACAAGGTGGATGCTGCAACAATTCGTACCCCAATTCACTGATTTTCGCTATGGTTTTTTGAGCTGTGTGAGCAGGTGCATTGTCTTGATGAAAAATGATTTTTTTTCTTCTGCAAACCGGGTCTTTTTTCACAATTTTTTTCATCTAATTGGTCCAAAAGGTCACAATAATATTCAGAGTTGATTGTCTTACTAGTTTGAAGATAATCTATCAATAAAATTCCTTTTGCATCCCAAAAAACTGACGCTTATACCTTCTTGGCCGATTTCTGGACACGAACTCGCTTCGGAGCCAAAGTGCCTGGTTCACACCACTCCTTAGCCTCTTGTTTTGATTCAAGATCATGGTGGTAGACCCAAGTCTCATTCATAGTGATGAATCGATGCAGAAAATCCTTTTAATCCTTTCGAAATTGCTCCAAATGTTGCTCAGAAAGTCGCATTCGAACGTGTTTTTGTTGCATTGTTAGCAAATGCGGCACCCATTGTGCACACAGTTTTTTGAGACCCAAAACTTCAGCCAAAATATGCCATGTTGTTCCATGTGAGATGCCTATGGTGTCAGCTATCACATCCACAGTCGATCGATGATCTTCCAAAACCATATCCTGTATTTTCGCTATGATTTATGGTGTTGATGCACTTTTTGGACGTCCTGAGCGTGGATCGTCTTCAACGCTTGTACGGCCACGCTTAAACTCCAAAACCCATCGGTGAACGGTTGGAAATGAAGAATAAGACTCCTATAATACTTTCATTATCTTTGCATGGATCTCAGTAGCCGATAAACCTTCCAAAACAAAGAATTTAATCACTGCACGATATTCGGATTTTTCCATTGTTAAGAAATACACTGACACGTCAACTTCAAATGGCTTGTAAACAAAGAATGAATTGACAGATCGAAATGAAATTTTGAGTACGTTCTTATGAAAGATGAAATATTAAAATGGCGTAGAAATTTTGGTTTTCTACTGCTCCATAAATGTCGCATTCAAAACTTTTTAACTAACCTATTATTTTAAGTTTGTGTTTTAAATAAAATATTAATTTGTACAAAGTATATTAACAGTTTATCTATATTTTTTTTAGAATGCTTACTGTAAATTTATAAAAATATATACGTTAAAAACATAATAACCGGCACAATGATATATGTGAACATGTCTATAAAGCCGTTGCAATATCGGATAGCAGAAGGATTTCGTTTGGGAGGACAAGCAAATAAATATTGAAAACAAAATGAAAATTTACAAGACGTCTTGTACGGCCGATAAGTAATGAGCAACGATATTGAACTCTGAGCCGATATTTAGAACAAGTTACGCGTTAGAACATTGGGGACGACATATAAAACAACGATATAAGGAAAGAAGACTATAGCAGTAAAACGACGAGGAATTAATGCCAGGTAGAATAATTCTCCGAGTTGAACAACTTCTTTGACGACCAACTACAAGGTATCGAAAAGGTCCAAGCACAGCAGATAGACCAAATCTCAGGAATCACGTTGAGTAAAATGAAGACAAAAAAAACACTCGGCGTTGGTTTTAACACGTGGAAAGAATAAAGTAAGAAAGATTAATAAAACAGATATACAGTGCAAATATGAGGAGAAAGCGTGATAGAGGAAATCCAAAAATAGTATGATTAAATCAATTGTATGATATTTTTAAAGAAGTAAATGTACAAAAACAGAGAAATCGTAGTTGTATGAATGTAGAACAGGCGAATAATGTGTGTCAAAATAGGAAATTCTGGCGCTATCTCCTCTCTGCGCATACTGACAGGAATACGGCACGATGGTATATTTGTATGTTTGAACACCTCCCTGAACTTTTCCCTTCCTGTGCTAAAAAAAATCCGCCAGTTCCGGTGCTGTGTATTCAATACACATCAATGCAAATGAAAAAATGAGCGATTTAAAATCGGAAAAATAAGAATATTCATAGCCAATCACTTAAAGTAATTAAATTTGAAGTCAAAAGTGATAATAATAGAACTTGAATTGTTGAAAACATGTAAAAAAACATCGGCCGACATTCACAAAACGGGCGAAAAGACCACCTCAAACGAATGCCTCAGAGCTACTGAGACTGAGACGGACTAACACTGTGTATGTTATACCTCAAAGGAAGAAACACAATGGCGAACTAAGATTATATTTCTTGCGTTCCCATATACCGAAGTAGAGTGAGAGTGAGACGTGAATGGCGTCGCTTCCTCACCCATAGCGGTTTTTTAGAATGTATATCGTACCTACGTCACACACAGGCACACGTTCGATTGTATTGGTGAATTTATTCCCGATTTTCACAAAATATCTCTAATGTGGCCGATAAGTGCTTATTATTACTAATATTATTTTTTTCATTCAATGCGTAAATGTTTTACGGAGGAATACCTTAAATCTGCAGCCAGTATTTATTATATTTATAGAGATATTAAAGTTTTTAGAAGCAATGTATACTAGTTACACATCACAGGGAAGGCAGGGTTAACTCTGCATACCCCATTATCAATAAGCTCACGGAAGTAGTCATGTTTCTTGTTTTCATATTTTTTTCACGTATCATTTTATTTATCATACAAAAATGTATCTTTGGAATTAAAATTAACATTTTTTATTATAAAATAAAAATTGTTCACTTTAGATGTTCAGGGACTTTGGAATTTTCATAATACGATTAAATGAAATGAGAGAACTAGAAAATATATAAAGCATCCATTAAAGTAAACAGACTTTCCACTTTCAGAAATTATTTTATCAAAAAATGACAGGCAACGGCGGTTAATGCATTAAATCTTAAAAAAAAAAAAATTTCATTTCATCCTGCTGTATTTTTAGTGGCAAGTCGAGGGAGAAACGGTAAAAAAAGCCCATAGGATAACAAACTCTTCTCCCAAAAGGAGCAATGGAAAGGAGGGGGCGGAGAAGATTTTGTTATTTAAAATACGTGATTACTCGGGGATTTTTTTTTGTGGATAATAAGAAAAGGTGGTAGAGGCAGTGGAAAGGGATTTTTAAAACTCTAGATTTATTTCAAAAACGTTTTCTTAAACCACAGTAAGTTTTTTTTTTGGTTTTTACACATACTTGTATGTTAACTGTCAAATTTACATCTTGTTTCTAATCTTATTGGAACTGTGAGTAAACAAAAATTCGGACCATTGAATATAATATATCAAATTGTACAAAAAATTGTTTTAATACATTTGATTTTATGTTTCGACTTATTTTATTATTTATAGTTAAGGCATTAACATTGTGGAGGTTTAAAAACATTATAATTTGGTTTATCAAACACTGTTTATTCCACTTTTTTGTAACGGTATAACCCTACCGGTTCCAAGGCTTTCGCGTCATCATCAGGGGAGCACAAACAAGACTTGTTTGTTTTTGTTTGTGCTCCCCTAATGATGAGGTGAAAGCTTTGAAACCGGTAGGGTTATACCGTTACAATAAGTGTTACCGTTACAAGTACCGTTACAATAAGTTAACGTTTCAACTAAAAATTATTTAAATATCTTTTTTAACGAGATCTTATTTTTATTAAATTAAAGTCAGTTGGATCGATATATTCCTTGTCTCTCATAAGGCATAATCCAATTGTATGAATTTATTATTTTGTATGAATGTGGAGAAGGTGCAAGATCTTAGCGTCGAGATCGGAAAGTCTAGCGCTCTGTCCCATCTGCCTATCTTGACACAGATATGCTGTTATAGCATATATCTATGATTCCTATATTACTCTTTAATATATCCACACCTCTTACTCAATATAATCACTAACAAAGGCACTCTCTATTTGTCGTCTTATGTGTTTATGATATAACCACAAACATAAAGTTCTCATCTGGTTAAAGAGTTTTTCTTATCGCAACACTTACACGCATTATACTTGTAAAAGTGATGTTACATTTTAATTGTTGTGGCGGTCGCACACTCGGAACACTGTGGGCGTCCATACACACGGTCAATGACCGATGAAGTGACCTTTGCATTCCTTAGCAATGCAAAACAAACAATTACAAAGTCCACGCGCCGGCCATTCAACCCGTAGCCGAGAGCGGACCGCATTCCATACTAGAGCGAGAACGCACCACACTTGTCTCGCCAGTTCCGTATTTAAATGATACCTACATACAGCATTAATCGTTTTTGTATTCGCAGAAACGAGACGTAGGCATATCGCGAGCGCATTCCCGCGCACATTCTAAAATGATATAAATACCTACGTTACTAATAAAATTCCTCTCTTTCCGCATTGCGATCTAACGAGTTTTATTTATTAACAAATCATCATCATCTTTCCCTTAAGGACTAGCTCCTAAAGATAGTATTGCCAATACACCAAATAAAGAGGGAGTTCCTCCAGTGGTTCTAAAGAGGAATGCTCGATTAATGGGTCTGAAGACAATGTTGTCTCCCCGACTGTTTTTTTTCAATGTATTTAGATATACCAAATGGTATATAGTACGAATATCAACCTTACATTATGCGCATCAATACGACAAAATATAATGTTGTTAAAAGGAAACCGGTTGACCGTGTGCTATTGCATTAAGCGCCATCGCGACAAATTCGTTCCGCGCGGCCAGTCCGAGAACTTACGGAGAGCGCAGTGCCTCCTGTTTAGAGGTGGCAGACCACGGGGAAGGAAATTGGAACTCGCGATCTCCCTCCCGAATTAAGCCCGAATAATAGCCTTCATCCGCATTTGGAGCGCGTTAATTAAACATTTTTGAATCCCCGTTTAACGCAATTATCCCAATTTCATTAATCCGTCCAAAATTTTTATTTTTTTCGACTTAATTACTTTTATAGGTAAGAATGAAAAACTATATAAAACCGCGATATAATCTTTATTATATCATAAATTTAACGTTTTTATTGTTTGTATTTGGTATGCAAGTTAATTTCGTGGTATTATTTGAGTATACGTTTTTTTTTACGTTCGCTTCTAATCCACGTTTGGTCCAACTGGATAAGTAATTAAATCATTAATTCAGTGTTAGAATAATTCTTCGACACAAACGACTAAGCGATTCGGACACATTTAAAAGTTTGGTCCCCGGTCAAGCTTTTCGTTACGGTAAACATAAGCTCTCAGACATAGAACCACGTGAAAGGGTAACAACACTCTTACACATCGAGCGCCTGAGAATATTGTTACAATATTAACTATTAACATGACCAGAACCTTTTTAGTGCACTACGTTAAATCGAGCCCAAGCCCCTACGACGAAGTCATTCATATTATCTCTGCAATTAAGGAAGTTATCTCTGCAATCGGTAAAATACGACCTAAAAATTTCCGTTAATTGTGTTAAGATAATGATAGTTAAAACTAAGAATGTCGAAAAATGCTTTTCTTAAAAAGTTTATTAATCTACTTTTAAATGTTTGCTCACATCTGATCCTCTTTTTCTTGTGCATAGGATTTAGAAGATCAAAATCTTAAAATCTATAATTGAAATGACAGTTGTAATCTTTTTTTCAGGCATCTTTGCACACGCATTTAAGGGTTGCTTATAAGCAAAACTTCAATCAATCAATTCACCCTTCCTTTGAAGCTCTCAAGGAAGCATAGGGAGGCCACCAGTCTTCTCCATTCAGAGCGGTTTTGGGCAGTGTTGGTAATCTCCCTCCACGACATTCCTAACACTCTGACTTCCGTGTCATATGAATGGTACACCGTGAGAGAGGGTCTTCCAGGCCATCGAGACCCCAATGGACAGAAAAACAGCGCTTTCTTCGACCAACTATCATCGGGCATTCTCAGACCATGTCCCAGCCAGGACCATAGCCTCTTCCGAATTACAGACGACAGACCCCTGCCGGGTGCGCCGGCGTACAGCGTCGTTTGTTATGTGGTCATACCACCTGATTCCCAATATCCTCCTGAGACACCTATTTTCAAAATTAAGTGCCTTGCGCTCCGGAGCCTTAGTGAGATGCCAAGATTCACAGCCGTGTAGGAGGATAGGGATGACACATGCGTTAAACAGGTGGCATTTTGTTGTGACGCTGAATCCAGTCGCATTCCAAATCCTATTCATGTTGTTGAATGCCCCGCTGGCAGCTGCAATGCGAATGGGCAGCTCCGTCTGGAAATGACCATTAGAGGTGATGGTGGCACCCAGGTATCTGAATTTATTTACCTGGGGCATCCGGTTGCCGTTAATCATCATTGGCGCGCCTCCATCCACATGTATTCTGTTTTACCAGCACGACTCGAAGGCCGAAACGCAAAGAATTTTCAAAGCAGAACTTACGAATTAAAAAAATATAAGAACATATGTGTAGGTAAATTATTAATTTAGTAGCATGATTTCCAAATTATTTGTGTTACAATAAAATATCAAAACATAATAACTTCAAGATTTAAATTAAAAAATAGTATAAATCTGTAAATTTCAATATACATAGTAAAAATTTACATATCCGCGGTAGAGTGACATATTAACAAAGTTAATGTGTACATACGAAAAATTCAAAGAAAGTAAAAATGGGTGAGAAGCTATAAAAATAATGATTAAATTTAGAATATTGGAAGAATCAGTCAATACACACAAAAGTCTAGCTGAAGAGGAAACGAGAACCTAGAGAATGAACCATTTTTCACTCAGCTTCGATGATTTATGGAAGAAAGCATTTCCGATCACTTTATTGGTGGCAAAAGTTATTCTGACTCGGAGACTAGCCTTTCGGTGCCTCATCAGGGCTATGCACCCTAGCGATCTGTATTTTGGTGAACATGACAGATTCACAGCAGAATCGGTAGTGTTCAAAAATGATTGTTAACGTTTTACGCAATGGTACTCGTACGAATGAAAATGTAAACATTTGTTGCATTTAAAGTGTTGTACCTTTTTACGTAATAAGTAATATTTTAACGGAATGAATAAATTAAAACATACATACCATCACGTCATCAGCTTTTCGGGGTAAGCAGAAACAGCAAATCACCAGACTTTCATATCTCGATACACATCTTTTGCCTCTTCCACATAAATAAACCTTCTTATACAACTTCTACGATTTCTCTGACTTCCTACGTTTCCTTCATTCAGAATATTACTTATTTGATATATCCATACTTTCCTAAGTTTTCCTCTTACACGCCTTTCACTCACATCTGAACTATAAATATGTTTTGTAAGTCTGTCTTTACTAAATCGTTCCACATTTCCAAATCATCTCAGCGTGCTCTTCATCATCTTACTGAACACATCAGCTTTAAGTTAAAATTCATCCCTTATCCCTTCATTCCGTATTCTGTCGTGCATTGTCACTCCAAGTATTCTTCTCAAAGCACGCTTTTTTACAGCATTAATTCAGCTCCCATCAGTATTTTTCCGCTTCCCCTTTTTACTCTCATACGTCAAAGTTGGAACTAAAGTACTATTGTGGACTATCCTCTCAACATATTTTGATTCTGTCTAGTTCTAGTATATATGTTTTAGTACTCAAAGTGTCGGTATACTTGTAAAGAATGGACATAATTTAACACATTTAAATAAACTGTGTCCCCACTTGAATGCTTTCAAATCACATAGGTTTTCTCAAAAAATCAAAGATTTTGTGGTCCAAAAACGTTCCTAGCTTATTTTTTTGTGGTTGCGAAGGAGGAAAATATGTATAAGTAATCCCTATACTCGTATAATAAACACTTTTTTATTTTCCAAAGTCACCTTAAAATTGCCATAGAAACGATAAACTTATATTTTGAGATTCTTCGGAATGAGAAAAAAACCAGAAGGTTTCGAAAAATATTGATATTACAGGGGACCTAATCGATTTAGAAGAGAAAAAAAATAATCGAGTGTTTGCAGGTGTGGTATAAAAATATTATAAAATGAGGGGAGAACATGTTTCAGAAAGTGCCTTAGGGGTGGTGTTTGAGGAGAGGTGATCACAAGCGTCTCTCAACCCGGTCCAGATCTCAGATACCGGGAATGGGTCCGCTATTGGGAAGGCTTTTACTCAATGAAGGAGGTAGGGTTTGCAGAATCGGTGAAAAGTAAAATAATCGGTTCTTATTTGTTATGAGTTCTAAAATTAATGAAATACAAATATCTAATATTTCTAAAAACATGTCATTTTTTAACTATTTATTATTTTAATATCTAGAAAGCCTGTCAAGGGATGAGCGAACAAATTTACTACAATCGTTATACTTACGTAAGTAACAATCTGGTTTCTTTTTATAGGTAGCATATTTCTCTGTATATGTAGCATATTGTTCTGCTACCTGTACGGCTGTGAATCTTGGCATCTCACCAAGGCTCATTAGCGCAAGATACTTCGTTTTAAAAACAGGTGTCTCAGACCACATAACAAACAACGCTGTACTCCGGCGCACCCGGCAGGGGTCTGTAGTCTCTGTAATCCGGGAGAGGCGATGGTCCTGGCTGGGACATGTTCTGAGAATGCCCGATGATAGTTAGCCGAGGAGAGCGCTGTTTTTCTGTCCATTGGGGTCCCGACGACCTGGAAGACCCTCTCTCACGGTGTACCGTTCCTATGACAAGGAAGTCAGAGCGTTAGGAATGTCGTGGAGGGAGATTACCAACACCGTCCTAAACCGCTCTGAATAGAGAAACTGGTGGCCTCCCTATGCTCCCTTGTGGAGCTTTAAAAGAAGGGTGAATTGAATTGAATATTTCTTTGTACATAACATTTTATGGTAAAAAATATTATGTGATTTTTCATGTGCTTGATTGGACCCAGTATCATTGTCATTTTTATATAACCTCTTTTCGAACTCTTGAGAAAGTAGCATAGTTTTTTTAAACAGATAATCCATCTATGTTTTATATTTAACTTGAGTGGCAGGGTGCCTATTGGTGAGGAAGGGGAACATTTTCATTGAAGCTTTGAAGATATTTTTTTTCGTGCTGGGTAGTTGGTTTTGATTTGGGGACCGTCGTTGTCTCTTTACTGGGTGATATTATTGTTAAAAGCATGAAGAAGTTATGTGGTGCGATGGGTTATTTTTTTTTAAGTTGACGTTGCATGGTTGTTATTCCGCCGAGAGTGCTCGTCACCATTCTACGGAAACGAGTCAAGTCTCTCCATATCAAAGATAATTCATTGGATTGGATCAAGTGTGCGCTATTTTGAAAGAGGGAAACGTAAAATTCATAGAACTCGTAGGAGTTATATGAGAAGGTGTGTGGATGCATAAGAAGCGAATGATATGTGACGTGGGAGGAAAGTCTAGCATTATCGACTCTCTGCTTACCCCGACAGAGAAACAGAGTGATGGTTTGTATGTATACCTGGTCACTTATTTAATTTTATTTTCGTCTAAGAATAATAAAAGTTTGAAGGACCAAGTAGGAATAACTAACGATGAACTTTCTTTATACTTCATATATTCGTATAAAATTCGATACTGATGTCGACGATCATAACATTATTATATCCTGGAAAAAGTTTAATCTTTAATAATCATTTTAGTTCATTTCCCAATATTTCCCAACTATTAAAAAGTATTTTTCTCCTTCCATATTTCCCAGCAATCTTTTCTTCTGTGATGAAACAAAAGAATCCATATTTTGTGCTCACGTATTATGTCAAATAAATTCCAATGTCCGTTATTTGATTGACAGGAAAAAAATCGTGAAGTTTCAAAAACAAATCAAGAACAGTGATGTTTTTGATCAACTCCGATAGATTGAGATTTTTTATGTTCACGTTTATTTGAAAGGCTTCAATAACAGTATGAGAAGTATCTTGGCTGATATTTTTCCTAACGAATAAATAAGCTAACGCTAGAAGCATACCCTCTTTGTGTAACAGGAGAAATCCGTGCAAAGTGGATAAAAAAAAGTTCATTTGAATTGTTTTCTTTAAATTATATTTCATAATATACATGTATACGATTATGTAAATTTCCTGTTTAGGTAGACAGATAAAACGTGCCACCAAACTTACCTAGAACGATATGCTTTCTCCATCTCCTTTATCACATCTTCTCATATATATCTGTTTTTCTTATTCCTAACTTTTTCTTCTTACAAAATTTCAGTCACTTTTTCTAACCATTTTTTCCGTCATTCACTAACACGATTCTCAATTATGTGTGTATTCTGAATTTGTTCATTTGCTCTTTCATAATTCATCCGTTTAACATGTCCAAGGGTGGGGGCTGAAAGGTGTATGTTGTCCTCGCGGCCATGCTCGTATTTTGTTAGTGGGGGAGGTATCTCAATTGGTAAGATGTTATGAGATAAGTCAAGACTTTTTGATAGATTATCTCTCAAATTTATTTATCTCAGACTATAAACTCTTATATACTTATTATACTATATATTATTTATACTCGTATTTAAGGCATCAACATTGTGGAAGTTTAAAGATATTGCCCTTTATTTTATCAAACACTGTTTATTCCACTTTTTGTAACGGAATAACCCTGCCGGTTTCAAAGCTTTAACCTCATTATCAGGGGAGCACAAAAGAGACTGAATTCTGTTCGAACTGGTAACGAGATACACGCTTCTAACGATAAACATTCGGGTTGGTTGTAAATGTCACATTTCTTGGGCCTAAATTGGACAGATTAGAGGCCCTAGAAATTTCTAAGTCAGGGCATCGATATGAGCATCTGGTAAACACATATATCCCAAAAATCTCTCCACTGCTCACCGAGGTTGTCCCATGCCTCCCCCAGCCCTTAATCTCCAACTCGAATGTTTACCGTTAGAAGCGTGTATCTCGATATCAGTTCGAACAGAATTCAGTTTTGTTTGTGCTCCCATGATGATGAGGGGAAAGCCTTAAAACCGGTAGGGTTATACCGTTACAAAAAGTAGAATAAACCGTGTTTGATAAAACAAATTACTATACAATGTACGTATTACATTGCTTTCATTTAACCCATATTTATTTATTTACTTAAACCACCTCAACGTGCATTTCAATTATATTATTTCAAAACCATGCCACATATCTGACCATATACAATATTTTTCGAATTATGTACGCATTTGGTTGTTTATGGTGATTGAAAACAATTGCATAGATAATTATAAATTTATTTCAGCTTGCTCTTTGCAACTGAAAAGGCATAAAAGTTAACACATTATTTTCCCCCTGAAAATAAAAAAACAAGCAAATTTTTCGTACCGTAAACTGGTATCGGTACCCCTTAAAAGTCTACACTATCCTTATACCTATGCGGCGAGGGTGTTTGTAAAATACGCGATCTTTTTCATAAAGTCAGATCCTTGCGCGGCTCCTTATCAAGGGAAACATATTTTGGTACAAAATATTACTTTAGAGTAATGCTTTCGCAAACTCTATGGAAAACCGCTTGAGGTGTAAGGATTTGAATTTATCAAATTATTGTTATTCGTAGAAGGTACTTTGTGAATAATTTTCATTTTATCTGAGCCGGATATCTTAGGGTATTGTTGAATTTGGCGCCTTTCGAGGCAAATAACAGTAAGAAAAATATTATTGCTACGTTTATGAATAGTTTTATTTGGTTTTTAATATACGTTTTGTACACACCAAAAAAAAGGATAACTCATACGAATGATTGTGAATTCAGTATTATTAAGAAATATATTAGATTAAATTTAAAGTAAAGAAGGTAAACGTAGATTTTTTTATTAACCCAAATGCTCAAATTGTAGGTCGTTCTGTTCCATGCCCTACTGATAATGTGGAATCGAAAATATAAGAAAAAAATTGTTTTAGTATTTGGGCGCAGTATTTTCAATGGTTTATCTCAATTTATTAACTGTTGTCGATTTTTTGCCATAAACAATATATTTAATGAATCCCCTTAAAAAAAATCCACGGACGTGACATTTGGGAAGCGCGGGAGTTATCCAATGCTTATTCTATGTCTAATCCGTATATTCGTCAAACCTTAATTATGATAGGCCTTTACATCACGATGATAGTAGGGTGGTTCATCATCTTGCTGAAAATAAAAGTCTTCCTTATTTCTTAAATCCTAAGGAATACATGTTATGACAAATTCCTGCAGCAAATTTAGGTAAACGGCACGGTGTATACGTGTGTATGGTATATACGAGGCATATCCAGAAAGTAAGTGTACTGAATTTTTGTAGGTTACAATTTTTTTTATTTAAACAAAAAAATTACGTGGTTACCGTAGTACATATGTAAGCTATTTTTCGACATAGTCGCTATTCCTCTCAATGCAGGCGGTGAAGCGGGGTATCAACTTTTTGATGCCTTCCTCGAAGTAGTTTCCCACCAACCCCTCCGTCCACTTCTCCACCTCCTCCTTTACCTCCTCGTCGGTTGAAAACCTTTTTCCACCCATGTGCAGCTTCAAAGAGGTATAGTTATCTGAAGGTGCTAGGTATTTGTGATACAACCTATTGATCTGTTTGGTTTCCAACGACAAATAAAATTATTTCCAAAACAAGTTTTACAATTTCAAAGTCAACATATTTTGTCTGGTTTGATATAATTTTATCGTATTATTAAAGCACTTTTTACTATTTTTGAAAAAAATAATTCATACATACACACCATCAAGCAGTCTCCCTGTTGAGGTAGGCAGAAAGGTAATAACACAAGATTTTCATATCGCGACCCATATGTTTCGTCTCTTCTACATCCATACACCATCTTCTTACACAGCTCGTACGATTTCTCTGACTTTTAAACTTTCTTGTTTAAAAATATCATACATTGATCTTATTTATTTATTTAATACTTTTATTGCAACACAATCTGGCGGGCTTATTGCCAGGTGGCAATCTCTTCCAACCAACCAGACAAACGTAAATTAAGCAAATTACGTGGTCGCATAAATCATTCAAATGACTATCCATCCCCACGAAATCCATAAACATATACGCGAGAACATGCCCACGAATCCCACAAAGACGGACAATCACCCGAACATTATTTTTTATATAAAGTGAGATATCATCAATCAAAAGGAAAGGAAAGGATGGTGGAGAGGAAAGGAAAAGAAAAATCAGGAATGAAACACGTTATTTTACTGACTAGAAATTAAGAGTTTTTTCAGTCGCTTCTTAAAGCATGCCAAGGACGGAGCGAGTCTTATATTGGTGTGTAACTAATTCCAGAGTCTCACTGCATGGACAGTAAAGGACGACGTAAAGAGAGAAGAGCGATGAACCGGAAAGGCCAATAAACAATCTCTGTTTGAGCGTAGCGCTAATCCATGATTGGAAAGACGCTGAAAATTTTCGGCGAGATAAGAGGATGCGACGGGACAGTTAAGGATATTATACAATAGAGACAGTATGTGAATTTGGCGTCTATTTCTAAAATTCAACCAGTTCAATGCCTTCTGGTATGAAGTTATATGATCGTACTTTCGTAGGTTGAAAATAAATCTTAGACACACATTTTGAAGACGCTGTAATTTGTCCAGCTGTTCCTGATCTTACTATACGTCTCTCAATATTTCCCTACCACGTATTCCATTCAAGTTCGCATTGTAGTTTTGTTCTGTTAGTATTTCTTCGTGCATTCGTTCCACATGCCCTAACCATCTTAGAGTGCTCTTCTTCATCTTGCTCAACACATCAGTCTTAACTTTACATTCTTCCATAATCACTTAATTCCGTATTCTATCAAATATTGTCATCCCATGCATTCTTCTAAATGCATGTGTAGGAACCACGATCGTCGCTGAATATTGTCAACACACACGGTCAACAACCGACGAAACGACCTTTGGATATGTCCAAAGGTCGCATACCATAACATTGAAATTGTTTACCCACAAATACTACTTACGATACATTCCACAGTAGAAAGAGAACGCATCACGCTGTCTCGCCGTTTTCGCCAGCAAATTGTCTACCCACAATATTATTTGCGATGTCTGCAATATTTCAATCGATCATTTCTGCACGCACAGAAGCGAGATAAAAATATATTGCGGGCGCACTCCCGCGCCCATTCTGAAATGTATAAATACCCACTTACCGATAAATAAATCATTAATCATTAATTATTATTTATTATTCATTGATTCATTCACTCTCTCTTTCCGCATTGCTAATTGACGTATTTATTTAAATACCAAACAATCAAAATCATCAACACGTCCCATTACAAACTCCCGCTAAACATGCATTTCTAAATTATTTATTCACATATTTTTATTTTGTTCCATGAAATGAGAATTCGTTACCAACAAAATAATTTAAACTTTAAATAAAGGTTCAAAATTTTTAACAAAACTCCAAAACGTATTAAAAAAGCCGAGAGCCTTCAGACTTTTGGCAGTCAATGTGTTTTATATGTGAAATATAGATGTTGCATGTCGAAGTGAAAAATGAAATGTTAACGTCAATTCTCGGATATGAAATGAAAGGCTTAAGTAAAAAAAATATTTTCATCATATTTTAAACTAAAGGAATAAATAAACTAACTATCTAAAAAGGTAACAAAATAAATTGGCAATGTTTTCTTTAAAATTCTTATAATATACTCATGGTAAGTTTAAGTGTGACACATTTTATTTCTCTATATTATTGAAGCTTAAATTATTACAAGCTATCATTCCAGAGATAATCTGATGATACATTGTTTGCCTGTTTTCATATCACTTTTAAATTAAAAAAAATCAGGCGTCTGACGACTGAAACGTTTACATCTATGTGGTATATGTGGGTTTACTTTTCATTTTGTTTTCTGTCATACATTTTGTTTTTTTAATCTAGATAAACGAAGGCGTGGGCTGAAAGCCCCCGATGTCCTTGCGGTTACCGCAAGGACATCGGGGGGCTTTCAGCCCACACCTTCGTTTATCTAGATTAAAAAAACAAAATGTATGACAGAAAACAAAATGAAAAGTAAACCCACAAACATCACTTCCAATTTTTTTAAATATTTATATACATTAAATAGGTATAAGGATACTGACAAATAGTACGAGTATTTTTATTGAAGTGAAAATTAAAAAAAAAATTAAGTGAAATTAAAAAAATCCTTTCAAATTGACCAGCCAAGTTTTCCAATACTACCGGAGCGATCTCCAATACGCACCGGATGGAAACGCAAATTCATATAGGGCAGACAGAGACATACAGTAAACCGTGAGAAAGCGATATTTCATATTCGCTCAGCGTCTCGAGGTGCGTTAGTGCTCAGCGCACCAGCGCACCTCTGGACCAGCCGCCGCTGGTTATAACGCCAGTCGACCCCGTTACCCCCGGGATAAAAGACAAGTGTCTTATCAACAACTTGTAGTCCGTAGAAGTTATACATCACCTTTGAAAGATTTAAACAAAAAAAAAACAGTTTGTTTTGTAACCGTTATAAATGTGTAGAACATTTTTTAAACGAATTTCTTTCAAGTCACGGAAACTGATATAATCTATTTTGTGTTTCGCACGAAGATACGTTTATATAAGGCTTAACACCAGGTACCACAAGGGTTGCTCGGGTCACCTTAACATGTGAAGGAATAAACAAGGTCAAGATCCACGAGATATCCTCTCTGAATAGGCGGCCCATTAGCTCCTGCACTCGAGGCCTGCCATGGTCCAAAAGGGAGAGGAGGCTCGTGGCTAACTGACCCACGCTGAAGGTACAGCGGACTCTCCGGCCACCCCCTTTTCTTGCTTCAGTTAACACACAAAGGTCAGCTAATGTAATTAGATAAATTCTCCTTGACTTCTAATTTTCTTAATCTCCGTCACTTAGTTTCCTCGACCGTGCCGAAAGACCTCGTCATGAAAGAAGGAAATATACTTGTTGCTTTATATACTTCATCTTCGTCTTTAAGGTTATACATTTACTTATGTAGACGGATTTGTTTATGTAAAACATATCAACCCCACAAATACATTTATCAAATTTGTTTTAAATACTGAATAAATATACCTTAATCATTCATTTAAAAATATAAAGTGTATTCGATTCAATTTCATCATGTTTCTTTTTTTTATGAAACTCATAAAATGTTATTTCATGTTTTCTTTTATATGTTTAAATATGGTGGTATTGTATGACACTATCGTTATATATACTTGTTTAATCCAGATTCAATACGTTTTTATTCATAAAGTACATTTAACTCTTGGGCGGGCGCATCTAATCTGAGATGACGTACCTAGTTTTTTTTTGCCAATGGGCGAGGCTTACCGACAAAGAGGTGAGGCTTATAGTAGCTTCCTGAATCTCTACCCCTCACACAAGGGTATCTTTGTTATTTCTCCAGTGCACCGTTGGTCCCCGTGATGGACATTTTAATCTACTGGATGAGTTGCCATCGATTACGTAAGTATTTTTGATTTCCGAAATTTCATTTTTTTTCTCAATATTCCTTTTTATATGTTATACCTGCAATAGTTCGTATATCTTTGTTGTAGCCCCTAATTCAATTATATTGATTGTTATTTACTATGTGAATACAGACATGCACGCATGGTGTGGGAAAATAGTTATAAGAATGTTTTCGAAAATGTTCAGCGTGAGTCTGATTAGGAATAACTTTCTAATCATATTTTGATTACTCCCTTTTGTTTTTGTGAAGACGTTTTATGATCACAAGTGAATTTAAATTTTATATTCTAAAAAATGTTTGAAAAAGTGCTAGCATAGTTTTCTCTAATGTTAAGTTATTGCTTTTATTTTCGTCACATGAACACCTACCTTATGAAGATGTGACAGTTAATTCCACATACTTTTTATTGTGCTAAATCTTTTTTACAAACCTTTTGTGGGTGTTAAGTAACTGAAAAAAAATGTAATGTTACTGAATTGCATTAGTTGTGTTGATAAGCTGCCAACAAAAGACTAAGAATGTTGTAAACTAGTTATTTTCTATTGTAAGAAAAACAATATGAGAAAATTTAAAATGTTGTTTCTGAAAAGTGCAAAGAAATATACAAATGTTATATAATCATGTTTGAGTGAAAATTTTAGTTTAATAAGCTTTCCGTTAAGAGTAAGCAGAAATATATTATTTAATCTCACAGTTGAGTTGCGCCCGAACGTGTTAGAATTTGCATTGTCCCCGACGTAGAGTTAATCTAATGGGCAGAGTCACTACCTTCCTATACTTATATATTCTTATTTTGTAACATTTTAAATCTCTCATTAATTGTGATTTCGAGTTCTGAGTTGGATTGTCGTTGAGGAAAATTGCTCTATAAACGGCGTTGTATAAATTATCATTTAATTTTTTTTATAATTAGTTGGCGGACGTTGTCTAACCGTTAACACTCAAGCTAAGCAAGCGTACGCCAAAATGTCAATTTATGGTGGATTCACTTCCGGGTGGGTTTTCCTTTTATACCATTTCATAGTGATTTTATTTTGTTCTGTAGCTTATAAGCTGCTTGCCACTATTGTTTATTGAGCTTTTAAGCGACACAAAAACATCGCAATAAAAAAATCTGTCTTACAAAAAGCTACATCATGTTTAAACGTATTGATTGTCTTAGATGTTTAATATCCTTGCCATCGAAGCTTTAGATTTGATATGTGAGGACTGCAAGCTGACTGACGTTGAGGACATAACAAAAGGTCGTTTCTTTACCTTTGAGTGGTGATTCCCAGGGGAGTTTCAGATAAATGTTAGGATGGTCGTGAAAATAAAAAAAAAAATTGTGTACAGAAGGAAAAAAACACCTTGTCTAAGAAAGAGAATAAATTTATTAAAAAAAATACATTCAGTGATTGCGACAAATTCAAACTGATTAGCGGTTTCTTTTTTGGTGACGTATAACAGTAAATATCCAAACCTGATAAGGCATATCGTCTTTGTTCAAGTACGAAATTTGTGCAGCCACGTACTCATGCATCAACAATATAATACGTTTTTACAGGGGGATCGCGAAGTCTTTTTTTATGACAAACAGTGCAAAAAACCAATACACGGACCTTCCACAGGGTGGCTGACAATTATACTTGAGTCGAGGGACAGTCTACTGTACAGTTCATTTTGATGTTATACATCTCTGTCTTCAACTTTGTACCGTTCACTTGTATGCAGCGGCGGCTGGTCTCGAGGTGCGTTGGTGCACTGAGCACTAACGCAACTCGAGACGCTGAGCGTATCATAAATGAAATATCGCTGTCTCACGATTTACGTACATCTCTGTCTGCCCTAAATGAATGTGCATTTCCGTCCGGTGTGTATTGGAGATCGTTCCGGTAGTATTGGCAAACTTGACCGGTCAATTTGAAAGGCATATTTTAAAATATTTTTTTTTTGTTACTTAAATAAAAATACTTGTATTGTTTGTCAATATTCTTATACTTTATAAATCTATACAAATATTTAACATTTTTGGAAGTCATGTTTGCGAATATATTATATAATTAAATTATTGTGAAATATTTCTCCGGTTCAGCGCACCAACGCACCTCTTAACCAGCCGCCGCAGCTTGTGTGTGTGTATATATATAAATATATATATATATATATATATATATATATATATATATATATATATATATATATATATATATATATATATATATATATATATATATATATATATATATATATATATATATATATATATATATATATATCATCATCATCATCATCATCATCATTGTCAACCAGGGTCGATCCACTGCTGGATGAAGGTCTCCCCAAGTTGACTCCAAACAGTTCGGTCCTTTGCTCGCCGATGCCACGTGATGCTGCCATGCTTCCTGATTTCGTCCATCCAGCGTACCTTCGGTCTTCTTCTAGGCCTCTTTATGCCTCTTGGATACCATTGGATTATTTCGGATGTCCATCGGGAGTCTGACATTCTGGCTACATGTCCGGCCCATTGCCACTTCATTCTTTTGCACACTTTTATAACGTCTTCTACCTTTGTTATATTGCGAATCCAGGTGTTTCGTTTACGGTCTCTTTTAGTATATCCTAACATGCATCTCTCCATGCCCCTTTGTGCGGTCTGGAGCTTTTGCGTGTTCTTTACTGTGAGCGTCCATGTCTCGCAGCCATACGTAAGTACTGGAAGAATGCACTGGTTGTAGACCCTTCGCTTCAAGGATATTGGGAGATTACTTTTGAAGATGTTGTTCAAACGTCCAAATGAGCTCCACGCCAGTTTTGTCCTTCGTGCTATTTCCTCCGATATGCCACCTACAAAGGAAATAAGTTGGCCCAGATACACATATTCCTGGACAAGTTCTAGCGGTTTTCCATCTACGTTTATTGGTGTTGGGGTAGCAAAGCCGTTCATCATATATTTGGTTTTTGAAATATTCATTTTTAAACCAACTTCCCTGCTGACCTCTGCCAATTCTTGCAGTTGGTGCTGAAGATCATTCGGGTTTTGTGAGAATATAACGATATCGTCTGCAAATCTCAAATGGCTCAGGTATTTGCCATCAATCGCCAGCCCTTTACTTTCCCATTCTAGTTTTTTAAATATGTATTCCAGGGTAGCTGTGAATAATTTTGGGGAAATAGTGTCTCCTTGACGAACTCCTTTAGCGATTCGGAAGGTTTCCGAGGATTTGTGGAGATGTATTTTTGCTGTTGCATCCTTATAGATGTTATTGAACAACTGAATGTATGCTCTATCAATACCTTGTGTCTTTAGAGCTTCTAGTATGGCAGCTTTTTTGACTGAGTCAAATGCCTTTTCGTAGTCCACAAAGGCTAAGTACAGGGGGAGTTCGTATTCGTCACATCGTTCCATTATTTCTCGCAGCACCTGAATATGATCCATGGTACTGAAACCCTTCCTGAATCCAGCCTGTTCTCGTGGTTGGTTTATGTCAAAAGTATTCGAGAGTCGGTTGGTTAAAATCTTGGTAAAAATTTTGTATAGGGTAGGTAGCATGCTAATCGGACGGTAGTTCTTAAGATCCTCTTGATCGCCTTTCTTATGGAGAAGTATTATAGTTGCAGATTTCCAATCTTCTGGAATGTCTTTGTCTTGAAGGCACCTGTTGAAAAGTGTTGATAAGATGGTATCCACTTCTCGACCTGTTTGTTTAAGGACATCAATGGACAAACCGTCGGTACCAGTGGCCTTACCGGATTTCATTCCGTTGATTGCGTATCTGATTTCTCCTGGCAGGATCGTTGGGATATTTTCATCCTTAGTTGTTTCTAGATTCAGATATGTATCTGGTATAGTTACAGTATCTGTATCGGCATATAGTTCCCTATAAAACTCTTCCGCTCTCTTCAGGATAAGGTCTCGTTGTTTGGTTACAGTATTATCAGACAGTTTAAGTGCAATGATGTGGCGTTTTCCTAAAGACATATTTTGCTTTAGCTTTTTCAGACTTCTTCTATTCTCAATCGTCCTATATGTATATATATATATATATATATATATATATATATATATATATATATATATATATATATATATATATATATATATATATATATATATATATATATATATATATATATATATATATATATATATATATATATATATTTTGTTGATTTTGAACTGTTTAAAAAAAATCATAAATTATTCGACTTTTTCTTTATAACATATGTCACTACTAAACAGCACTAGACGAGTCGTCTATTTAATATGATAAATCATGCTTAACCTATTGAATAACACATTCATTCTAAATAATCCAACCTCGTGAGTTAAGTGTCATGTAGCAATCTCTTCTCATTAATTAGAAAGTGTTTTAAATTTAGTACAAAATCGATCGAACCTACAAACTCCGTCTAGAGCAGATGAGCGTCTTACCAACAGGTGTGTCGTTGTTAGTGGGATTTTTTACACTCATAAACTACTTTACACCGAAAGCCGAATGTATTACTGTAATGTACCAGAAGATGTTCAAAGATATTGTATTTGCTTTTATGTTGTACTAACCAAGTGAGAAACGCAAATGCATTACCCTTAACAACTGCCCTATGAGCCACAGAATGCAGGGCTGGATGGAAAGGAGTTTTCAGAGTTAATCACGAGAGTCACGATACTCAGGTATGAGCTACACGACAGGATTAATCCTTCCTTCCCTGTGATGTGTAACTAGTGCACGTTGCTTCTTAAAACTTTAATATCTCTATAAATATAATTAATACTGGGTTCAGATGTTAGGTATTCCTCCGTAATACGTTTACGCATTGAATGAAAAAAATAAAATTATTAATAATTAGCACTTATCGGCCACATCAGAGATGTTTGTGAAAATCGGGAATAAATTCACCAATACAATCAAATGTGTACCAGTTTGTGACATAGGTATATTCATTCTAAACAAACCGCTATGGGTGAGGAAGTGACGCTATTTAAGTCTCACTTTCACTTTACTTCGGTACATGGGAACGCAAGAAATAGAATCTCAGTTCGCTCACTTCTTTCGATTCAGTAGTTTTCGGGTATCTATTTGAGGTGGTCACTTTGCCCGTTTTGTGAACGTCGGCCGATGTTTTTTTCATGTTTTCAGCAATTTAATTTCAACTATTATCACTTCAAATTTAATTAATTTTAGCAATTAACTATGAATATTCTTATTTTTCACATTTTTAATCGCTCATTTTTACATGTGTACTGAATACATAGCACCGGAACGCGCGGATTTTTTAGCACAGGAAGAGTAAGGTTAATTATACATTCGTATTGTGAATTCGATAGTGTTACAATTGTCGTTGATCGTTAATTAATAAATAAATATATTAATGGTCGAAATGAATCGTTCATAATTTTCCTTATTTTGAAAAAAAATTTTGGAAATACGAATAATTATCATAGAACCTGGTTTTTAATGGTCTTTTTTTAAATAACAAGAAATAAATTTGTGATTAAAGTTAAGAAAATTTCCAATAATCTCTTTGAAAAATTCAGGAATTTTCAGGAAAGTATTTCTCAATGGTTATCCTTCTATTTTCATATCTCACGAGTAATATAAAATGTTGATTTTCTATTGACAAAGAGCAGAATATATATTTTTTCTCAATCCTGCGTAACAAAAAGAATCGGTATGAATAAAATTTGTACATTTCGGATGAGATTGAGAGGGGAGATTACTGAGCGGTTTTTTTACATCAAGTAGAAAACGGTTTCTCATAAATATCGTATCGCATATAAAAAAGGGTACTTATCAAGAAAGTCGTTGAGAAAGTCATTTTTTTACCATCAAATACGTTTATACGAAATATATTTTTCAATGTTTACTTAGTAGCGATAACATTTTCTTATAGAAAAGAGTTTAAGCTGCGACTTATGCTATTTTCGCCCTGAATTGTCTAGCATCCCAAACATTAGGCCGTCTGACACCAATGCTTAATATAGGCCTCGTTTTTTCTTCTTCATTTCTTCTTATAAGCACATTGCTTGTAGTTTGTTCTAACCAATTTTTCGATGTCATTCAACCATTTTGTAAGGGGTCTTCTTGCACTTTTTTTCTGTCCTTGTTTACTTTTCTAGCACTTTTAATCTGTACACCGCGTTAAAAATCAAATTGCACGAATCCTGTGCGCGGCACAATTTCGGCGTTTTTTTAAATTTCTAAGTTTTAACGTGTATTTTGTTTAGAACCACTGATATTTGATTACACCACCAAGTAAACATGACATCCAAGTAATTTTCTGATAAAAAATAATAGTCATTACTCTTAACCCTTCCCTTACGGTAATAAAAATAATACGCGTGCTCCGGTGTTGGGTAGTGAGTACGCAATAAAAAATTAGCGATTTTAAATCGGAGAAATAAGAACATTCATAGATAATCCTCTTAATTAATCATAATTGAAGTTAAAAATTATAATAATTGAGATTTATTTGCTGAAAACATTAAAAAACCACCTGAAAACATAAAAAAAACGCTCACGGAACGGGCGTACGTCTAACCTATTTGCAAGCCTAGAGGCTACTACTGGCGCGGAACGTCAGTCGCATACGCCGGCGCTTACGCCTTTGCTTGCGACGTTGAGACAATTCAGGTTCTCGCAATTCAGTCTAGTATGCAAGAGTGAGATGCGAATATAGTGTCGCGCTTCCCGCATACTATTCACCTATCGTCAAGACGAGGCACTCGCAGAGTTTAAATGCGAATTTGTTTTCGATCTTTACAAAACACCTCGATGTAGTCGATAAATTCTGATTATTATTAATATTATTTTTTAAATCAATGCGTAAATATATTATGGAGGAATCCCTAAAATCTTAACCTTGTATTTATTATATTTATAGAGATATTGATGGTTATTAGAAGCAACGTGTAGAAGATACCCAACACAGGGAAGGAAAGGTTAAGGAGACTCATTAAATAAAATAGGTAAACTAAACATTACATAAAATACACAAAGGAATGCTACAGATCAGATCACAAGCGTTTGTGCTTCCCGCGAGGAACACGTTAAACAATATTAATAAAAATATAATTTATATAGTGTGGTCTATAGAGCAAACTCTCTTAAAGGGCGCTTCAACTTGAAACTCAAACCCACTTTTATTGGCAAATTAAAAATATAACAAAACAAACATCTATAAATTGACTGCAATTACGACTATAAGAAGGTATTGCAGTTACAGTGGCGATAAGATAAGGTACTTTTCTGCATCTGCATATATATTTAGTAAGACAACCACAGAAAGCTCACCAAGAGAAAACGTACTACAAAGAAACTTGTGTATGTCTTTCGATATGTCACAGTAACATATTTGACTTGAGGTGCAGTATAAGGTATGTGTGGAGTGTTCATGTAATATCATCTATTTTATTAAGACCTCTCAAAAATAGTTGTCTTCAAGTTGCACACGCTATCTGGTTCTCTGACTCTCAGAGGTACGACATTCTATGCTTTATAGCCAGCAACAACAAAAAGTTCTATCATAAATTACCCCACCCTTTTTTGACAGAAGTTCTAGATTCAACTATCACCGGTGGGTGTATCTTAAAATATCCTAGGCCCAGATTAACTTCTTGGACTTATTTCGCTACATGGTGAAATTTTGCACGAAGGATGTGCTTTATGCGAGAGTTGCTGCACTGAAATCATCTGGTTCTTAAATTGTTGAAATATTTTTGGCTACCAAAATTATCTGTTATCTACCTCTAAAGTGCATTTATCCTCTAATTGATTTAACTCAGTGTGCTTTTTCATAGTTTTATTTAAATAAATATTATTATTTTCAAAATAAGGGGCAAATAAATAACATAATTTTGTTTTTAAGTAGTTTTCTGCAATATAATGAAGAAATGTTCATATTCAATAAAAAAAACACTTCAGTTCAGTTGGGTTCCATAAAAAAATACTTCAGTTCAGTTGAGTTCAGTAAAAAAATACTTCAGTTCAGAAAAAAATTTCATAATCAATAAAAAAATACTTTAGTTTACTTCAGTTCCGAAGAAATGTTCATATTTAATAAAAAAAAACTGTGTTATACTTATTATCACACTAATCAACGCAAAAGATATCTTATGTTCAGATTTTTGAGGGGAAATAGAAGGTTAAAACATGTGTCGCAGATAAAATGCAATTTGTGGATTAACAAAGTATTTTTTTTAATATTCTAATGTAGAGTTTAAGAAAGAAAAATCAGAAACCATTAATTTAAAAAAGAAGAAAGGCTCCAATTTTCATCACTTTTCAAATCAAATATAAAATATTTTATTGGTTTAATTTCAACGTCCGTAGTATTTATAGAGAAAATAAATTTGAATATAAAACAACAAATCTAAGATTAAAACAGCAACGCATAAAAGTTTAAATAATAAATAAAATTCAAAATGCCTAAAGGCAAAATGGAAACATAATTGCACTTATGTTATGTATAAAATAAATAACAAAAGACAGTGTACAAAAAACCATGATAATTAAAATTCCCTCTAGGACAACTTAATTTGCTTTTTTGATTATATTTTCCAGCCTGTGTAATCCCGCAAGGGATGAAAAAACTATAATTTGTAGTGTTAATATTTTCTTTGAAGATCTTAAAATGAAATAGTTTGCTCAGAATATTGAAAAATATCAATGGTGTAAGTTACTCAATGTCAATACCATTATTCAAAAGCCTTCAGAAAAACTTTTAATCGAACATGACCTTATTTTGAGGGGCCAATTTAAGTATTCAAAAAAAATGGATTGTAACCCCTATTCTTTATTTCCAATGTCATGAAACTTATAAAAAAATATTTTGGATTTTTTTCCACCCCACGAGCATGCACATTATAGTACGGTGACGAAATTACAGAGGAATACTTGAACACACTCCAACTAATGACCTTTTAAATACGCTGCCAAAGTGGTATAAACATCTTTGTGTTTCTAATTATAATATAAAACAGAGTTATGTGTTAAGTTTGTTAATTTATCGTGTTGAATACAAAGCAAACTGAATCTCATAAGTAAGTTTGCTGTAAGGTTGGCTCACCTGAACGGTTTTAACGTTAAGATAATTAAAATGCACAAGATATTCTGCTGAGATTTCCAAATTAGTCTAGGCCTAGTCCATAGGTCTCTGCTGGTCTCCTGGAATAGGGTACCAATACCACGGAACGGCAGAATAAATAAAGCTAAGTAGTTTCTGAACAACAGATTTCAGCAAGAGAAAGCCTTCGCCTTCTGAAATTAAGCCTCCGTTTCAGTGTGCTGCTTTGAATACCCAAGCAGCCCCTTTCTTTTGTTTAACTGTTTTTATTTAGTGTTTATTCAAACGCTTACAGTATAAATCCAAAAGTAATTTTCATTCTGGCTGGATTTTTTGTTTATCTTTTTTCCATTAACTAAGCGTAAAAGCCTTTTCTAGACATTCAACTTTCGTTACATAAACTTGTTACCCTATCTTTAGTTAGTAATTTAGAAGTTAATAAGATAATGACCTTTTCATTAAGGAAGTTTAAGATTTTAAGGTTTTTTTTAAATTATTCCATTTTCGAAAGTCATTTCCTTAAAACATAATATAATACTAAATGCAAACAGCAGATAAGATCATTTCAGTTCACGTGGCAGTAAAAAAAAGCGGTACAAAGATTTTATTTAATTTTATACAACATTAATGTTGTTAGCTTTTATTATGAAATTTTAATATTTTTAGAGAGTTGAAACATTTATGATAAATTTTTTACTACAAATCCAATATTTTAAATAAATTAATGTTTTTCTTAAAACCTTTATATTATATAAAATATATTTTATTTTTCTTAATTGGTCAATTAATGGAATCTTGTAGTTTTTTTGTGGTAATATAAATTCGATAACTGCAATTCGAGCAAAGTATCCACTCAGTTTTATCTTAACTTTTTTTTTACATAAAATCATCCATAACACAAACATTTTCCTGTATACAATTTTATATTTAAAAACTAATCTTATTTATATATTATAATTATGAACTATCATAATTTCAATTTTCATCATATCATTTTTCGATTAATAATCTGATAGTTAACGCTTTATGGGATGATATGTACAATATCAACACCTGAATTTTTTTTAAAACTTGGTTCTTGTTTCTACACGAACATATTTAAAGTAAATAAGTATTATACTTTTGCTGTATAGAATATAATATGGTGGATTAATTGTTATGTGGCAATCTCTTTTAATCAAACAAAAATACGCAAAAAAGCCTTAAACCTCACAGGAACCTTTAATAAAATATATATTGGGCTGCAATAGGAATCGATTTCAGAACTCCCAGGCTCAAAGAACAACGTCTTAAACGCCACAAAGGTTGGTTTGAATACATATCATGCAATATATTATGTGAAACTAGATTAGTCTAGGGCAGGCATAACCAAACTACTGGTGAAAGAAAACACATCTATTTTTTATAAAAAATAAAGAATATCCATAAAAAAATTACAAGGTGAAGATTAACTGATATTCGTGTGTTGTTTATAGTTAAGGCATTAACGTTGTGGCGGTTTAAAGACATTGTAATTTATTTTTAACAAACACTGTTTTTTCCACTTTTTTGTGACGGTATAACCCTACCGGTTTCAAGGCTTTCACCTCATCTTCAGGGGAGCGCAAACAAGTCTTGTTGGAATAAACAGTGTTTGTTAAAAATAAATTACAATAACTGATATTCATTTGACAGCGATATTAAGAAGGCCAACAATAAGCATACAATTTGACATGGTCGTCGTCGCCTTTGCTAGGTCTCGTATTTAAGGTTACCTTCGCTATTCCAACGTCAAGTCAGCTGAAAAGCGAAGCTGTGCTGTTCATTTTTTTAATTGAGTATTCCGTTGCACACTAGCCAATTCACCAACCCCACCGCTCTACTGGATTCGATGGCAAACCGAAGTAAGACAGACGATTGGAGAACACTTGCATATTTTCCTATTTTTTTCCATTTTTGTAAGAATAAGTATATCCTTACACCTCCAAATACTAGGCGGAAAAAATACCGGTGTCATTCCAGGGGATCTGCACAGAACGGGGTTCAAAACGGTAACTTTCCGTACGGAAATCCAGTCTGTTACCGCACGTCCATACATGTCAAGTATAACATGGAAACACTGAAAGATGATACAAAGCAGTTTAATTTTTCTTACTGATATTTAAAATTATAATAGGAAGTATAAATATTGTTTAATTTATCTGAGTATTTAATTTTTTTTGTACTATGTTTCTCGAAGGCTTCAGTCACAAAAATATATTGCCCACCTTAGTAAAAGTTTGGCCATATCTGATCTAAGGCATTTATCAAAGCACTTTGAATATTAAAGTTTAATTATATGACTGCAGAACTGGGTTTCACTTTAGAAACTTTGATAAAAAAAATGGTGCCTTAGAGAACTTATATAAAATTCAAAAGACTTTAAAAGCCCCTAAAAAGTCGATGAAAAAAATATTCGTTACATTATTTCAGAAGAGTAGTAAAGTAGGAGATTTGGACAGAATTTCTTCTGATATAAAGACCAGCTCATTTATCTCATGCGCATATTTGAGAATACAATTGATATAATTTAAGTGAATTTTAATATGATATTTCACTTAGAATACAAAAAAAGGTCGAGAGCTTATTGCAAGTACGCTATCGATTCATACTGGTAGTACCATACTAGTGGTATCGATTCATAATGGTACATTCATACTATGTACGATTCACACCAGTAGTATCGATTCATACTAGTAGTATCGATTCATAATAGTACATTCATATTATGTACGATTCATACTAGTAGTATCGATTCATAATAGTACATTCATACTATGTACGATTCATACCAGTAGTATCGATTCATACTAGTAGTATCGATTCATACTAGTAGTATCGATTCATAATAGTACATTCATACTATGTACGATTCATACTAGTAGTATCGATTCATAATAGTACATTCATACTATGTACGATTCATACCAGTAGTATCGATTCATACTAGTAGTATCGATTCATAAAAGTACATTCATATTATGTACGATTCATACTAGTAGTATCGATTCATAATAGTACATTCATACTATGTACGATTCATACCAGTAGTATCGATTCATACTAGTAGTATCGATTCATAAAAGTACATTCATATTATGTACGATTCATACTAGTAGTATCGATTCATAATAGTACATTCATACTATGTACGATTCATACTAGTAGTATCGATTCATAATAGTACATTCATACTATGTACGATTCATACCAGTAGTATCGATTCATACTAGTATTATCGATTCATAAAAGTACATTCATATTATGTACGATTCATACTAGTAGTATCGATTCATAATAGTACATTCATACTATGTACGATTCATACCAGTAGTATCGATTCATACTAGTAGTATCGATTCATAATAGTACATTCATACTATGTACGATTCATACTAGTAGTATCGATTCATAATAGTACATTCATACTATGTACGATTCATACCAGTAGTATCGATTCATACTAGTAGTATCGATTCATAATAGTACATTCACACTATGTACGATTCATACTAGTAGTACCGATTCATAATAGTACATTCATACTATGTACGATTCATACCAGTAGTATCGATTCATACTAGTAGTATCGATTCATAATAGTACATTCATACTATGTACGATTCATACTAGTGGTATCGATTCATAATGGTACATTCAAACTATGTACGATTCATACCAGTAGTATCGATTCATACTAGTAGTATCGATTCATAATAGTACATTCATACAATGTATGATTCATACTAGTGGTATCGATTCATAATGGTACATTCATACTTTGTACGATTCATACCAGTAGTATCGATTCATACTATTAGTATCGATTCATAATAGTACATTCATACAATGTATGATTCATACCAGTGGTATCGATTCATAATGGTACATTCATACTATGTACGATTCATACCAGTAGTATCGATTCATACTAGTAGTATCGATTCATAATAGTACATTCATAGTATGTACGATTCATACTAGTAGTATCGATTCATAATAGTACCTTCGTGGCAACTATAGCTATCTTCCTGCCTGGGGTGGTTGGTTCGATGCCTGTTGGTATTTTTTTTAGACTTTCAGTCTTGCTTTAAGTTTAAAGACATTACTGTTTGGAATTCGTTGAAAGAGATACTGGCAACATTGAATGTGTAATATAATACAATAAGTTTTCTTATTGCGACTTTATCAACACAGTGAGAGAGTGAATGCAGGAGGAAGGGCAGAGAAGGGAAAAAATGTATTTCCAAAAATTATAACTTTATTTCATATTTCGTGAGTAACTCTTTATTTTTATTGCATAACAATAAATGCGATAAGACGAATTAAAAAAAAAACGTTTAATTAAGCTGGAAAAAAAAACGATAAACCCATATTGTTGGGTTGTTTAAAATATGCGTACTAAAAAAAGGACGAAATATGAAAGATTTTTTGTGAAAAAATACTAAATCAATCTTTTTTATTATAATTATGTGGTATATAGTAAAACCTGACGAATGTACAATATTACTATGGCAATCTCTTCCAACCAATCAGAAAATTGTTAAAACGCCAAGAGTGAAATTTTTTTAAACTTTTTTTAATAAAATTGGGTACTGCTGGAAACTAATATATTTTTTTGTTAATTTAAAAATATTGTAAAGTGCCTTTAAATATATCAACTTATCGATGTGACAGAGGGGGCGGCGGGACAGTTAACGATATTATGCAATGGAGACTTCGTTAAATTACGTGCTTCGTTAAAAAAAACTGTGGGAACCACGGTCGTCGCTAAATATTGTCGCAGACATACGGTCAATGACCGATGAAACGACCTTTGGATACCTCGATAAATTATATTAAACAGTCCAAACAATGGTCACATGCTAAACATTGACGCGGCCGAGCATCGCGCCGCATTCCATAGTAGAAAGAGAACGCATCACGCTGTCTCGTCGGTTCCGTAAATAGATTGTTACCTACAATACTATTTACGATATCTACAATACTTCAATTGACCATTTCTGCACGCACAGAAGCGAGATAAAAGTATATCGCGGGCGCACTCCCGCGCCCGTTCTGAAATATTATAAATACCTACGTACTATCAAATAAAGTATTCATTCACTCTCTCCTTCCGCATTGCGATTTAACGTATTTCATTTATTTACCAACAATCAAAATCATCATATACCTTTAAGGGACATTTCCCTAAAAAACGTTTGGAGACCTGTTCTTTATATCAACCCTGCAAGGAACAAAACGTGATTATATGTAACAAATGATTATTATGAGTTCGTTAAGATTTCTAAAATGAAATAAATTTTATTTTGGGGGTTGGTTTATTTTTGCATATATGGTCCATATAATGAAAAGCTGTCGTGGTTGATATAAAACAACTTACCCTTCTTTTTTACCTGTCGTATCGTAGAAGAAAGCTTCACAATCAACTCTAATCGTATATTACGGGATCGTGTGATTAATGTTTTTTTTTTCAGAATTCAATAAAAAATCACAACATAAAGGCTTTCAATTACTGGGCAGGGGCTGCACTAGGTCGAGCAAAGGGACGCGGGACGGGAGCTTGGAACGCACAAAGCTGATTTTCATAATCTAATTTTTAACGCCAGGGAAACCTCGTTAAAAATAATTTTATATAAAATCAATTTTGTTTTTTTTTTCGTTGTAATTTTTCATGGTTTGTGCGTGTCAATTTAATTTTCATTGAGTAGGACTTGAGTGAAAAATAATAATCTTTTTGAAAATATGGTTGCCTATGAAATTATCAATTATAGAACTGGGTCAAATTTTTTTAAGGAAAAAATTCTACATCGATGGCATAAATGTTAAAACGCTTATAGTCTCCATGGTACACAAACTAAGTTCTTCCTTTTCCAGTGGATGTAAAAGAAAATATGGTTTCTTAATGTTGTTTATAGGCCATGCTCTCTAAAATATTGTCAAATCTCACGAGTGACTTCAGATTGAGCATGGTGCTTTGTTTGTGTGTGAATTTCAAGGATAAATGTTAACTGTCTCTGAACAGTCAATAAGCCTAGTGAGACGACTGATATGGACAGTTTATTGTATTGTATTGTACTTTCGTTGTATACAGTACAACCGAGTGGGCTTATTGCTACATGGCAATCTCTCCAAACCAACCAGAAAGATTTTAGAGAGGCCTGAAGTGAGAACCAGACTTATATCTTTTTAAAAAAATCTGGTTTTCAGCGATATGTTATCTCTGCCTACAAGGTACATGGGGTGCTGATGTGTGAGGTTATGTTAGTAGTTAAGAGTTTTTTTTTAAATCACATGTGAATACAATATTTCATTTATACAGGATATAAAACAAAAAATTTAATATTTCCTTCATACAGGATATGAAACAAAAAAAATATATTTCTGCATACTCGAATAGAGAAAAATCGTAACGGTACATACTCGTACATACAAACAATCATGGAATTCCCTCTCCGGGTAGGCAAAGATGACAGAACACCAGATATTTCAATCTCGATACATCCTTAGCCGCCTTCTCATTCAAACACCTCACATAAATTCTACGATTTCTCTGATTTTCTGTTTCCTTCTTTCTAAATATAATTCACTTAATTTAACTATACTTTCCTTAGTCATAATTTTACACGCTTACCACTTGCATTTGCATATGATTGATGAAACAATTTATGTTCTTGTACTTATATTTATTTTTAATCTTGAAAAATTTCATAATTGTTATTTAATGTTTCCTAGAATCTGCCATGCCTAAGAAATTAATATGTTAAATAAACTTACTTTCATCAAATATTACATCTCAAATAACTACAAAACTTTTCATCATATTGTGGCGGTTGCACACGCGGTCAATGACCGATGAAATGACCTTTGCATTCCTTAGCAATGCAAAACAAACAAGTACCAAGTCCACGCGCCGGTCATTCAACTCATTGCCGGGAGCGACGCGCATTCCATGCTAGAGCGAGAATGCACCACATCTGTCTCACCAGTTCCGTAAATAAATTATCACCTACATACGACATTAATCGTTTTGCGGATGTAGAAACGAGACGGCGAGATATCTTGCTCGCATTAGTATAAATAACTACGTTACCAATAAAATCTCTCTTTCCGCATTGCGATCTAACGAGTTTTATTCCACTTTAGGATATATATCCTAGAGGGAGAGATGATGATGATTCGTTGATAAACAAAACACGTTTTCGATCGCAATGCGGAAAGAGAGATTTTATTGGTAACGTAGGTATTTATACTATTCCCGCGTGTGTGCGAGAATGCGAGCAAGATATCTCGCCGTCTCGTTTCTACATCCGCAAAACGATTAATGTCGTATGTAGGTGATAATTTATTTACGGAACTGGTGAGACAGATGTGGTGCGTTCTCGCTCTAGCATGGAATGCGCGTCGCTCCCGGCAATGAGTTGAATGACCGGCGCGTGGACTTGGTACTTGTTTGTTTTGCATTGCTAAGGAATGCAAAGGTCATTTCATCGGTCATTGACCGCGTGTGCGACCGCCACAGTATTTCTGCAATTCTTTGTAGAAAAGTTGAAACTCTCCATTCCATACTTCTAGATAACATTAACATTATGTTATGTTAGTTTTGAGAGTGGCATCGTTTGTTAACACAACCTTTCCCTATGTCAAATAAATTTTGTTGTGGCCAAGCATGAAGTCATCTAGTCTATTAGTTACGTAGCACCTAACGAAATACTTTGGTGTGGCCTCGGCCTTACTCTTTTTCACGTGTCCAAATCATCTCAGTGCTGTGCTTCATCTTACTCAAACAAAAATCTTAAATATCGTAACGGTAATAATGATAAATTGTATAATTTTATAGCACCAAAAATATAGTTATTGATGTACAATAAAATAACGGATAAAATTCAGTTCAATCATACTACAAGTGTTAACGTATTTTTTAACTAAAACTTAGATTCAACTGTTTGGCTAAATAAACACATTACTTTCAATATCGAGATAATTATCTTGTTAATACGTTCGTTGTGTCTGAAACCTGAAAGATATATTTGAAGATGATAAACTTATTTCTTTATTTGTGGTGGAAAAAGTGAACTTATACTACAGTATTATTAAAAGAATTAAAAAAAAACAAATTGTTTGTTTTATATTGTTTTTATTATATTATTTATAGTTAAAACATAAATATTGAGGAGGCTTAAAGACATTATAATTAGTTATATCAAACACGGTTTATTCCACTTCTTCCAACAAACAGTGGAATAAACAGTGTTTGATAAAACAAATTACAATGTTTTTATTATTGTATTATTTTATTTTTTATTTATTCAATTCACGACACAACAGTGACTTTACCATAACACGTACACGATAACACACAAGATAAGTTAATTGAAATGTTTAAATTAGTTTGACAAAATTAGACAAAGCTTATCTTGAACTAATATGAACATGCAATAACATTTTGGCTTACTATGCCATTATCATCAGTAAAAATATATACATGAAATCTTTTCTTTTTTAATTTTTTAATTGAATAACAAAAAAAAATATAATTAAATACTAAGGTAATTAAATACTAAAGTGTGGTTACTAAAGTATGGTTATTCAAAGCCATTTTTGAGTTTCATAGATACCATCACGTCATTCCCTAATTATGGTAGACGGAGGGGACATAGCGCTAGAATTTTCTATCTCACACACACATATTTTGCCTCTTCAACATTCATACACCTTCTCATACAACTCCTAGATTAATCACTGATTTTTTAAATTTTCTTCTTTCAAAGTGAAATTCGCTTGATTCCATCATACTTTCCTTGGTCTTTCTCTACTGCGCCTTCCACTCACATTCGCACTTCGCCTTATATTTGTTTATAACATCTTAAGTGTACTCTAAAATTTCAAAACATTTTTTTTTGAATTTTATTTACACATGACAAGAAATAAATAAATACACAGTTTTCAAAAAAAAATTAATGGATCTGGGTTTGTTGCCTTTCATTTGTCGTGTTCCCAGTAAACTAGGCTTTTGCCTGTATCTCACTAAGGAACAAATTGAATAAACTTAAAGAAGTACACTACAATAGTTTAAAAAAAATATGAATGGTTTTAAGGGTTAGATAAAATGATCTGAAAGAAATAATAAGTTGAAAAATGTGTTGAAGTAACAAAGCCTTATTTTACTACCTTTTAGATTTTTGTATTAACACTAAAACTAAACTAACAATTACTTACAAATTTACTTCTATCGAACATAAATCTTAAGACAGCTCATCCAGGAGTATTTTTTTAATATCTACCTCTTATAACCATAATAATCATCAGCCCTTAGCCCAGTGCTGAAGCTGAAGGACTTTTTAACGCATATCTCTAGCAGCAGCAACCCTTCTCTAATTAGTTGTACGTTGTGTACGACGGTTTTTAGTCACACAAATCAGCCATCTCAATACTTTCTCCTCACTGTTCTCTCCTACGCCCTATATGATGGTTGAGCAAAGCCTTCATAGCAGGTTCAGTGCAATTATATACTTCTATAACTTTTGCTTCGCTAGCTTCATCATTCAGGGCGTAGAAATTTTCGATATACCCCAATCTTAGCGCTCCATTATCATAAATCAATCTCTTACGGACTATTGAAAAAGACTACCTAAAAAGAAAGAGGTCGTAATTTCCATACCCCGAGACCCAAAACGAACCTTTGTGTCAGTTTTAAGAGTTTCTCCAAGGTCTCGAGGCCACTACGCTTATCTACGAACGTCATTAACATAATCTATAACAAAAGCTTTAGATAGTCCGAAAACTGATTTCGCTACAACTTTAAATGACTTGAAGTGCCAGGTAGGGATCTGGATGAAAATATGTGTATGTTTATTTAATATTTGCATTTTTTTAACACTTACGTTACATAACTTACTAATTGTTTTGGTCTTTTGTGATAAATTGTGTATTGCCCAAAAACTTTTGCGCCTTTTGTGACTAAAACTTCCTCAACTTCCTCAGTCGCCAACTTCGTCAATATTTACTCACTGAGAAAATTTAATTAAAATTAGACCACAAATTTAAATTCATGAAATGAGAAGAAAATTTGCATTCTTAATACTTTTTAGAGTTTACACCCGTTTAAAATGGAAAAGAACTGCACATTTTGAATTTCTTTCAGCCGATTGCACATTTCCGACGTGATAAACGAGACTTATCCTCATATTTAACCTTTTCGCTGCCAGTTCCGATATAACTCGGATAAATTTGCAAGGAATGAGAAACCAGCCCCGAGAAAGCTCTGATACGAACTTTATGAACCATATCGTCTTGATAGTTATACACATGTCAAACAAAGTTTTATAATTTAGAATAGATAGCATCATTTATGCTGATCAACACAAATCACTTTTTTATGGAATCGAATGATGTATTAAGTGTTAATATAAGTTGTGTCCGTTTTTTTTTCAATTTAAAAATGAGCACCAAAAGTAAAACAAAATGGTTAATGTCATACGTCATTCGAAAGAAAATTTTCTGCTCTACAAGATATTGTGTTTGCATGAATAATATGGTTTAAGCGGTTCTCATCGAAGTCCACTGGTCATCCGGAACACTCCATGTCTTACAGGTCGAAATTATCGTCTTTCAAACGCAAAAACCATCGACGAGCTGTCCTTTAATTCATAGCATCTTCACCGTACACTTTGCAAATATCGCGAGTAGCTTTGCCAGCTTTATTATCTCGATTGAACGCGAACAGAAGAAGGTGTCGAAAATGCTCACTTTTGTCTACTTGACATTACATTTTGAAGGTTTTTAATCAAATAAAATAATATATGTAACGTAAAAGCAAATACAATATCTTGTAGAGTAGAAAATTTTCTTTCAAATGACGTATGACATTTACCATTTTGTTTTACTTTTGGTGCTCATTTTTAAATTGGAAAAAAACCGGACACAACTTATACTAACACCCAATACTTAAAATAAAATCAATTAATTGGTTCAAAGGTGTTTTATACAGTCTAAACATGTCAAATGAACTGTCAAAAGTTCCAGGGGTGCCACAAATAATACATAACATTAAAATATAAATTATGTATTTCATCAATTCAGATTCTTTTCCATTTACAAGAAATAAGGGATAATTTTTACTAGTCAGGGCTATGAAATATTTTAATTTATAGCAGGAGTGTTTCTGGCGATGCGTTGAGGTTGTGCAGTGTACGATTTTCTTCTATGTTAATTTAGTTTTATCACTTTTTTTACTTTTTATTTTCACCTAAAAGCTTGTGACAGAAATCGTGTACTCGTATTTTGTATAAAAAAAGTGACATGAGATAATTTGTTATGTGAAAATCTAGATAAAATATAAACAATTGTAATTCGTTTAGTCAAA
The DNA here is from genome assembly GCA_949825065.1 of Odontocerum albicorne. Lineage (NCBI taxonomy): Eukaryota > Metazoa > Arthropoda > Insecta > Trichoptera > Odontoceridae > Odontocerum > Odontocerum albicorne. The sequence goes on along the minus strand of OX463842.1, from coordinate 52,076,536 downwards.
TACAGGTTATTCCACTTTTTATACCGGGGTACACAAACAAGTATTGTTTTAGATGTTTTTAGAATGGATGCTGTAAATTTTTTAACTTTTTTTATAATAGAAAAATTGTACTGACATAAAATAATGATTTGAAAGAAGAAAGTGTAGAAAACCAGATAAATTGGAAGATTTGAATGATACGGTGTATGGATGTAGGAGAGGTAAAAGATTTATGTCTTGATAGAAAAATCTGGCGTTCTATTACATCTGCTTGCCTCGACAAATTAAGGGCGTGATCATACATGTACGTAATAATAATTATTTTAGCATAAACTACTTTTGATAAGAGAAATAAGGGTGGGAAAACGAGATAGCGTTAAGGTAGCATGAATTAAAATAAGAAAAGGTTTGCACAGCACTATTTAAACACATAAAGCTTCCTCGGTGAATCGATGTTGGCGCTCGCTGAGCCGAGTTGGCGAAAATCGCGAATTTTAGAATGAATGCCAACTAATTGAAAGCCAATTCCCTGGCCTTATTTTTTTATTACGAAGGCTCTAAAATTTTACGTGACTTTATTTTCTTCATCAGAGTTTCATTAATTGATACAATAATTTATGTTAGATTTAATCATACAAATATCATCACCTATTTTTATTTTAAAAGTACTTTGTTATTATTTTGCTAAAAGTTGTGTAGCATTTTAGTGAAAACATAACAAAATATAAAAAAAACATCAGAATACTGATTTTTTATAAGGTTATTTAAAAAAAACATAAAATACATGCTGGAAAATTTTCATGGATTTCAGGTTTACCACAAATGTAAACTATTTTTCAGAGGTATTGTCGCAATGTGTTTATTTGAGCGATTGACCAAGGCTTTATAGCTTTCATCCTCAAGGCTATGGGCTTCAAGAGTGCCCTAAGTTAGTACTCCAACCAATTTTTAATGACAGATAAAAACAATTACAAAAAAAATAAATTTAGGGTAAGGATAGGTCGATGGTGACTGCGGTCACTAGACTATAGACTGCTCCGTGTCTGCATCTGATTAGAAACACATATTTTGTAAGAAAACCGCGGAGATCTTACCAAGATTAGACACAAGTACAAACAAAACCTTTACACATTTTACGATACGTGATGGCGACATTTTGGCTTTAAGTAAAATCTAGTATGTTTGTGTGTTGCTTTAAAAAAAATTATGCCATCCTAGGCTATGATAAATATAAATACAATTCACTTACTTATGACGGTAAGGTAGATCTGCCTGATCAGCGGAGGATGTGCGGCTACCTGGCACTCGTAGAGTCCCTGGTCCTTACGCTCGGCGCCCAAAAGGCGCAGCCTCCAATTATTAGGGTAACGGAAGCTCAGGGAAAGTCGCTTATCCGCAGAGTAGGGCTGGCGGCCTACTGTCAGCAGTTGCAGGCGGTCAGCGCGCCGGGCCGCCCATGTCACCTGAAAGACAATTTATCAATTCGTATAAATTCTCCGGGTTCGAGCTCTACAACTACAACGCATAATCCATGTGCTAAAAATACTGATATGATTTAAATATCTTAACAAGATAATAGCTAACAGACAAGTAGAGCAGTAAACATAACCAATGGAAGAGAGCTAAAATGTTATGAATATTATTTTCTATTTCTGAATATGTAACGTATATTCAGGAATTTAATCTGAAGTATCGATAATAAACAGGTTCATCGAGCCAAACAGGGCGTAATGAGAATCTCTAAGTCGTTTAAAAACCAATTGGTGCTCAAAACGTTGTTTAATTCATTGATCCGTAGTAAACTAGAAAGCAATGCTTGCATTTGGAGCCCAGTGGGGGCGTAGAACTCGCTCATGGGGGAGAAAGTACAAAAAAAATATCTACGATATCTCTATATGAGAGAGTTCGGTGTCTATCCGTGGCTTTATCCTACTCAGTTCCTGCTGGGCATGCTCGGGTATAACTCCTTGAGCGTAAGAAGACATGTGCGTCTCCTGGTATACGTTGTCAAACTCGTTCGAGGAGTTGTGAGCTGTCCAGTATTACTACAAAGATTAGCGTTAAATGTTCCTAACAATTACACTAGACTGCGCCGGCAAGAACTGTTCGCAATAATATACGCAAGAACGGGTCTTCCAACCGCTATGCCTGTTGGAAGGGCCTTAACTCTTCTGAACGGGACTGCTTCGGATATTGACATATTTCATATCACATTACCAAAAGCAAAAGTAAATTTTCTTCTTAGATTGAGCGCGTTAGAAGGCACTCATCAACATACCTAAATGACTGTGAATATATGTGTGTAATATGTTTGTGTGTATGCATATGCATTATTTTTTATTTCATGTAATTTTTTAACTTATTTTTTTTTCCTCTTTGTAATTTTTCTTCTCTTTTGATGTTTTGTATTTTCAAAGTAATTAAGCTAAGCCTGTTTTGAAAGAAAAAAAAAAAAAAAAAAAAAAAATAAGTGGACAAAAAACTGGCAAGAAAGTTTAATGAGTCAATAGAGCTTTGATATATAAAAAAAAACTGATCCTAATAATCACTGCAGAATTTCTATTGGAAGGAAAACTGAAAAAAAGATGTTTTTAACTGGTTAAAATACTCGCACACGCTTGCCGTGTACTAATAATACGTGCGATGATGAACTGCGAATTTTGAACGTACTCCAGTGTCTATAAAACCTAAAGCTTCGAACAATATGACAAAATATATTGTAGTCTCCCGTCTACGCTTTTAAATAAACTGCATCGACAATACGAACATATGAAGAACCAATTAATTAATGCATCTGAGACCCTTTTGTTAAGATGAAAGATGGAGAAAAGTTCTTCATAAGGTGGGCATGGAACATCTGGAATGAGTCCTTAGTATAGATATGTTAACAAAGAAGATAGCGAGTAATACAATACTTTGGAAACTATCTTAACCTCGTTATCTTATAAAACATTTTTTTCTCAGAATTTTCATGCCAGTCTGTACCTTAATGTTTAAGATTTTATTTTTTTTCTCTTAATCTCTCCGGCTGTAGCTTTATAAGTAGTCTGCTTATAAATGTGGTTTAGTTAAATATGTTTTTAGATATTTAACTTTAAATAAATTTGATATTTTTTATTTTTTAATTACATTAATCCCACTACACGTGTTTCTACTTCCCACCCTGAGAATAATATAATTTATGGAATAACAAATTAATGTATTCTTAAATATTCCAAGCTCTCTTTCCATCGTTTTGGAGATATTTCTATGGGACAACTGACAGCGGGTATTTCATGCATTGCCACGTAGGTAACTTTTGTGTCATTCTTTTTTCAGGTGGCCTGGCAGATGTCTTCTGCGGTTTCTACCATATCTCACAATATCCTCTTCTTTGCAATTTTTTTGGGTACGGGAATTTCTAATTCTAACTCTTAGTGTTTTTGCCTGAATTTGTCATCTAAATCGTTTATTCTATAACCGGGATAGTAAATCTGTATTAAAATTTTCATAAAAATACATCTGGTAAAAATATTGATTTTAAACAATTTTCTACAATCAACCAGCTTTGTTTTCATAAAATTAGCGATATTCATAAGTCATATGGTGTCTCACAAAGTCAAAAACCTTTGATAAATAATATTTATTGATTTGTTGCAAATATAGATGACACTTAAGTATCCTTCACAAGCAAGCATCATCTAAATAACATGTTAAATATCAACTTTTTTTTAAATCAAAATTCTTAATAGATTTAATTTAATACTAACTTAACTTAAATTTAATTTAATAACATTTAATCACCAATTTATAAAACAACAGCACGGAAAGAAAAAATATTTATTCAAATACAATCAACACAAATACAAAATATGTGAAACATTTCTGATAAAATATAAGTGGATTAACCAAATCTCGAGTCAAAATGAATACATAGGAAATGTCCGTAGAATTAACCCCATGAACTCAAAAATATTTCAAGTAAAAATATCCACCGTATTGAATGATGAGTTAAGTTTAACTTTTGAAACTTCCACCTTTCCTGTGAACAGTATCGTCGAAGCGCTTGCAACCGTGGACTTTATAAAGTGCAACAGATCATTCTAACTCCGTTGGAAACTGGATTTTAACTTGGATTATATAAAATGTCATTCCACTTTCCACAGTTTCTTGATATAATACTTAAAACATTAATTAACAGTCAGTACCTGTTTTATTTCGAGAAACTTAGAGGTTTAAAACTTAATTTATTAAGTCTCGACAGAAAGCATTGTATGTGCACGAGTATTACATGGGAATATTTGTTTTTTGGATGAATAAAAAATTTTTATTCACGATATTTTTGTTTGGACGATTTTTACAAATAAATATAATCATAAATAATGTACATTTAATGGTTTTTTTTCAGGCGACCTATTTCGAGGTTCTCTTCAAGCGGAATGATCCTGGATTGGTAAGATAGCAATGCTTAGGTCAGACAGGTGTCAAGGAGAGAATATTGACATCTGGAGAGAATATTGACCTTAAGGAAAAAAACAAAATTCAAAACCAGTGAAACCTTTGCACCCTTTAGTTATTTTTGCTTATGGCGTGTCCCGAATGTTTCGAAATCCATCGTGTTATACAACTTTTGTGAGGTATGTAAAATTTAACATGACTTTCTTCGAAATTATGATTTATCTCTATAATACATACATTGATACCATCAAGCCATTTCCTTGCCGGGGTGGACATAAAGGACAAAGCACCAAATTCTATCTCTAAACATATTCTTCATCCATAAACCTTGTCATACAACTACTACGTTTCCTCTGACTCTTTACGTTTCATTTTTACAAAAATATCATTAATTCATCAAACCATGCGTTCCCAGTTATTCATTTATCACGCCTTCCGTGAACACATTAACACTTTTATTCGTGTCCAGTTCGAACATATTGTTTCGTGCCCCTTAGACTTAGTTTTCTATCGCTACACGCCGTTCAACATCTCTCCTAATTCTTCCTCTAACTGAGAAAATACTTCCAAATAGAATAATTTCTCAACTTATTCCAATCGTTCATTGTTCTCCCATACATCGCATTATTTATTTCTCTATAATATGGTTTTGTATAACTTTCGTGACTTATGTAAAATATTAATTTCACTTTATTTTAAATTATGACTTATCTTTATAATATGGTTTGAAAAAATGTTATTAGATACACAATGCTTATGGTTTTGTATTATAATGCCTGTGTTAATTTTATTTGTGACGTTCCAATACATATGTTACCCTCTTTGTGTAACAGGAGAAATCCGTGCAAAGTGGATAAAAAAATTAAAAAAAAAAAATGTTACGTTATACTATCATACGCATATTTGTGACGTTCTAATACATATGTTACGTTATACAATCATACGTATATTTGTGACGTTTCAATACATATGTTACATTATAGGTACTATCATACGCATATTTGTGACGTTCCAATACATATGTAACGTTATACTATCATACGCATATTTGTGACGTTCCAATACATATGTTACGTTATACTATCATACGCATATTTGTGACGGTCCAATACCTATGTTACGTTATACTATCATACGCATATTTATGACGTTCCAATACATATGTTACGTTATACTATCATACGCATATTTGTGACGTTCCAATACATATGTTACGTTATACTATCATACGCATATTTGTGACGTTCCAATACATATGTGACGTTATACTATCATACGCATGTTTTACTTGATTATCTACCTTGTCTTTAGTATTTTCCCCTGTACTCATAAATCGTTTTGTACATTCTGTCTTCTTATGAAGAAAAAAAAACAGATGCGTGAGACTCTCGCGCTGTAGAAGTGAAACTTCTTAGCTCCTAGGAAAAGTTAATTTTATGCATTGCTTTTTTCCATTTGTAAACGATTTTTATGATTCGTTATGGAAATGTTTATATGGAATCCAATTCAAGAAAATCTCTCATAATTAAATAAAATTGTATTATTTTTATTTTTAGTAATAAATAATAATAATTTTAATAATAAATAATATTTTTATAATAATATAATACACTTAATAATATTAAATAATTTTTTTTTAATAGTGAATATTTTCGTGTTATTGTTAAATAAATTATTTTTAAATAATTAATTAATTATTTATTTATTATTATATTATATAATATATAATATTATTATATTATATTATTATTTATTATATTGTAATTAATTATAATACAATAATAATATAATTATCCATATTATAATAACTATATATTAAATATAATAATTATTAAATATATTAATATGAAAATAATATATAACAAAATTCTTATTTTTTTAATTTTTAATAATAAATAATAATAATTTTAATAATAATATAATACACCTAATAATATTAAAATATTATTAAAAATAAATAATTATTAATATTAAAATAATAAATCGTAATTTATTAATAAATAAAATATTTATTAATAATAATTTAACAATAATAAAATAATAATACAATAAACCGTTTCACTTTTCATGACGGGGCCAATTTGCCCTTCCGCGCCTATTCACTTCGAAAATAATATATTTTTTAAAACAACTATCAAATTTAAATTAAGATTTTTTCCCAATGTAATGCCTAAAGGGATTTATAAGGTATTTAAAATGAAAACGGAATCCAGATAATCTGGTCCAACATGAAAATCTAAACACAATCAACCGGCGCGCGTGGAAAGGGCTTAACTGCTTGTCGGCACCGGGCGCGCCGCGGTGCGATGGAGTAATCCCTCCCTTCGCGGGGCCACCACTCGGTGAGCGTGTGGATTAAGGGTTACACATATTATTCATCACTGATGGCAGGATGAAGCTACTTTAAGGCTGAAACAGAGACACGAAACGCCAGAAAAAATCTTATTAATTAAAGAAACCTTAAAGCTTTCCATTTAACGTGATATTATATTTGTGAAAGGGAATATACAGTTTATTCAAAAATATTTATAAATTTTAAATACGAGTAGTAACACTTTGAGTGAGTACGTATTACTTTATACAATACCCCTCAACATATTATACCCTTTAACATATCCGAATAGGTGATACGGACATGTTTAAGAGCGTAGTCGGGAGACAACATTGTCTATATCACCCCTAACAACCAAGCCACTGATAAAGAAACCTCTGTAGTAGGCACTTAACTCACAGTTGACCACTGTATGTGGACGAAATATTATACTACCGCACGTAGACATGCAACAAAACTTTGTACAGTTAAATGTATTATTTATAGTTAAGGCATTAATATTTATTAATATTTTGTCACCTATGTTATTCAATCTGTACTCTGACATATTTTTCAAGGAAGCACTATATAACTTGAATCTGGGGGTCAAAGTGCATGGTGTATGCGTCAATAACATCAGGTACGCAGATGATACAGTTATTCTGGCAGACAGTATTGACGATCTTTAAACGCTTATAGATAGAATTAATGAAGCCGGTGTGAGGCTGGGGCTGAACATGAACGTGAGTAAAACTAGGTTCATGGTGTTTGGCCGGCAGGATCACGCAGGAGCACGTCTTACATTGAACGGTGCTGATATAGAAAGAGTGAAAAAATTTAAATACGTTGGAAGTATCCTAGTGGAAGACCTCGAGTGAGAGACTGAAGTCAAGTGCAGAATTAAATCATCTCGTGCAGCTTTTAATAAAATGAGAAGCGTATTCTGCGATGATAATCTAAACTTGAAACTTCGACAACGGTTAGTCAAATGCTACGGTTGGTCAGTGTTATTGCATGGAGTGGAATTATGGACCTTCAAAGTAAGTAGTATGAACCGACTGGAAGCATTCGAAATGTGGATGCACCGGAGAATGCTACGGATACCCTGGACATAAATGGTCAGCAGCAAGGGTTCTTCAAAGAGCCAAAGTTGATAGAAAGCTGCTGACTAATATTAAAATCCGAAAGGTGTCCTAGTTGGGTCATGTACTTAGAGGACCTAAGTACAAATAACTGCACCTGATCATTCAAGGCAAAATAGAAGGTCAAAGAGGTGTTTGCAGGAAATAAATCTCCTGGCTCCGCAATGTACGTGATTGGACTGGCATAAGGGTCGTTGGAGATCTTTTTCGGGCTGCCGGGGACAAAGATGCCTACTTTCAGGTGATATTCAACGTTGGGGGGACCTGACATGACACTGAGAAGAAGAAGAAGAAGTCATTAATACCGTGAAGGTTTAAGGAGATCGTTATGTATTATATTTAATCAAATACTGATTATTCTACGTTACATGACGTTATAATCCTTCCGGTTTAAAGATTTTTACCTCATTATCAGGGGAACAAAAGCGAGACTCTTGTTTTTGTTCCCTGATGATGAGAGGAAATCTTTGAAACTGGTAACGTTATACCGTTATATAAAGTGGAATAAACAGTATTCTTACAGTTTTTATGGGAATCCCATTTTTTTTATTTTGAACACCATCAGGAATCAAACCTGGAACCTTTGTTTATTTAGAATTAGTGCTTGAAAGATGTTTGTTCAAAAAAGAGTAAAATTTTGAGGTGAATTACAGATCAATCGAATACATTTGTTGTTTCGAATCGACCCAAGAGAGCCAGGTATCATGATAAAGCTTTTACCGTTGCTGGTTCTGTAGTGTAGAAAAATCGTCCTGTTAATATAAGAGTTATGGTTGGCGTGCACAGCTTAACCCTTCCCTTACGGTGATAAAAAAAATACGCGTGTTACGGTGTTGGGTAGTGAGTACGCAATAAAAAATTAGCGATTTTAAATCGGAAAAATAAGAACATTCATAGATAATCCCCTTAATTAATTATAATTGAAGTTAAAAATTATAATAATTGAGATTTATTTGCTGAAAACATTAAAAAACCATGTGGCACCGCTCACGGAACGGGCGTACGTCCAACCTATTTGCAAGCTTAGAAGCTACTAGCGGCGCGCAATACAGTCGCATACCCCGGCGCTTACGCATATGCTTGCGGCGTTGAGACAATACAGGTTCTCGCAATTCAGTCTAGTATGCAAGAGTGAGATGCGAATATAGTGTCGCGCTTCCCGCATACTATTCACCTATCGTCAAGACGAGGCACTCGCAGCGTTTAAATGCGAATTTGTTTTCGATCTTTACAAAACACCTCGATGTAGTCGATAAATTCTGATTATTAGTAATATTATTTTTTAAATCAATGCGTAAATATATTATGGAGGAATACCTAAAATCTTAACCTTGTATTTATAATATTTATAGAGATATTGATGGTTATTAGAAGCAACGTGTAGAAGATACCCAACACAGGGAAGGAAAGGTTAACGGTGCACTTAACGACAACCCTTTTGGGAAGTCTTATCAAAATTTATGATTGTATATAAACACTACACACATACACTACACCTAAAGCCGAATGTGTTACTATTGCATATTGGAAGATCTACACTGGTTTCTTCGTAATTATTATTCTCTTGGTAAGTTTCCTGTAGTTTTCTTAGCAAAAATGTTTTTTCTGAACGTATGCAGATGCAAGGAAGTGCCTTATCTAATAACCTTTGCCACTTTCTTCATATTCTCACAATCAACTTATAGTATATATTGGGTTGATGCAAAAGTTACGACCGTTTTTTATGATCCCAGGTAACAAATTATGAATAGTATCTTCTTTTAAATGATTCCATTGTATAAAGGATGCTTTCCCTCTACTTTCTATTCAGTTTTGGCCTGGCCAAAGTACAGTGAAGAGCCCTTGTATTTTTTCAAAATGATAAAGTGCATTTACGTCATTGTTTACTTTATGAATTCGGTAAAGACAACCAAAAACATTTGCGAAGTGTATGGAGCAGATGTCATCAAAGTTCGACAGGTACGAAGATGGTTTATAAAATTCCGATCTGGGGATTTTTCACTAATTGTTTTTCACAAATTTTTCACTAATTTTTCACTATTGTGTATTTTGAACTCTTGGAACGCAATCAGACAATTACAGCAGAACGATATTGTCAGCAATTATCCAAATTGAACATCGCCCTTCAAAAGGATAGACCAGAATTGGTAAACAGAAAAGGGGTAGTGTTTCATCACGACAACGCGCGACCATGTGTGGCTATGATGACCCAACACATGCTAAATGAGTTGAAATGGGATGTTATCAAGCATCCACCTTATTTTCCAGATCTTGCTCCTTCCGATTTTCATTTATTCCGATCACTGCAAAATTTTTTAAATGATAAAAAATTTGATGCAATAGAGCAGGTAAAAACATCCCTTACTACATTTTTCGCTTCAAAATCCACGGAGTTTTCCACTAATGGTATTAATAAGTTAATAGAAAGATGGGAGAAAGTTATAAGAACTGATGGAAATTATATAATTGATTAAATAAATAATACAAATCTAAAAAAAAAATGTTTAATTGTATATGTAAAAAACGGTCAAAACTTTTGCATCAACCCAATATTTAGTTTGTAAAAGGTCAATAATAGGGGATTCGAGTCTCGAGTTGTTGCGCGTTGGAAGAGTGTTCCCACTAAAAGGCACTATACGAGTATAAATTGTCTTTTTACTATTATTATGAAATCATCGGGCTGAAGAATAGTGTCCCAATAAATATGCAACAGAGATAGTCAATGATGTATTAGTGTTTATGATGCAGAAATGTTGAACGTGATCTAGAGCAGTGTTCCCCAACCGGTGGTCCGCGGCCCGGTGCCGGGCCGCAGAAACTTTCCGCCGGGCCGCAAACAGTATGCCAAATTTCAAGAAATTTGGCATGCAAAAATATTAAATATAGGATTTTTATCCATGTCCTCAATAAAATCGAAACAAAGGAATAGACTGGACGTGAATGCAGCACTTCGTCTGTCAGAGACAGCACTGCAGCCAAGAATATTCAATATGTTAGCAAAGATGCCACAGCAGGTTTCGCATTAGTTTGTTGCAAAAACCCCATGGTTTTTGTTAAATTTTAATTGTATCAGACAATGTTATTATACAATTAAAATTGTTTAACTGTTATATGTATATTTGTCAATTATAGTTACATATGTCCATCTGTCACAATATAAGATTTAAAAAATATTAAATAGAAAAAAAGCATTTTTATTTAAGTATTAGTGGTCCGCGAAAAAAATTTCCTTTTTTTACCGGTCCACAGGTCTAAAAAGGTTGGGGAACACTGATCTAGAGACAACATTGCCCAATGATACGGCCTTTGGTTTTGGAGATGCCACTGGAGACGGCACGTGACTCATACTTCGTCATCGTACGTGTTAGAAATACTACGGCACGTTAAGGGGGAATATTACACGCTCACGTCTTGCGAGTACGAGTATTTTTACAAAACATGACAGGGACTCTTCTCTACATTTTTAATTTTTTCGAAGCTGCCGGGGTGGAAATACGATTTTTTATGAGCCTCAGAAGGTGTTTATAATACATGGTAAAAATGTGTATTTTAATATTACTAAATAACCTGAAAATATTTTTTACATGATATTTAAGATTTCAAAACAATATTTATGTAATAAGTTTCAGGTGAGAAAATAATCGTTGATATATTATTTTAAAATAACTAAATAAAAGACAATTAAATGCATATTTAGACAATAAAAAAAGTGCCTCTTTGCAGATATTCAGATCTACTATACGAGTATCAGTAACTTGCTTCATTTACTTATATTTGGTTGGTTGGAAGAATTTGCCATCAGGCAACAAGCCCGCTGGATTGTATTTGTAATAAAATTATTAAATATCCAGTTCACCGCTCCTCTTTCTTTACGTTGTCCTTAACTATCTATGTAGTGAGACTCTGGAATCAGTTACAAACCAATATAAGACTCGCTCCGTCCTTGGTATTCTAGAAGAGACTGAAACCCTCTTAATTTCTAGTTAGTAAAATAACGTGTTTCATTCCTGATTTTTCTTTTCCTTTCCTCTCCACCATCCCTTCCTTTCCTTTTGATTGATGATATCTCACTTTATATGAAAAATAATGTTCGGGTGATTGTCCGTCTTTGTGGGGTTCGTGGGCATGTGCTAACGTATATGTTTATGGATTTCGTGGGGATGGGTAGTCCTTTGAATGATTTATGCGACCACGTAACTTGCTTCATTTACTTTTGTCTGGTTGGCTGGAAGAGATTGCCGCCTGGCAATAAGCCCGCCAGATTGTATTTGCAATAAAAGTTTTAAATAATAAATAAATTAATTAATTAATCAATTAATGTCACCCGCATAATCAAAACGGACATATAATATGTTTCGCTGCAAGGCGAATATTCTTAAAGATCTAAGTCTTTTTTTTTATTATCTCGGAACAGAGTAACGAAGAAGGTATTGCGACTAAGGGATATCCATCTTCAGAGAAAACCCACTGTGGTTTGCAAAGAATAGCAGCTAAGTCGGACATCAGTCCGAAAGTTAAAGTAATTAAAAAGTTACTCAGTAAGTTGCCAGTGCTTTCACAAACAGCACTGAATGCTGCAAAACTATTCTGGAACAGAGAAGCTTAGTAATCCGAAGATGTTCTGATGTAAGGCGGAATGAAGATCCCTTTGTTAATTATTGACAATTTTCATCGTAAGAACACATAATGTGATTTACCGATTTAGTCTGTTTGCCACAAATATTACAATCAGCCTAGGGGATAGTTTAAAGCTTAAAAGTTAGCTTTTGAAGTTGGCGTGGAAATTGGGTGTCATTGTAGTTTTATAAAACTGAATAGACATATAATTGTTGAAATTTAATACTTTTTTGATTGCTCGAGAATATTCAGCGTATTTCAATGAAGTGTCGTGGTTTTTTTTTATGTGTGAACATCATTTCAAATTTGGCATTTTACTTTTATACAATTTGGACTCCTTTGAGGCTTTTCTTTTTTTCGTTTTTGCTGACAGTTAACCTGAGGTGGTATTTGTGGGTTTACTTTTTATTTTGTTTTCTGCCATACGTTTTTTTTTTAATCTAGATATGCGGGGGTGTGGTCTGGAAGCCTCCCGATATCATTGCGGCTCGCCCTGCATTGGTGGGGTGTATCTCGGCCGGGGGAATGTTTGTGGGATGACATTTAAATGTCTTCTTTCTTGAATGCATTTTTTTGTCATCTATTTATTTTCTGTGTTTTTTTCTCTTCTTATTCTACATATTCAAGGGTGTGGGCTGAAAAACGTCTGGCGTCCCAGTGGCTGGGCTCGCCCTATACTGGTGGGGTGTATTTTAGCCTAGGGGATGTAATTATATGAGTCCAGACCTTTTGACACTTTCTGTTTTTTAATGAATTATCTTTTTAATGTGTTCTTGAAATATATCTAAATGTATTATGTACATACTATGTGGTTATCAATAAACCTGTATTTATTTATTCTTATGATTGAATAACATCAGCTTTCTATATTTAATGATAATTACAATTGACATATTTATTCCGAAAACTTCATTATACGCGGTTCAATTTGACCGGTTAATTTCCAAACGGTAATATTTTTCAATTAATCAGAAATTCGTTTAACAATTCAATAACAAGTATTTAGCGGAAGACTTATTTTAGAGCGTAATATAAATTAAATTTAATCATTAGAAAAATAAGTGTTAGATTAAAATAAAACATAAATTATTTGACAATTTCAATATAACAAATTTGAAAATTTTGTCTATACTGGAGATTGGAAATTGAAAATAAAGTTTAGTCATGAATTTGATGGACACTGGAATTGTTTGAAACACGCCAATGATGGAGCGATTCTTATGTTAGTTAGCAGTTAGTTTCAGAGTCTAACGTCACGAATAGTAAATAGTATTGTGGAAATGATAAGCTTCTTGCTTTATTAAAAACTATTTATTTATTTACATAGTAATTTATAGTTTCTATACATATTGTGAAAAAAAAAACAATCAATTAAAAAGACGTAAAAGGAAAAATAAGGTAATAAAAAACATATTTTATATTTTTGTGATCGACACAGGCTTATTTTGGTTTACAACCGGTTTCGAAGATCACCGTCTTTATCGTCAGGTAAAGATAAACTAAATTGTTAAAAAATATATAATATTTCCTCTACAAATGTAAATAATGTAATATAAGAGGGATGAGGTTGGGGAAGAGAAGTGGGGAGAGATGTGATGGGGCGGGAAAAAATGAAAGTGAATCTTTAAGGCAGGTCAAGTCTGAATATCCTGAGGGAGGGATTTTAAATTGAAAACATACTAAGCAGAGGGCTATTATGAAAATTGGTTTGGTTGTTTTCATAATAGCCCTCTGCCAATTTTCATAATAGCCCTCTGCTTAGTATGTTTCCGATTTAAAATTCCTCCCTCTGGATATTCAGACTTAGCCTGACTTAAAGATTCACTTTCATTTTTCCCCGCCCCATCACATCTCTCCCTACTTCTATAGTATTTCCCTACCTCATCCCTCTTACATTATTTACACTTGTAGAGAAAATATATTTTTGAACAATTTAGTTTATGTTCACCTGACGATGAAGACGACTGTCTTGGAAACCGGTTGTAAACCAAAATAAACATGTGGTGAACACAAAAATATAAAATAAGTTTTTTATTCACTTATTTTTTCTTTTAAGTCAAACATGGCACCACAAAGTGAAACTATAGTCTCTTCAAAGATTCAAGAAATAATAAAAAATATGGTTAATATAAAGTAAACACTGAATTTATATGGATCTCAGTTTGAAGCCTTTCAGCTCTTGTGAAAGGCTTCAAACTGAGACTTTCTTAGCCCGATGTGTATTACTTAACGCCGGGTACATTACAACATGAGTTGAGGTGTACAATAGAGGTTTTGTTAAAATATTATTAATTCATATAAATACGTTTAGTAGAGTTTTATATCTCTTGTTTAAGCATATATCAGAGTTTCTTACTTTTTAGTAATACACAATAGTTCTCTAAAATACTCTTGTTTTTTTAAAAATATCTATTTACCTTTATAATTTTTTACCCTAAACCAGGAGTGCGGTAAACCGAGTAGCTCAAAAGTTTTGACATTGAAAAGTTAAAATGGTTAACGGAGCCATACGAAGCTATGAACTTTAACTAGTGTGTCGTGATAAAATCTACATCCGATAAATCACCACTTAACTGTAATGAAGACAGTCACCAAAAATGGGAAACAAGTAAACTGGGTTACATAAGAAGTCTGATGGTGGACAAACATCCCTCCGGACCAATATTCTTTACGTCCCGATACCGCAGCGATGAACAGACCCTGGCCGAGACTTATTCAAAGAAAATACCGAAAGATAAATCCAAATCGAATGGACATTACTAAAATAAATAGGACCAAGCTTCTGGAATATGGAACTGAGAGAAACAATAATATTAATGGATTTCCGGGTTTTACTTCCCTTGAACAAACCGCAAAATATTGAGTTTTATTTATATATTTTAGTTAAATAAATCTAATCAATTATTTATTATGAGTTAGTTTATATGGATTAAAAAAACGATAGGTGAATTGAATTCAAATTGCAATTTAACTCTTGGGCAGGCGCATCTAATCTGTGAGATGAGGTACCCAGTTTTTTTTGTGCCAGTGGGCGAGGTTTACCGACAAAGAAGTGAGGCTTATAGTAGCTTCCTGACTCCCTACCCTTCACACAAGGGTATCTTTTTTTGTCTCCGTGACGGACGTTTTAATCTGTTGGATGAGTTGCGCCCGATTACGTAAGTATTTTTGATTTCCTAAATTTCCATTTTTTTCTCGATATTTCTTTTTATATACCTGCAATAGTTCGTATATCTATATTGTAACCCCTAATTCAATGATATTGATCGTTATTTACTATATGAATACAAACATGCACGCATGGTGTGTGAAAATTGTTATAAGAATGTTTTAGAAAATGTTCAGCGTGAGCCTGATCAGGAATAACTTTCTAATCATATTTTGATTACTCCCTTTTGTTTTTGTGAAGACGTTTTATGATCACAAGTGAATTTGAATTTTACTTTCTAAATTATGTTTGAAAAAGTGAACTCTTCTCCAAGGCGCTACAGCCTGAGATTCGAATCCACTTATATTAAACAAATCCCGTCTAGTACTATAACAGCTTCCGAACGAATTAAACTTTCTTTATTGACAGTACGACCTTGCCGAATAACTACCAGATGACAATGTCCTCCAACCAGCCAAAAATATATTGTTTAGGTCTTTAGTGAAAATCACATTGAAAAACTTTTTTTTAAACTGGGTTTCAACGGAAATCGAATCTACAACCTCCGGGCTGGAAGACAAGCATCTTACCAACGAGGTCACAGTTGTCGTGTTTTGTACATAATTTTTAATACGATTTTTATACAATATATATGGTTTCAGGAAAAAAAAATAATCAAAAAGACAGCTCTGCTAAGCACAAAGTTGCGTTTTAATGTTACTTTGCTCAAGTGCAATACGATTATTTTGGGGGTTGATCTGAATTAGAACAAGCACTGTTTTCATAACGAACCGGAATCATTCCATTTAAATAGAGCCTCAAGATAGGAGGCAGAAACACGTGTAGCGGGGATTAATGTAATTGGTGGAATAATAGAAAAAATCTCGATTCAATCATAGTTTTTAAGTTCTTATTCGTGTTTTAAAGTTTTGGGTTAATGTTTAATGCCTTTTTCTATTCCATAGTTGCTTACCTCACCAATGTATGTGAATCATATTGATAATCTGGAACGTTCCTCGATCTGAATTGCTGTTGTATTCTTCTAGCGTATTAATTGCAATGTAAAAATCTCAAACCACTTACCAGAAATATGTTCGACACTTAAAGTAAAAACCGGACTAGATATCCTTTAAAAAAATCATGACAACGAGAATCAAACCTTCGAGTCGGAAGATAGGTGTCTTATTCAAAGGTGATCTCTTCAAATCAAATTATTCAAATTTTCAACATAGTTCATAAATATGGAACGGAGAAATCATCTCGAAATGAAACAACTAATGCTCCTGTTCAGAAATTCTAATTTTGGCTGCGTTACATAAATTTTAATTGTGGTCTATTTCAAACTGAGCGTCTAATGAGTTTTGCTATTAGAACCAATTGAATGGTAACCATTCACAATGAGCATTTCAGAAATTTTGCATTTAAAATACAATTTACCAAATATGGTGTACCTCTATGATACTAAACATGATTTACCAGACACGAGAGAATAATAAATATGATATTTTTTGTTAATTCGATAGCACAGCAAATAAAATATCAAGTTGTTAAAGTATATCAAATTTCTATCGTCGGTTTACGTCCATATTTGTACTTTTAAGACAGAATGACCAACTATTTGCAAACATACGACACCGATCTTTAAAACCGGGAACTACGGGTTTGATTAGCGTTAGAAGTCAGATTTTTTATGTCAGAAAAGTGCATTTCAGCCTGATTTTTCTCTAAAGACCTTTTTAACATATTTTCGGTTGGTTGGTACATAACAATAAGCTCGCTAGACTCTTTTTTATACAATGATCATGTAATGTATTTTTTAGGATGAACGTGAAGGGCATATCTTTAGGCCTTTCTTTCCATGCATATATTTTTCGCCTCGTCTACATTCAAACATATCGTCATACATTATCTGTTTCAAATATTTTTTACTAAGTTAAACATTTCAAACTAATAAATTGATTGTTCCAAATCGATTCAGAAACTTGATACGGCTTTGCTGTTGGAGGTATTATGATACAGCTTTGCCGTTGTTGGGGGTATCATTATACAGCTTTGCCGTTCTTGGGGGTATCATGAGACCGCTTTGCCGTTGTTGGGGGTATCATAATATAGCTTTGACGTTGTTGAGGGTATCATGATACAGCTTTGCCGTTGTTGGGAGTATCATGATACAGCTTAGCCGTTGTTGGGGGTATCATGAGACAGCTTTTCCGTTGTTGGGTGTATCATGATACAGCTTTGCCGTTGTTGGGGGTATCATGACACAGCTTTGCCGTTTTCGATCATCTGACGTGAAATGGTTACAAATTCTTTGTGTTAGAGATGTGGGTGGCTTCTGAACATCTTAAGGAAGCTCTTGAAGAAAACTTATTACGAAAGATCTTATAAAAATGCATGATGATGTATGAATACTACACACATACACTACCATACACCTAAAGCCGAATATGTTACTATCACACATCGGAATATTTACAAAGGTTTCTGCAATTTTCTTATGAAAAATGTTTTTTCTTAACATTTGGAGATGCGAAGAAATATCTTAACTTATGGCCATAACCACTTCTTTCATGTCCTAAGATTCGGCTTATACATTTAACATAGATTCAAATTATTTATTTATTTTGTTATATTTTTGAACTGCCAATAAAAGTACTTTCGAGTCTAGAGCTAAATTGCCCATGAGGAGAGTCCGCTCTCTAAATGGCGATTTATAAATTGTCCTTTTATTTTTATTATTATAATAAATAATCCTTTTTAGGTGGAAACATTTTAGCCGTTTAAGTACTGAGAATCTACATGTATACGTTTTATAGTTTTGAAAAAAATGTTCAGCAGTAAAACGGTTAAATATGGATCAGTGATTTTCTTTGAGTATCTGTAAAAGGTATTCACGTTTCTTAGAAAGTGGTTTATCATATATAACGGTGCATTTCTCAACATCTCTGTTTTAAAGCAAAGTAAAAGTCAAATTGATTCACTACTTTCAACATAAAGAGCTATGTGCTTACCGTTCCCTCGTCAAGAGCGTTCTTCGGCAGAGTACAGTCATAAATAAATATATTAAAAAGAATTTTAGGAATATCAACAATTATAACTTTTTTGCTGTATGCTCTATGCTGAGCGTCGTTACTCTCTACTTTATCGCAAACTCGGCGCACCACCTATCTACTCGTACTCGTACTCGTACATCTCTCCCGTTCCAGGGTTACATTGAATGCAGCGCTCAAAGAGGACCCTGTTAACTTCTTTAATTAACCCATCCGTGTCATAGGGCATTTTAAAATGTTTTTTAAAACATTTAAAGTAAATAAATAAACAAATATATAACAATTTCATTGATAGCAACATAGTATGTACATATTTAACCTTTCCCTTCTTGTGCTAAAAAAACCGCGAGTTCTGGTGCTGTGTATTCAATACACATGTAAAAATGAGCGATTTAAAATCGGAAAAATAAGAATATTTATAGCCAATCTCTTACATTAATTAAATATGAAGTCAAATGTGATAAGAATTGAAATTTAATTGCTGAAAACATGAAAAAAACATCGGCCGACGTTCACTAAATGGGCGAAGAGACCACCTCAAACGAATGTTCGCGAGCTACTGAAGCGAGAGGAGCGAACTAACTGAGATTCTATTTCTTGCGTTTCCATGTGCCGAAGTACAGTTAGAGTGAGACGGGAATAGCGTCGCTTCCTCACCCATAGCGGTTTTTTAGAATTATTATTCCTACGTCACATACTGGCACACGTTTGATTGTATTGATGAATTTATTCCCAATGTTCACAAAATATCTCTGATGTGGCCGATAAGTGCTTATTAATAATTGTTAATATTATTTTTTTTCATTCAATGCGTAAATGTATTATGAAGGAATACCTTATCTCTGAACCCAGTATTTATTATATTTATAGAGATATAAAAGTTTTGAGAAGCAATGTTTACTAGTTTAGAAGTAGAAAAAAAAACCTGCACGTTCGAAAAAAAAAATGTTTTTATCCGATCATTAAAATTAATATTTTTTATCAGCTAACTTTAACTCATCATACTGTAAAAATAATGTACTACGTTGGCCTGGCGTTGAGGCACGAGACATCTTGTATATAAATATATTCCGAAACCGCACATACTCGTATATCTCAAAATAACCTGCATAAAATTCATTTAAGAGGGAAGCTTATAAGAAGTCCCACAATTTGTTTCATGAAATAAGAAAAACAATTAAATTATAAAGTCTTAATATAGCATAACATAAACAATATTACTCGTGCTTACCTGGAAAGTGACTCGGTTAAAGTGTGTTAAGGAATTTAATCCTCAAAGCATCTACTGACGAATGAATTATGTAAATATCATAAAACTCATTTGACAAGGTCATTCCGTGTGTAAGCAGTCATGCTCTTAAAAGCGTAGTTCCGTGAACACGACACCGAAAACAATCTTGATTCACGCTCGTGTAAATAATTTTCCGGTACATTAAACAACATTTTATGAATCAACAAAGGGTTTACTGTTACCCCAGTTAACAATTTGTATATATATACAAGCATGTGTGTTGATCTGTTTTTAATTTAAGTTAAGGTGTAATTTAAGTTAAAAATTTAAGGTGTAATATTCAAACGTACCCATTAGAATAAATGTGCTATAAAGTTATGAATAAAATCGATACTCATGCGCATTTTTTCTGTGATCAGCTTCTATACAATTTCACCACTCTTTCTAGCAAAAGTGCTGTCGAAAGTCATTCAGTTGTCTCCAATTTTTTTATGAAAGACGTTAATGTATCTCGCGGTCCATGGGATACGGTGTAAGTACGAGTACATTAAACATCACATTGCGAAGTTGTCTATCATGTTTATTTCCTTCCTTCGTATCATCCATGTGTCACTTCATACAGTGCTATGGAGAATATTAGATACATACTTAACCTTTCCTTCCCTGTGTTGGGTATCTTCTACACGTTGCTTCTAATAACCATCAATATCTCTATAAATATAATAAATACAAGGTTAAGATTTTAGGTATTCCTCCATAATATATTAACGCATTGATTTAAAAAATAATATTAATAATAATCAGAATTTATCGACTACATCGAGGTGTTTTGTAAAGATCGAAAACAAATTCGCATTTAAACGCGGCGAGTGCCTCGTCTTGACGATAGGTGAATAGTATGCGGGAAGCGCGACACTATATTCGCATCTCACTCTTGCATACTAGACTGAATTGCGAGAAGCTGAATGTCTCAACGTCGCAAGCAAAGGCGTATGCGCCGGGGTATGCGACTGACGTTCCGCGCCACTAGTTGCCTCTAGGCTTGCAAATAGGTTAGACGTACGCCCGTTCTGTGAGCGTTTTTTAATGTTTTCAGATGGTTTTTTTAATGTTTTCAGCAAATAAATCTCAATTATTATAATTTTTAACTTCAATTATAATTAATTAAGGGGATTATCTATGAATGTTCTTATTTTTCCGATTTAAAATCGCTAATTTTTTATTGCGTACTCACTACCCAACACCGTAACACGCGTATTATTTTTATCACCGTAAGGGAAGGGTTAATCAGCCGTATTTTGGTACTCAGTATATATTCAATGTTTGTTTATAATAACACTTATAAATAAAACATTTTTTGGAATAAAAAAGAGAAATTTAAATAAATCAAGGTTAATTAAAAAAAGAGGTTTAGCAAAAATATTAAAAATAAAAACAAAAGATTATCAGTTTTTTTTTTGTTAAATTATTTTCAAATCTGAATTGTATGCCTTTGTTTTTTTTTTTGGTTTATTTAAAAATATTGTTCCTACAATATTTGCAAACCAAATTTACGTTCTTTTATTAAAAACTTGAAGGCCGCTTTTTCGATTTGAATTCCTTTTTGTTTCACATAAAAAAAAAGAATAGCACACAAAAAGATATTTACATTTTCGTTTGATTCAAAGATCTGACTGGAAAAGTGGATATTTGGATTCAATTATTCCCTAACTAAGCTTTCGGAAGAGCTTAATCATTTACATAAATATTTTTCCTCCTTGGACCAACACGGAAACTGGGAACTTAACATGTATATGTAATACGTATACTATATACAACGGTGCAGTGCTGTAACCGGAAATAATGGGAATTGTTTTGTTTTTAATATTGGTAAAAACTATTGTTATTTTTCTTTCACATCTTTTTATTGCTATGTCTTCAGGTCTTTAATTGTGTATTTGCCGCGTTCCCCTTCCATCGTTGCTAGACCTCATAGTAGAGCACACCCTCGTCATTCTAACGTCAGTTCAGTTGTAAAGCAAAACTTCACCGTAAAGGCTTTTTTTTTAGTGAAATAGCCGTTGAACACCAACAAACTTACAGGCCACACCGCTTTACTGGATCTGATGGCACCGAAATGAGACGATCGGAGCATATCGGCATGTATTTTTTTCTCTTTTTTTTAGTGAAATAGCCGTTGAACACCAACAAACTTACAGGCCACACCGCTTTACTGGATCTGATGGCACCGAAATGAGACGATCGGAGCATATCGGCATGTATTTTTTTCTCTTTTTTTTAGTGAAATAGCCGTTGAACACCAACAAACTTACAGGCCACACCGCTTTACTGGATCTGATGGCACCGAAATGAGACGATCGGAGCATATCGGCATGTATTTTTTTCTCTTTTTTTTAGTGAAATAGCCGTTGAACACCAACAAACTTACAGGCCACACCGCTTTACTGGATCTGATGGCACCGAAATGAGACGATCGGAGCATATCGGCATGTATTTTTTTCTCTTTTTTTTAGTGAAATAGCCGTTGAACACCAACAAACTTACAGGCCACACCGCTTTACTGGATCTGATGGCACCGAAATGAGACGATCGGAGCATATCGGCATGTATTTTTTTCTCTTTTTTTTAGTGAAATAGCCGTTGAACACCAACAAACTTACAGGCCACACCGCTTTACTGGATCTGATGGCACCGAAATGAGACGATCGGAGCATATCGGCATGTATTTTTTTCTCTTTTTTTTAGTGAAATAGCCGTTGAACACCAACAAACTTACAGGCCACACCGCTTTACTGGATCTGATGGCACCGAAATGAGACGATCGGAGCATATCGGCATGTATTTTTTTCTCTTTTTTTTAGTGAAATAGCCGTTGAACACCAACAAACTTACAGGCCACACCGCTTTACTGGATCTGATGGCACCGAAATGAGACGATCGGAGCATATCGGCATGTATTTTTTTCTCTTTTTTTTAGTGAAATAGCCGTTGAACACCAACAAACTTACAGGCCACACCGCTTTACTGGATCTGATGGCACCGAAATGAGACGATCGGAGCATATCGGCATGTATTTTTTTCTCTTTTTTTTAGTGAAATAGCCGTTGAACACCAACAAACTTACAGGCCACACCGCTTTACTGGATCTGATGGCACCGAAATGAGACGATCGGAGCATATCGGCATGTATTTTTTTCTCTTTTTTTTAGTGAAATAGCCGTTGAACACCAACAAACTTACAGGCCACACCGCTTTACTGGATCTGATGGCACCGAAATGAGACGATCGGAGCATATCGGCATGTATTTTTTTCTCTTTTTTTTAGTGAAATAGCCGTTGAACACCAACAAACTTACAGGCCACACCGCTTTACTGGATCTGATGGCACCGAAATGAGACGATCGGAGCATATCGGCATGTATTTTTTTCTCTTTTTTTTAGTGAAATAGCCGTTGAACACCAACAAACTTACAGGCCACACCGCTTTACTGGATCTGATGGCACCGAAATGAGACGATCGGAGCATATCGGCATGTATTTTTTTCTCTTTTTTTTAGTGAAATAGCCGTTGAACACCAACAAACTTACAGGCCACACCGCTTTACTGGATCTGATGGCACCGAAATGAGACGATCGGAGCATATCGGCATGTATTTTTTTCTCTTTTTTTTAGTGAAATAGCCGTTGAACACCAACAAACTTACAGGCCACACCGCTTTACTGGATCTGATGGCACCGAAATGAGACGATCGGAGCATATCGGCATGTATTTTTTTCTCTTTTTTTTAGTGAAATAGCCGTTGAACACCAACAAACTTACAGGCCACACCGCTTTACTGGATCTGATGGCACCGAAATGAGACGATCGGAGCATATCGGCATGTATTTTTTTCTCTTTTTTTTTCGGAAGAATAGATATGACCAAAATTCATAGGTATACTTATGTCCCCGAATATAAGGCAGGAAGAATGTCCGTATCATTCGAGGGAAGAAGCACAGTGCAGGGTTCAAACTGGCGACCATCCGCACAGAAGTTCAGAACGTTATCGTTAAGTCGTTTTCCTACAATGTCATCAGTACCTTTATAGAGCAATATATTTTTCTTTCAAAAAAATGGTTCTTTCCTCCTTAAAATTGTATTTATCTCTCAAAGTCTGGTTTTCAAGTTTCTTATACATTATACAGCCTCAGGATTTGCTTTGTGGATCACCTTCAGTTCTGCCGGGAAAGAACGTATAGGACACTCGTTCTCAATGTGACCGATAGTATGGACCATTCCACATGAATACAACGGGGAATCAATTAAATCTTACCTTAGCATATGCACTACATCTGTGGTCATAATTTAGACCAGTGCTACTCAAACGGTGGACCGCAGACTGATGCCGGAATTTGTGGTAGCCGTAATACACGGTTACCTTAGTGAAGTTTAAATATTGACATAATTAATTTTTTTGAATTGAATTAAATTATAGATTCACTTTTTTTAATTCCCACCTCACATTTAAAAAAATAATACAGTCCCTAAGTGACATCGAAAAATATATTCAGGTCCGTCTTATGAAAATGTTTGAGTTGCATATCCTTAGACGACTTAGAGCATAGCAACGTGGTTATACACTGGATTTCGAATAATATAGGCGTTTCTTACGCTTAATATTTGGAGGTATAAGGATACCTATGACTTTCGTCATGTCTACTATTTTAAGAAGAGTTTCAAACATGTCGGTGTGGTCTGATCGTCTTACTTCAGTGTGCCATTGGATCCAGTACTGTGGTGTGCCCGGTGAGTTTGCTGGTATGCAACGGCTCATTCACTAAAAAAAACTCCATGGCGCAGCTTTGCTTGTCAACTGAAACGTCATTGGAATGGCAAGGGAATCCTTAACTATGAGCTACAAACAACGATAAAACATCCGTAATGGTGATACATTCAAGGCAAGGCATACATCCAAGGCAAAATAGAGGGTCGAAGAGGTGTTGACAGGAGGCAAAACTCCTGGCTCCGAAATATACGTGGTTGAACTGGTATAAGGAGCGAGCTGCTGGGGACAAAGATGTCTACTCTCAGGTGATATTCAACGTTGAGGGGACCGTACATGACACTGGGAAGAAGAAGATGGTGATACACCACACGAAGTTGGTGACATCTCTCGAAAGTCAATTGCCACTGATAACTATATAATCAAACCATCTATCGAGAATAACCAGTTCTCCACAATACGAAAGACTGTCGAGATTCTGAATATATAAAAAAATCACAGTCCACGAGTATTTATATTTGGTGAAATTTTGAATTCAAATTCGATCTAAAAATATAATTAAAAGTTTCGATTTTACATACAAATATTAATTTTCCTAGCGAACCTTTACACCACTTGAAGGTTTTCTTTACACAAATCTTTAGGATATTCCAATCATTAATGTTTTGTATAGTTTCATGTAACATTTCTATTAAAATAATAAGGTTATTTTCAAATAATGTAACACCACTGTATCCTTCCGAAATCTCAAATATACCAAGAATTCTTTTTCTCGGAGCTAAAAGGGTACTCCCATTAAGCACTACCCGCCATCTATCCTAGCAGAGATCAATACGGATGTATGGCAATTCTCACTTGTTTTACTGAATCCTGTTAAATTAAACGGCGAATTTGAGCATCGTTTATTTGTGAAAATCAATATTTTTAGGCGTACGTAAAATATAAAATCTTTAATGAATCCTAATAGTATTCAAAGAAACAGAGATAAATAAAAAAAAAGCGGATGTGTGAGACTCTCGACGATAGAAATGAAACTTCTTAGCTCCGAGGAAAAGTTGATTTTATGCATCGCGTTTTTTCCATTAGTTAACAATTTTTATTATTTTTTTAAATAAAATTCTAATATACTCGTAATACACAAGCGTTTATTGGTTGACTTATGCCACGTACGAGTATATGGTACACACACAGTATGGTTGACAGTACACGTGGCGCATGCGCGTGTACTGTCAACCATAATTATTTTTTTAAAATTTATTGTTTTATTTTAATTGATTTTTGTTTAGTTTTTAATATTTTTTTTTTTATTTAATTTAATTTAAATTTATTTAAATATTCTATTTTAAATTCATTCATTTAATTATTTATTTTTGTTTATTTTTATTTATTTATTTAATTTTTATTGACTTTTAATTTTATAAATTTTATTTTATTTAATTATATAAATTTTTTAAAATTTAATTTATTTAATTTTTAATTTAATTTAATTCAATTTTAATAAATTTTAATTTCATTCCTTCACTCAATACACTTGATGATATTAAAATAGTATTAATTATTTTTAATAATAAATAATTACTAATATTAAAATAATTTATAATAATTTACTAATAAATAAAATATTTAATAATATTTTAATAATATAATACACCGTTTCACTTTTCGTGACGTTCAAGCCAATTTGCCCTACCACGCCTATAAAAGTTTCACTTAAAAAAATCGTCAATTTGAGCACAATACTCTGATAGTAGAAAAAATATAATATAACATATAAGGATCTACTTAAAGGATAAATGAAATATGTTGTACAAGAAGGTGTGACGTACTGGACCTGGGTCAGATAAATGGCTTATCTGCTAGGGCCTACGGCTTATGCTAAATTGCCAGGAACTATCTGACAATCTGCTTCGAGGGGTTAGATCCTGTAAAAATGTCATCAATACTTTAACATATCTCGATTTAAATTCGAAGATAGGGTAAGTAGGGACCTGTGTAGATGTAAATTTATACGAGTAGTAAAGGCATTTACATTGTGGAGGTTTAAAGACATTCGAATTTGTTTTATCGAACACTATTTATTCCACTTTATGTACCGGTATAACCTTACCGTTTACAAGATTTTCATCTCAGTATCAGGGGAGCACAAACAAGACTTGTTTGTACTTCCTTGATGATGCGGTGAAAACCTGAAAACCGTTATACCGTTACGTAAAATGGAATAAACAGTGTTTGAGAAAACAAATTACGATGTAAATTTGTTTTATAAAATAAATGTACGACTTGTGAAGCGATTTTTAGCAGGAACATATAACCAAAAAGGCGATTAATTTTTTCAATTTGTAAAAAGTAGTTTATAAGCAATTCGTTTATAAACATAAACGAATGTGAATTATAGAAAAATCCAAATGCTTTGTGATGGGAATAGTCCATGAGACCCAAATAGAAAATCGTTCTGGACTGAGTCGGTTTAGATAACCCCAAAAATATCTTGACCCTCAGTCATCAAGAATCAATCGAGAGGAGACGAAACTTTAAACGGGAAACATGGATTATGAACATAAAAATGAACACAAACGCAATATACTCTGATGAACTGGAGGAGTGGAAATATTGGATGAAATCTGGAATAAATCAGTAAGGAATATTTTCCAGGTGGCATCCAGATAACAGACTAAGGCAGATTGTACGTCTTTGTTGTTTTATAACATAAAGAGTTTAGTTGTCTATAATTTTACCCATCAAAAGCTGTTACCACTAATTGTAATTTATTTTTATCAAACACTGTTTATTCCACTTAGTGTTTGATAAAAATAAATTATAATGTCTTTAAACCTCCACAACGTTAATGCCTTAACTATTAACAACATGTTACTACTAAATAACCCACATAATCGTCGTGGAACTGAGAGTTGTGGGATCAATTTCCATTGTTACCCATTTTTTTAAAAGGGGTTTTAGTCAGGTTTTCACTTAAAATCTACATACAATACTTTTGGATAGTTGTGAGAAATGGCTTAATACAATAACAAATGAAAGTTTAATACAATAACAAATAGAAAGTACAATGGGGTAAATTTCATAACAAAAAGATTTATTTGTTTAACCATAATTAATATTTTGTGTGTATTTTCGAGGGTAAAATAAAAAAAGTTACATTTGTGTGGTTTCCCACTCGCCAAGGTTTACATAAAAATGAAATCGCACACCGTCTGGCTAAATATGTAATGTTATAGGATGCCTCCCTCTTAAAAAAATCTAAACCTACCCAGGTTATCATATTCGTAGCACGGGCCTGAAAACCGTTTACGGTCAAAGGACTGAAACCTGTCTGGTTGCAAGAAAATAACTGTCTACAGGTGTATCTAGGTTTAATCCTCACCAAGTCATGGTTTCACATATGAAACCAGTCCAAACAATTTGTGTCTATCATATGTGTATGCAGGGTGAAGGAAGACTGCTGTCTGACAGTAAGTTACCTTTGTAAAATCCATATTATGAGAGCCCCGTATAACATATATATGCGTTTGAGATAGAGTGAGTAGAGAAAACCTCTGACCACGTTTTCTTTAAATATTCTTTACACGCCACATGTGATTTTAACCATTCCTTCCCTGTGATGTGTAACTAGTACACATTGCTTCTAAAAACTTGAATGTATCTACAAATATAATGAATACAGGGTTCAGATCTTAAGTATTCCTTCGTAATACATTTACGCGTTGAATGAAAAGAATAATATTAATAATAACACTAGTTAACAAATTTTAACTTTTTGTGTGTAACAGAGATTAAATTAGCTGATTCTTACTAAATCAGCCCTGTTGATTACGAAAATCGTAGTGAAAAGTTTGTAACGCGTAACATTTTACAGAAAGGGGAGTGTTTTAATAAAATAAGTACGTTTTCACGCATTTGAAAAGTCGTAATTATAATAATGAAAATAAATAAATTCCTGAAATACTACATTTAGGCACAGAATACAATTTTGTTACATAGGAAAATAAAAAAAGCAGAATAAAAAATAATTACGAACAGAATAAGAAAAATTGACCTTATACTACCTTGATCAAAAAGTTTTAGGACTTCATAAAATCGAAAATACAAGTTTATTCATCAAAATCGATATGGTCCCCTTCAAAGTACTCCCCATCGACTGCAACGCACTTACGCCAGTGCTTGATCCAATCCTCGAAACACCGCTGGTACTCAATTTTCGGTATGTCCATCAGAGCCGTCTTCGATTTTTTCATGACATCCTCTCGAGTGCTGTAACGCGTTCCGCGAAGTGGTTTTTTAAGTCGGTTGAACAGGAAAAAGTCGCAGGAAACCAGATCAGGTGAATTCGTAGGCTGCTGGATAGTAGTCGTGTTGTTTTTGGTCAAAAACTCGTGGAAATCATGTCTTTCGCGATTTCAACGCGGTATTTTTTTGCATGAAATTGAGGTGTTTCGGCACCAGTTTTGCAGCCACACGTCTGAGGCCCAAATCACTAACCAGCATGTCTTGAGCGGATCCATAATCGATGTCCTCTGCCAGCTCTCTGATGGTCAATTTGCTGTTTTCGGCCAACATTTCTTTGATTTTATCGATGTTTTCATCGATTTTCGACTGCCACTGCGTTCGTCATCCTCGACCGACTCACGACGTTCGTGTCACCGAAAAACACTTCTCTAACATTTGCAAGGTCTGCGGACCGTTAATATATTTTTCACACAAAATTTAACGCTAACTCGTTGATCCACAGTCGATGCCATTTTCAAACTCGTAAAAAATCGAAAACACGCACAAAGGTAGATGTACTCAGTACAGCGTAACTTTTACAAATGTCAAGCTATGACGCTGAAATTTAAAGGGAAGTGTCAATGATAGATGTGGTAGTCTAACAAAAAAAAAGAAGTCCAATCGGTTGACTGACAGCGCCACACGATGGCCGGTCCTAAAACTTTTGGATCAAGCTAGTATACCAATTTTTTGTTAAAAATAGCATTTTTTACAAAGTTGATCGAATCCACTTTTTTTAGACATTGTATATTAAATTGAATGAAAACTCAAATTAGATAACTTCGAAGCCCCTACATTACAGTAAACGGCCATGACCAGATTACTAGCAAAATTTTTTTGTTAAAATATGAAATACATTTTTTTGTTAAAATATTGAAATACGTGTAACCTTCTCTATCATATAAGAAAAAACCAACAGTAGTCCCCTATCATATAAGAATCCCACCTTTCTTGATATCATTATTCCATTATGTGAATATCCTGATGGAATATTTCCCCTGGTTTATCACTTAGAGCTCCTAAGTTCTCTGGACAAAAGTTTTGATGGGAATGCGGGAAGTGTATTTTCAGTGACATTTGACATTCTAGATTCTGGTAACTGCAAGAGTTCTTGTACAAGCTGTTCGTAATTGTCAGCTTTATTATTACCTATGAAACCACTCAAAACTCTTCCAAAGGCTTTCCAAGTTTCTAGTTCTTTAACACTTAATTTTTTTTCGAACTTTTCATCTTCCTAAAGTTTCAGTTTCAGTCAAAAACTGTTTTCAGGTTTTTCTCTTAAAAGGTACGTGATGGAACATTTTCAAGTTCATATTCGTTATCAGCACACAAAAATTGACCTAAAATGGCCGTTTTCACCCTTATTCGAACTTTTCATCTTACAAATGTGTCAGTTTCAGTCAAAAACTAATTTCAGGTTTTTCTCTTAAAAGGTACGTGACGAAACATTTTAAAGTTCATTTTCGTTATCAGCATACAAAAATTGACCTAAAATGGTTGTTTTCATCCTTGTTACAAACATCTTGTTAACTAGTGCTAATTATAATTAGCACTTATCGGCCACATCAGAGATATTTTGTGACAATCGGGAATAAATTCATCGATACAATCAAACGTGTGCAAGTGTGTGACGTAGGTATATTTATTCTAAAAAATCGCTATGGGTGATGAAGCGACGCTATTCACGTCTCACTCTCACTCTACTTCGGTATATTGGAATGCAAGGAATAAAATCTCAGTTCGCACGCTTCTCATGCTTCAGTAGCTCTCGGGCATCCATTTGAGATGGTCACTTCACCCGTTTTGTAAACGTCGGCCGATGTTTTTTCATGTTTTCAGCAATTAAATTTCACTTATCATTTTCGACTTCAAATTTTATTAATTTTAGTGATTGGCTATGAATATTCTTATTTTTTCGATTTTAAATCGCTCATTTTTACATGTGTATTGAATACATGGCACCGGAACGCGCGGATTATTTTAGCATAGGAAAGGAAAGGTTAACGCAAATATAAATGTCTTCCGCCCGTTCGACATGCATGCCTAACTTATCATATTTCATTCACCACTAATTTACAGCCATATCCGAATTTACTGTCCAAAGCTCCTTAAATATAAAGTACTATGGTAGTTTACCACATGTTTATAAACTCCCTTCCATCTTTTGCATTATCTATGGTACAAATCTATTTCGTTTTTAATGTCATATTAATTTACCAACTAACTGAAAGCCTCTCTGGCCTTGTCGGTAAGAAGCTTGCCTTATATGCGATAGTTTCGGGTACGATATCCTACGAAACCTACAAAATTTATACAAAAATAAGTAATTAATTGGTTCAGAGGTTTGTACAGTCATAACATCGCAAGGGAAATACGTGTGCGAGAATTATTGCTCGTCCATATACGGTAGTATTTTCAAGACGTAAGATGAGGAACTGTATGTTACTTGTTTACTCCAGTGGTTATTAACCGGAAGGCTCGATTACTGTGGTGAAGACAATAATAGATAATAGGTGAATACAATAATAGGTGTAGACAACAATAGGTGAAGACAACAATAGGTGAAGACAATAATAGGTGAAGACAATAATAGTTGAAGACAATAACAGGTGAAGACAATAATAAGTGAAGACGATAATAGGTGAAGATAGTAATAGGTGTAGACAATAATAGTTGACAATTATAGGTGAAGACAATAATAGCTAAAGACAATAATAGGTGAAGACAATAATAGGTGAAGACAACAATAAGTGAAGACAATAATAGCTGAAGACAAAAATAACTGAAGACAATAATAACTGAAGACAATAATAGGTGAATACAATAATAGTTGAAGACAATAATATGTGAAGACAATAATAGCTGAAGACAATAATAGGTGAATACAATAATATTTGAAGACAATAATAGGTGAAAACAATAATAGGTGAAGACAATAATAGGTGAAGACAATAATAGGTAAAGACAATAATAGGTGAAGACAATAATAGGTGAAGACAATAATATTTGAAGACAATAATAGGTGAAAACAATAATAGGTGAAGACAATAATAGTTGAAGACAATAATATGTGAAGACAATAATAGCTGAAGACAATAATATGTGAAGACAATAATAGGTGAAGACAGTATTAGGTGAAGACAACAATAGGTGAAGACAATAATAGGTGAAGACAATAATATTTGAAGACAATAATAGGTGAAAACAATAATAGGTGAAGACAATAATAGGTGAAGACAATAATAGGTGAAACCAATAATAGGTGAAGACAATAATAGGTGAAGACAATAATAGCTAAATACAATAATAGGTGAAGACAATAATAGCTAAAGACAATAATATGTGAAGACAATAATAGGTGAAGACAATAATAGGTGAAGACAATAAAAGGCGAAGACAATAATAGGTGAAGACAATTATAGCTAAAGACAATAGCTGAAGACAATAATATAGCTAAAGAAATAATAGCTGAAGACAATAATATACATAAAAAATGTGGGTTTGAATCTCCAGTTATTAAATTTCTAAACGGAATTATAAAATTTCTAAACGGCCATGGTATGTCTTGACTGATTTAGATAATAAATCACGATAAACTTATTTAAAACCATTCTATAAAAATACGGAATCTAAATGCTGTAAAATTACGTCTTAGCTCCAAAAATATTCATTTTTGTACATTTTACTAGATAATGTTTCTTCCTTTTTTCGGAGAGGAACCGAATAATATCTTGCGTAGAACAGATCGGGCATTATAAAATTCAATTTGAGCATTAAAGGAGGTTTTTTGCAGATCTACTCTACACTTGAGGCTTTTTTTAAGGCGGCCCAAGATGAAATTTCTACACTCAATTTAATCTAACCGCCTGACATTTGCCTTTCGATCATATTGACTCGGACCATTTTTTGTTCCTTTCAGGGAGTGGGTCGTGGGAAGTAAAAAGCAAATGGTTTCATCGTTCTATTTTTATCCTACTCCGATAACGTTCGCTCATTTAGCGGAGTTATTTGTTTAGTTTTTCACAAGTTTATGGCAACTCAAATAACAATTTTTGTCACGATTTAAACATTAGAACGATATTATGTTTAGTTCATCAGTTCATGACTAAATAATAAAAAAATCTCGTATCAAGTTATAAAATAACACCATCATCAACTTTTCCATTAGTTTATGGTCACTTAAATAACCAAAAAATTTAAAGCTTTTAAACTATAGAACAATATTATTGTTTGATATATCATCAATTTATGGCTACCTATAGAACAATATTATTGTTTGATATTTCATCAATTTATGGCTACCTTTATAACTAAAAAAGAATCAAACAATAGGAAAACATTGTTTGATTTTTAGCAGTTCATGGCAACTTAAAAAACTGAAACATTTAATGCGTTCAAACCATACTAACACATTATTGTTAAGTTTTTCATTAATTCGCTTCAATAACTAAATAATTTTTACGCATTCGAATAATTAAATATTTTTGGTTGATTGAAATATATTGTTGCTAGCTATTGTAAATTCAACTATAACCAACAAAAGTGTAATTCAATTAAGTACATTTCACTGAACTGAACCCAGACTGAAGGAAATTGATCAGAAACACGAAGTTAGTCATGGTTTAAAAATATTTTTATTTTTATACAGTAAGTGCTACGAAAAATGACAGAATAGTCGACTTAATATAATCTTGATGTCATGGATAAAACTCTGATAGAGCACAATAATAAGAAAAAAAGTAATTAGGAGAATCTATACACAGATCATAACCGAGTTCTTGAGTAATGTTCTTACTTAATACGTCAGTTATAAATTCACGTTCATCATGAAAAATTACATTAACATTTATAAATGTCAGAAAATAGGAGATTGATATCCCACCATTTATTTTGGAAAAGTTACTCGGTGACAAAATATGCAATACTGAAATCAATAAAACACGTGAAACTGAAAATGTCGTAAAATGGGGTAGGGAAAGAAGACTTTACTGCCACAAACACGTGAACTGGTGAATGTGTGGTACAAGCATTCCTTTAGGCCTCGGCCACACAGGTAGGAACCTTGCTTGGTGCTTAGAGCTAAGCTGCGATTAGGTGACATATCCTAGCAAACCAACACACCGCATACTATTGCAATGGCCACACTGCATGCTTTGCACCACACTACGTGACGATTAGTCACTTAGTGAGTCTCCTAGCGAACAGACGTTTTTGTTAATTTTATTGTATCACCAAGTGGTTTTACAAGATGGTGGAAGTTTTAACAGCAGCTGTGTATAAAAGGGAGCCTTGTGGAACCCATCGAGCAAATTAAACAAAAAAATACCTGTAATAAAATCACTTTGGAATGAAGTTGCACAGGAAGTAAATAAAGATGGTAAGTTGTAATGAAATTGGTTAATTTTAATAGTGGCATCGTTTGTTGACTCAACCACTCCCAAATGTCAAATGAATTTGTGCGAAGCACTTCGCTGTGACCAAGCATGAAGTCACCTAGTCTATTAGTCACCTAACACCTAGCTTAGCACCTAGCTAATCACTTTGGTTTGTCCTTAGTCTTATGGTTTATTCAGAAAATTGCCTCAAGCAGCCGACCACCAGGAGATTATCCTAAATATTGAGGACATCTATCTGGTTGTACGCATCCCAGGAAAGTAGAAAATAACAGATCATCAATCATTACAGTATAAGAACTTATTTATTTTTATAACGCCATGAAGTGACACATGATCACCCCTGGAGCGTTTACAACTTTTTTAAAGATATCTTTTATACCGTATTATTAATACGATTATTACTTTTAGAATACACTCCAATGTATTTGTAATTTATGTGTTATCAAAAAAATATATATTTGAAAAGAAAACAATCAACATAAATTCTAGAACTACCCTATTCATAAAAAAAGTTGCGAACCCTAAATCAAATTTACAATTGACCAGGACCCATTTGTTTATAAATCCTTGTGTATATTTTTATTTTGATGTGATTTTTTTTACGA
Source organism: Odontocerum albicorne (assembly GCA_949825065.1). Lineage (NCBI taxonomy): Eukaryota > Metazoa > Arthropoda > Insecta > Trichoptera > Odontoceridae > Odontocerum > Odontocerum albicorne. The sequence continues at coordinate 52,041,576 of OX463842.1, read as the reverse complement.
TAGTACATGTTTATTACAATATTGATAATAAAAACTACAAAACGGTATAAAATTAAGTGAAATTGATAAAATTTTATCAAAGGTTTTAATTTTGTAAAATTGGTTGTATTTTTATTATATCAATGATTTTGGCTTTGACTTTGTGAAACTCCGTATTAGAATATTTAACAATTAATTACTTCGTTATTCGATTACTTAAATTAATCTCCCTGACACGTGTGTCTACCTCCTATATTGAAGTTTTCTTCAGGTGGAACGGTCTCGGTTTGTTTTGAGGAATGTTCAGAATTGATTGGTTTTCCTCCATCGTTTTACAGTTAAGAATGACTGTTTTTATTTGAATAAAGAACGATCTAGCAATTACAATAAGCTTGAAATTTAACTATCATTAATTATTCCATACATAATTCGAATGCACGTTTTTCATTTTAAAAACGACCTTGTGAAAAAATATTTAACCTTATTTTTTTTTAGGAACAATAAATAAGTTTATTTCTACCCTTAAAAATAAGAACAATCTCGAAATCGGTTAAATTGCTATATAAACATTAAGTTGTTAAGAATCCGTGTTCCAAATACATGTAATCACACAGTGTCCCTTTAAAGAAAATATCAAAACGAAGTAATCCCTACTCTTTTTCAAAGATGACATTTTAATTGTTTATCAATTTCATTGACGCAACTTTTTATACACAATAATTAATATTTAATTTCATATCAACGAAAAGGTGAAGGAAAGGGTAAAAATTCAGTATGAATCCATTAAATTATAGTTGTAGAAGCCCACTTAACCAAGTAACTGACGAATTAGTGAAATAATTAACAATAAATTTCTTGTATATACATTTTCTGAAAAACTGAAACAGTGCTGAAACTTATACATAATGCGTCGTTATTCGAACACATATAATACTTGAAAATCACGCGTTAAACAATCTAACCTGAGTATAATATTAACACCCACATCAAAATTATGTCAGATAACTCAACATGCGAACCATTAGTTCAAATAATTATTTATTGAATTTCTATAAAATTTGCAAAAATACCTTTTTTAATAAATCTCAATTTCGGAAATAAAATATCTGTAATATGCCGTATGAAAATAATATGAATATTCGAAATTAGTGAATTATTACAAATAATTTGTATTGTATTACATTTTAGTTGTAAACATCAAAGGCAATATTTTCCGACCAACCAGGAATATTTTAAAGAGACCATTGATGAAACCTGAGTGGAATCTGGATACCAACGGGAATTGAACCCACTACTCTCTAGTTTATTGACCGATGTTATGCCAACTAGAGCATGGATATAGATTTTTTCCAATTAAATACACACACGCTAGTAAATAATACGATGTTATTAGTTTTAAAGACTTCTTAGTATTCTTTAACCAAAATCTATTCTGTTTTTTTTTTCTTTCTCTTTAATGAAAGTGTTGACGAGAGAACGAAATAGACCTTTCCTCGAGTGTGGGTGACAGATAGCGTGGGTGATTTTTACGCCGCACAATGGATAAAAAACATGTTTAAAAGAGAAAAAATATTTGTTAAAATGAAGGTGTAATATTAAAGATATCGTGTTCAATATGACTAAACAATTTTCACTTCACTCTATCCCCTACCACCCTTGACTCTGCTATTAGGTTTGTACAGGTAATCTCCTTAAATTGACTATTTCACATAATTGGTTCGTTACCTTTTGTTCATTCTCTCCTCTTTCTCGTGAAACTTTTTAAATTCATTTTATTTATATAAATAAACGGTACAATGTATCTGATAACAATAATATCAAAAATAAAAGAGACAGTACTGAGTCCTCAACACATTTATTACAGAAAATATAAAAAAAACGTATTTAAAACAATTACATAAAAAATAATCAGAAAGAAACAAGCACACACTTCCCCTTACAATAATTTTCTCCAGAATTAATATACTGCTCTTATTTTTGTGATTTTTATAATGTTAACTAAACAAGTTTTGAGATCAGATATTTTTTTGGAGTTTTTCAATACATTTATTTTTTTTTTATTTATAGACACTGTAAATTTAATTTTAAATATTATTTACTCGTATTCACGAACGATATCGCTTTAAAAACTAGTTTTGTTTTTTACTTTGTCGTGACGTTAAATAAATGAACTCAACCTTCAGATATTCATTCAACGTGATTTGTTAGTGTTGATGAAAAAATAAATAAACAAATAATTATCATTGCGGAACATGCAATGCTTTTCCATGTAAATAAATAAAGGATTATTGTTAACAATAAAGTATATAGTACACATTAAAAAAACGCGCATTTATCTCAAGATAAAGAGCAGAAAGTGCATTTGAAAGAGAAGTTCTGGGCTCATCTCATAACATACCCCCGACCGAGATACACCCTACAAATATAGGGAAAACCCGGCCGCGAAGACGTCAGATGTTTTCAGCCCACATCTTTGTCTCCATGGCTCTCAAAATATCAGTAAAAATGTTGATATTATAGTAAATCAGGTGAAGATACATGTCCACGCCATAGCGTGACGCGGAATGCCGGCCCCCGTCATGTGGGGGCGCTCTGTTGTCGCCGCCGGCACCTGTCGCGCGCGGGCCGCTTCGTCATCGCTCCCGTTCCTGTCAAGGTTATTCTCACAAGTTAAATTATCGTATTGTCGCCAACTGTGGTAGTTTGAACTCGACGACGATATTCCGGTCTCCGGCCTCCGTCTCGTTCACTTGTGCATAGACCACCGTCGGGGAGACATCTCAAACCGGGCCAGCTGCCGCCGGCACGCTTCATCACCGGAACCTCAGACGAACAAATTTACCAACCGCGGCAACGCTCCATGAGTTCTGGACCATCAGCCGAGATCTCCGAATCCCGTCATCAACCCCCTTTCATCGAACAAGACAACCGTGAGTACCATTCCTTTTCTCCTTTATTTCCAGTTTGGCTTACGCCTTACCAATACATGTCAGATGAATCAATTGAATTTATCAAACAAACATCTGTGCTTGTTGCTGGAAACTATTGATTAGACTCTGCTGAAAAATGTACATAACATATTGTACCACACTTGTTATGTCAAAAGTGATAAAAGCGAATAAAATTTAGTAAGAATGTTTATATAAATCGGTGTATTTTTATTTGCTACAGAAGATTCATAAGTAAAGATTTAAAATCAAAATCAAAAAGTTTCCATAAATTATGTAAGTATGCCCGTTCAAAGTATGGACCATGGTGTAAATAGACGATAAGGGCCTTAACATCTTCGAGGAAAATGTTTTCAGATGATTTTTTTGGAGCTATGCATGAGAGCGGAGTTTGGTGAAGACGATATTGTTGCAAGGTTTACAAGCTCTTCAAATATTTTTTAGTTGAAAAATAAATACTGATTAGTAAACTCCAATGATTAAGGCAAGTACATCGAATAGAAGAGTGTCGTCACCTCCAAAAACATCTCCTTAACAGCAAGATTGAAGAGTGTCAACGAGTTTTGAGATTGAGACGGGAGAACAACGTCTTCAGAGGAATATGAGGTCGGTGAAAGTGAATTTTGGAGACAAAAAAGATGAAGACAAAATATTAGCATCAATTACAAATTAATAAAAACGAAAGAAATTTAAAGGTTTCAAGAAATATCGTTATGTAGTAGTTTTTGATGCAGAAAAAAAATACGTTTATCCTTGGTTATATATATTTTTTTGGATCACTGTGTCTTGTACATATTATATATGTGTGGTTTCATAACATTATGAAAGTAGAAAATTTCAGGATTCCCCGAAAAGTGCGGCACGTCGTCACTTGCCACCCGCCGGCGCTGACAGCTCAGGTAAGATTAAGACCGCACCAGGTACATTTATCATTCGCATTTTCTGCGCACCGCTCCACACAGACACCGTTATTTACCCCTCATCAACTCACAGCACGGATTAAATTTCATATAAACTCATTCCATCAACAGTAGACGGTGATGTCTTCAATTCACAAAGAACAAAAGCAATAAAGATCAAAATCACCAAACATCTGATATCTATATATTGGGTGCTAACCTAAGTTGTGCCCGTTTTTTTTTTCAATTTAAAAATGAGCACCAAAAGTAAAACAAAATGGTAAATGTTATACATCATTCGAAAGAAAATTTTCTGCTCTACAAGATATTGTGTTTGTTTTTACGTTACATGTATTATTTTATTTGATTACAAGCCATCAAAATGGAATGTCGAGTAGACGAAAGTGTGCATTTTCAACACCTCCTTCTGTTCGCGTTCAATCGAGTGAATAAAGCTGTCAAAGCCGCTCGCGATATTTGCGAAGTGAAGATGCTATGAATGAAAGGACAGCTCGTTGATGGCTTTTGCGTTTCAAAGACGGTAATTTCGACCTGAAATACATGGAGCGTTCCGGACGACCAGTGGACTTCGATGAGGGCCTCTTAAATCATATTATTCATGAAGATCCCTTTCAAACCACCGTAGAATTGGCTGAGCAGATGAATTGTAGTCACATGAGACTGTATACCGCCATCTTAAATCAATGCGAAAAGTCCAGAAGTTCAGCGCTTGGGTTCCACATGTTTTGAAGGAAAACAACAAAAATCAACGTTCGACAATTTCTGCTGGTTTGTCAATTGTTTCAGCCAATTCTACGGTGGTTTGAAGGGCTCGCTCCATGTCTTTCAGGTCGAAATCACCGTCTTTGAAACGCCAAAACTATCGATAAGCTGTCCTTTTATTCATAGGATCTTCACCGTACACTTTGCAAATATCGCGAGCAGCTTTGGCAGCTTTATTCCCTCGATTGAACGCGAACAGAAGGATATGTCGAAAATGCTTACTTTCGTCTACTTGGAATTCCATTTTGAAGGCTTGTAATCAAATAAAATAATACATGTAACGTAAAAGCAAACACACTATCTTATAGAGCAGAAAATTTTCTTTTGAATGACGTATAATCTTTACCATTTTGTTTTAATTTTGGTGCTCATTTTTAAATTTGAAAAAAAAAAACGGACACAACTTATGTTAACACCTAATACAATACGAGTACAAGTATAGGTCATGTCAATACAATATTTACTGGTACAAATAAAAACTTAAAAAATATATTCAAAATCTAACAATGGAGTTATATACATTATAGCTTGGTATTTTTATATCTGTAAATGTTTGAATTTCTAGTATAAATGTTCCAGATTGGCGTTTAAGTTGTCAGGACTTTGTATTTGTCTGCCCTGATCAACCATTTAATTTTTTTACAGTCGTAAATAACTATTAAAAACTCAACTCACAGTATTATCGTAAGTTTTGGTGTTTCGATGGGAGGGTGTCAGGTTGGTACTTGGTCTCCTATTATCGAGCATTTAATTTATTATAGTCATAAATAGCTATTAAAATTTCATTTATGGTATATGTCGTGAAGATGATGTACATTTTTATGTAAACAAATTTTAAGAGGACCGTGTAAACTGATATGACTAACGTGTTCCTATCGGTCCAGAGCGATTAAATATGTCTGATGTAAACAAATTTTCGAATTTATGATTCTAATTAATAAATTTCGTAAAGGGATTTTTGAAGTTGTCACAGCTCTAATGGGACTTTTATTTTGGTTCAAGTTATTTTTTTACGCTTTCACACGGTTGGATGGCCATAAATTTTAAAAGTCTACGACCGACATTCTATAAGGAGTTTATTTCTTTGTGACGTCAGACTCTTCATACACTATATATTCAATACATACCGTCCATAGCGCCCTTCTCGGTTGTGATTTCGTCCTGTTAAGAGCTCCTATACTTATCATTGGTCGCTGTAACTTAATTCCAAGTTTTCTAAAAGTATTTCTATAAACTAAGTGTTCACTTTATTTCCATAAAATTGCCTGGACAAATCCTATACATACGAGGATTTTGTTATTGCCGTGCGTTTATAATTGAGTAAATTCCGGTAATTTACCCATGTGGCAATCTTGAGATTGACGTACCACTTTATCTCTGGTCAAAATCAGCTGATTCTCACAGAATATCGAGCGCACTAATTGTCGTGAAGTCTTCAGGACCGGGACGAATCTCAAAGAGCCCACTCCAAATTCCGTTTCGTCGCGAATGACTGTACTACGGCACGAGTTGACGCCCACCAACCATACTGGGGCGACTTCTTCATTTCAACGGCCCTGTTGTAGCAGCAGCATAGGCCGGAGAACCATATAGCATTCAACCTGTGGTCATGCACCGGATGTCGAGCATTGGAAATACATTCTGTCAAGTGTATTGAAGTAAGAGGAATTTGTTTATTATCTTTGCTTGTCATTCAATGGTGATATCTGAGTAAATCTAGAGATTGGTGATATCAAATTATTGAGAATTGGCACAACTTCGCAACGAACTGTTGTGAAATTACCCCTAAATAGAAAATACTTCGACTGTCTGTCCATCTGAAAGGATAGCGGAGTATCAGAAAGTAATCTGCCCAATTGAAGTATTCTGATGGGCTATCAGCTCGTCAAGATCAAATATATAACTATTTAACAGCAAATATGTGTTTCATTGTATAATTCTACCTATCCAGGCACTGACGACTGACTACCTCTTCCCACTATACCTTGAGATCTAATAGAGGCTTGCCCTATAACCACTGACTGAGCTACCGAATTAAAATACATACATTGTTACATCTAGGGTTTTACTAATGCAATCGAAAGGTTTAAATAAGTGAAGGTCTAAGCCTATTAAAGTATTAAGGACAAATATAATATATAAAATTAGTGATAAAAGAATTACACCCCTTTGTTACATGCAATAACTTGTGAAGTTGTTCTCTATATCCAGAGGTTATGAATCAAGCAAGGTTAACATCTTGCACCACCCAAAAGGTTGATGATTATTTATTTATTACAATGTTTGGCATTTTTCCACCGTTAAATAAAGTTCAAGTAATTGATTTTAAACACGAATTTGGAGTGCTCTTGAATACAAAATCAACGTGCTACAAAAACGTGTAAGCCTTAATAAAGCTCATACATAAAACAATATCAGAATTAAGTACGTACATGCATATTTATTTATTTATTTAACACTTCAATTGCAAATACAATGCCAGGCGGCAATATCTTCCAGCCAACCAGACCAAAGTAAATGAAGCAAGTTACGTGGTGGCATAAATCATTCAAACTACTATCCATCCCCACGAAATCCATAAACACATACGTGAGCATATGCCCACGAACCCTATAAAGACGGACAATCACCCGAACATTATTTTTCACATAAAGTAAGATATCATCAATCAAAAGGGAAGGAAGGGACGGTGGAGAGGAAAGGAAAAGAAAAATCAGGAATGAAACACGTTATACTACTGACTAGAAATTAAGAGTTTTTTTCAGTCGCTTCTTAAATTATGCCAAGGATGGAGCTAGTCTTATATTGATTTGAAACTTATTCCAGAGTATTACTGCATGGACAGTAAAGGACGACGTAAAGAAAGGGGAGCGGGGAACTGGAAAAGCTAATAGACAATCTCTGTTTGAGCGAAGCGCTAATCCATGATTGGAAAGACGCTGAAAATGTTCGGTGAGACAAGAGGGGGCAGCGGGATAATTAAGGATATTATACAATAGAGACAGTATGTGAATTTGCATGCATACTACCTATTGTACATATAATACAAGTATACTAAAACCAGGGCGCAGGAGACATTGACATACGTAAAGGGCGCAGGAGGCAGGAACACACAAAAAAAATATCTTTATAACAAAATTATATTTGTACAATTCATTCAATCAATATACTTCTAAACAAATACAATTTGAAATTAAATCACATTTAAATTATTTGTGCCAATAACAATTTGAAGGAAATCAGGCAGAATGAGTAACAATATGTAACAAATACTGTAGTTATAAATATTTAAAGATTTTACGATTGCAAATTCAGATATGTGACTATACATTAACGGAAAATGGAGTGAGACATGTTGATCGGTTGGGAGAAATTTATAATACAATTGAGTAAAAGTTGTATGCGGTGTGCAGAGGACACTCAAAGGAAACATGTTCAAGGGTCTCCTCACCCATTCCACATGTGCATGCAGGGCTTTCTTCTAAAGGGTCTTTCAAATTGAGCGGTTTTTTTAATTCTTGGATAAAACACAGATGACGTCTCGAACTTGCTTGGTTCTTGTGACATTTGAGAAGTGTAACATAATGTATGACATTTATAAAAATGGAGTCGTATACAATACAACAACGCGTTCAAATTGTGATTTATTTTATGTACTGTTATCTCCGGAAACGGTGGTGTTGAGTGGCCACCAAGATCTTATGATCGGACACCGTTGGACTATTTTCTCTGGGGTAACGTGAAAAGCTAGGTTTATAATAATGACTCCCGATCAATTCTTGAGCTAAAGCACGAAATTATTCCCGTTATTGGTGAGTAAGAACCGCAATTGTGCCAAAATGTCATCAAAACGTCTGTAAAGCTGTAAAAGGTGGACATTTAGAGGATATTGTTTTTTGTGTTTAAATGTCATACATTATACTTTAATGACCAATAAAAAGTGTTTTGAAATCAAAACAAATAGTGTGTTTTATAAAAAAACAAAAAAAAATTTAAATAAAAAAACCGCTCAATTTAAAAGACCCTTTATATTAATTGTATGAAGGTAGCTTCCTATCAGACAGTGGTCTATCTTATCCTGCACAATATGACAGACATAATTCGTTTGGACTGGTTTCTTTTGTGGAACCAAGATTTAGTGGGTATTTTATTCTGGATATTCCTGTATGCAGCACACATTTCACTACTAGACAGGTTCCAGGTCTTTGACCAAATGATGAGTAAACATTTTTTTAGCCTGCGATATGATGTCATGGCTAGAAGTTACATAGTTTAACTTGATACTGTTGCGTATATTGCCAAACAGTCTGCGATTTAATTTCCGTGTATACCCCTGGTGACCGGGAATTCATACAAATATAATGTTTTTATTATGTAAGATAGAATAAAATAACATCTTTATTTTAAAAAATGGGTTTTGATTTGACGTAAAAATGCAAAGTACATTTTTGGGTCACCCAATACATTACACATTGATAAACAGCCTGGGTTGCAGATGTTATTTACTTCAAGGAAATATTTAATTTCCCACTTTACAGTTAACATTTTTATCTCTTCAGTACACACGGAACTGAAGTACAAAACCATGTCGCATTTAAGATTAAATGTTTTTCCCGGCAACAATACGCGAAAATGTTTTTCATTCGTGTCAAATTGGATTTGATTTAAAAACGGGTGTTTTTGTGAGATACGTTGTGTCGGATTGTCAGCGAAAAATATTTTAATATTCTGCTCGGTATTTAAGTTATGATATGTTTTATAACGAACAGGATTGCCGTTTAAATTATTTTAATATTTCATGAAAATTAGCATTTTTTTTTATAGAATACTTTTAAGAACACTGGACCCTTTTTAAAAATTTTATTAAAAGTGTCGATTTTTCTTTGCTCAGTCCTGTATCTTAAATATATTTATTTTGTTAATGTGAAAGTTATATAATTATTCCGAAAAAAAATAATGGATTGATAATATAAATTTTTAGTTGATGTTTGTTTTCTTGAGTAATATTTCAATAATATTGATTTTATTATTATTGTTAAATTACATATGAGGAGTAACATTAAAAAAAGACCATGTCCATCGGATACAAAAAATGAGTTGATAAAGTAGATTTTTCTGATCGATGGTACAGAGCCGATTAACATTTTCATTTCAATGAAAAAAAGCACATAAATCATGTTAAAATCATAATAAAAAACAGGATTTAAAAAAAAAAAATCTTGTCCAGGCTACAAACCATTCAAAAAACATCATGTCCGAATGGACTAATCGTAGCTTTCCGATTGTGTTTAACTTCATACCAGTTCGCCTGCAACTGTCAGTTTTAAATCGTACGTGCAGTGTTATGTCATTATACAGCTTTATCTACCTACATATATTTATAGTAAAATTTCTTTTAGTACACTTTATTTATTTTATTTGATTAAAATTAAAATAAATTACTCTACCCAATCGTTTTTTGATTATTTTTTGTATAATAACACCTGTATAATATTTTTGAAATTGAACAAAAAACATCATGTCTAAGACCTGTTCAATCAAAAAAGATTAAAGTAGAATTGTTCACTCAAAAAGAATCATGTCTATATTTTAAACTAGAATAACTATTTTAATTATTGTGATTCGATTTTAAACAACAAATCAAGTCACCTTAAGTGATTTTAAGGATTTCAAATATTTTTACAATGAATTATTGTTATGTATTTTTAATGCAAACAGTTTTTTTTGCGATTTTCACTCAACATTCTGATTTGGTGGACATGTTTTTTTTAATATTACCTTCTCATATATATGTATAAAATTTTAACAAGATAGTTTAAATAATTATTTATAAAAAAACAAGAATTCATTACTTATGTTATTTCAGTTAACATGTTGTATCTCTCGAAAAGTTAGATAAATGGGAGGCGTGTGTAGCTTTAGGAATAAATTTAATATATGTTCAGAAACCCCAGATATACGAGTATGTTCAAAAAAACATATTTGGTAAGAAAACTGCAGAAAACTTACCAAGGGAAGACGAACTACAAACGAACCTTTCATGAACTTACGATATGTGATAGTAACACGTTCTGCTTAATATTAAGTACAGTATGCATAAAACTTTATAAATTTTGAAACGTCTTCCCAAAAAGGATTGTTTAAGTGCTTCCTAAAGCTATACACTTCACCAATGTATCTAATACTAAGATTTAGACCATATCACAAATGAAATGCATGAAACCCAGATCCATATAAATTGAATATCAACCACGTATTACCTGTTTTTATTTTACTGGTTTTCTGTTTTTTTTAAATTCACACAATTACTTTGCTATGTAAATAAATAAATAAAATAAATTTAAGACCTTAGAGTGAAACTGCCTAAATTATCTTTTACAATTAACTTCGGGTACTGTTCAAGTGACTTCCAGTGTGATCAAATTCACTGCATGTATTTGGTGCATAGATAAAAACTGACTTTACTCAACTTTGTCAGAGTATACGGTGGGGTGTAAATTCATTAATTCACTCGATCTAACCATTCAATCCAAGATCTTCTTTTTTCGCTTTCCAATCATATTTAAACTTTATTTTCGTTTTTTTATCCAAATCATCTCAGAGTACTCTTCTTCATCGTACTTAAGACACCAGTCTTTACTTTGCATTCATCCCTTATTTATTGTTCCTACATTCTTTTATAAATTGTCACCCCATTAATTATTCTCGGTGTACACATTTTCACTTTCTTTTTTCAGTTTTTCTTTGTATTTTCCACATACAACAACACTTTTTTTTAGAAACATCTTAGCACTTTTTTTCATATTGTACTGTTCGAATATATATTTTATGTTTTTGTGTCCCTTTGATATTGTTTCCTATTGCTACACCCTGTTTGTTATCTCTCGTAACACTTTCATCATGAATGTTTAGGATATATCCACACAAGTGATGGATAGCTTGTTCGGAGTTTCGGTCCGATGGTAGGACACCTTACTCCTTCATCGGATAAGTTCTGACTGTTAAGATATTTATTGGAAATTTTTGGATCTTTTTGGGAATCGGGAAAGGATAGGTTTGTGGTAATTGTTTTGATTTTATGAATGATTATGAGAAATTATAAACGATTAAATACATATATAAATATGATGATATATACATAATATTAAATACAAATATACATAAATTTGTGTCGTCACACACTGTTTTATATTGAATGGGTGAAAAAAAAAAAAATGAAAAAATGAATTGTGAATAAATTATAAGAATGAATATAGTATGTGTAGATAAGTAAATGAGTGGGGAAATGTGTGTGACTTTCATAAATAAATTAAGGTGTAGAAAATGTTTATTCAAGGTGAGAAATGCGGTTGCCTATGGGGGTTAACTGTCTGCCGGAGGAATTATCGATGATGGGGTGTTCAGAGTGACAATCGGGGGGTCATTTGGGGGGATGATTAGAGTTAAAGAGGGGGGGGGGGTCGGGGGGATGTTAGGATATATCCTAGAGGGAAGAGATGATGAGGATGATTTGTTGATAAATAATAAAACACGTTAGATCGCAATGCGGAAAGAGAGTCCAATTTTATTAGTAACGTAGGTATTTATATCTTTTTAGAATGTGCGCGAGAAGGCGCTCGCGATATGCCTACGTCTCGTTTCTGTGAATGCAAAACGATTAATTGTTGTATGTAGGTATCATTCAAATACGGAACTGGCGAGACAAGCGTGGTGCGTTCTCTCTCTAGTATGGAATGCGGTCCGCTTGGCTATGGGTTGAATGGCCGGTGGGTGAACTTCGGACTTGCCTATTTAGATTGTCAAGGAGTGCGAAGGTCATCTCATCGGTCATTGACCGTATGTATGAACGCCCACAGTATTTCGAGTGGGCGACCGCCACAAATGCTTTGCCACTGTTTTTTTTTAATTTTAGTACCACTATACGCCATTTGATTTGAGCTCTTTGAAGAAGGTATAAATATTTTATTTTTTTATCAGTGGAAAGATAATGTGATTTGAGACACATTCTGGTGGTAATATCAAATGAATTACAAAAAAATTAATACTCGTAAAATGGAGAATAATTTATGCAAAAAAGCTGGAAGAGTTTATCTCGTTTCTGATTTGCATGATAACTTATTTGTGGGAATAGAGATGTTTCTTTTTTTAAAAGGTCTCTTTCTCACTCCAACAAAGATGAAACTTCTCCATCAGCTGGATTATCCAACAGAACTCATTTCTTGTTGAACGTGCTTTTCCACAAAAATCTCTCAGACTAAAAAATAAAAATAGTTACTTAATTATGCCAACCAAGGAATAAAAAGACTGAGGAATAACGGTTTATTTAAAAATGTTAATCTTCTTTTGAACCTGAACTGCATGAAAATTAGATAGAAGTTGGTTTTCTGTGGAAAAAAATATATAAAAGTTTCATCAAGATTAAAAACATATTTTCTTTTATTTTGTTGCCAACATTAAATTTAAATGTAATTTTAAATTACTTTTGGTTACGTTTAAAACACTTTTTTAAATTATTCTTTATACAATAGTTATTTTTATTGTTTCGCATGGCACATCTGCATAAATACAATTTGTAACATGTTAAAAATGTGGCGAGGAAAAAAAATCATAACATGGACACGAGTGCACTAAAGTTGTGTTTAAATATTATTTGTATATCACATATATAATTTTCCGTTGAAAAAATAAATTTTTTGGTTAAAAATATTTAATTATTAACGTCATTTTTCCGAAAGTGTAATTACTTTGTGAACGAATAAAGCTGTCGAACAGACATTGCGTTAAAAAAAATCTTGAAGTCAACCAATCAAAAGCTTTTGGTTTTTTTCTTTCTGCTGAATAATCTTCAATAAAATTATTCAATTTATTATTATAAATAATAAGTTAAACTTCTACCTCTGTGGTCTAGTTAATAATTTCCGTTTCTTTGTTTTACTTCTTGAAAGACGATTTTTTTACCTCTTGGAAGACGATTGTTTTACTTCTTGGAAGACGATTGTTTTACTTCTTGGAAGATGATGGTTTCCTTCCTTTGATACTCAGATGGATCAAAATAGATGGAAAAAGGATCCCATTCTGATTTTCATTGAAAGCTTTTTTAATATCTTTGTAGTTGAATGAAAGTTATTTTAACCTTTCCCTTCCTGTGCTAAAATATTCCGCGCGTTCCAGTGCTGTGTATTCAATACACATCAATTTATTTTATTTATTTATTTTATTTATTATTACACATGACAAGAAATATACACAATTTGTGAAAATGCAACAGGTTATTTGATTTGGACATACAATTTTAATGGATCTGGGTTTGTTGCCTTTCATTTATCGTATCCCCAGTAAACGAGACTATTGCCTGTATCTCACTGAGGATATTTAACATGAAAAAATAAATCGATACTTCTTTCCGATTTTCGATTACACAAAAACAAAACCCCGTTGCACGCTCTCATCAACCTGACAAACAGTGACACTCAACTACAACTGGAAACATCTTGCGAAAATCAACTCCTCACACATTATCACTCCAGAAAGACCAAAAATATTCATTCCACAATATGTCGCACAGAATCATAAGAATAAAAATTAAAATTAAAACAAAAAAATACATAGAAACACAAATACAAAAATAACCAAAATTAAAACAACAAGAAGAAACCCACACTCACGAACTCACACAAATCCTATCCACTCGTCATTCAACCTGAAAGCCCAAGTACTCAAAATCCGGTCGCAATAACAATCACGCTCCGATCGACTGTCGAAATGGTTTTCCTACCTTTACCTTTATTGAAGTCGGCACGCCATTGTATGTAGTGGGAGCCAAAAATCAATACCATACACATGTAAAAATGAGCGATTTAAAATCGGAAAAATAAGAGTATTCATAGCCAATCGCTTAAATTAATTTAATTTGAAGTCAAAAGTGATAATAATTGAAATTTAATTGCTGAAAACATGAAAAAAAAACATCGGTCGACGTTCACAAAATGGGCGAAACGACCACCTCAAACAACTCAAACCCGCGAGCTACTGAAACGAGAGAAGTGAGCTAACTGAAATTCTATTTCTTGCATTCCCATATACCGAAGTAGAGTGAGAGTGAGACTTGAATAGCGTCGACTAGAAACTAGAAACTGCTGAAATGCGCATGCTAAGATGGTCAGCTGGTGTGTCCCTAAGAGACAAAATAAAGAGCTCACGCATTCATGGAAGCCTAGGTGTTACAGACATCAACAGCAAAACGAAAGAGAGGCGATTGAGATGGTGACGATGGTGAGATGGACACGTTAGACGCAGAGCACCCGATCACATTGTGAACCAGGCAATCTCCATGGATCTTCCTCGAATAACAACCAGAGGAAAACCAAAGAATTCATGGGTGGTGCAAAAAGATAACCTGGTTCAGAGGCACGGTCTGGGGGACGTAGTCCGGGACAGAAGAGCATACAACCTGACGACGAGGAGAGCTGACCCCAACAGTCTTCGCAGACAGTGAGTTGGGATGGAGCCAGGGTAAAGAAGTGCGTTCCTCATTATCTATCAATTGAAGGGCTCGGCAGTAAATAATGGTAAGAGACATGTATCACATTTTGAGATATTAAGAAAAGAAGTCTTTATAAAATCTTAAAATTTATTTAAGAAACATTTATTAAAAATAATGTTATTTAAAAATGTATGAGGTTTTAAGACTATTCTGTTTGAGTATTAGATTTTTTAATTATTCCCTTAACTATCCAATTTGTAAATTTGAAACTCGTCTTTTGTAATTTTGTCGCTTACCATTATTGACTGCAGAGCCCTTCAACTATTAGTGTCACCATATTTTTTGGAATGGTTTATCTCGTTTGTAGTTAAGTTTATATAAAATTAGGAGTATTAACGTAATTTTGACATTTCATATGGATTTTTTTTCTAAATATAAAACAAACACGTATTTTTAACGTTACTAGTAATTTTTCGGTTATAAATTAAGAATAATATTTGTTTTATGTAAAAAGAATGAAATTAAATTTGTGAATTGAATAATTACATTTTTTTGTGTAGTGACAAGCCTGAATTTAATATTGAGACAAAGTAAAAAAAAACAGATGCGTGAGACTCTCGCGGGGTAGAAGTGAAACTTCTTAACTCTGAAGAAAAGTTGATTTTATGCATTGCTTTTTCCATTTTTTTTGTTTTTTAAATAAATTCTAAAATAATACGCAAGCGCGTATTAGTTGACTTATGCTACGTATACACACAGCACACGCGGCGCATGCGCGTAGCGTGTCTATGATGTATTATGCATTTAAATAAAAGATTTATTTAAATTAAAAATTATTCAATTTACTTAACAATTTATTTAATTTCCATTTTTAATTTTAATAAATTTATTATTTAGTTTTAATTAATTTTTATTGAACTCTTCAATTTTTTTTTTATTTTACGAAATTTTTTATTCATTTTATTTAATTTTAAATTTATTTAATTGTTTATTAAATTATATGTATATTTTGTTTAATTTTATTTATATTTAATTTTATCTTCTTTTATATAATATTTATTAAAAAAATATATATATTTTTTTATTTAAGTTAATTTTATTAAATTAATTTAATTTTGTATCATTTAATTTTATTTAACTTAATTTAATTTTAATTTCATTCCTTCACTCAAAATAGATGAAGCGTTTCACTTTTCGTGACGTTCAGGCCAATTTGCCCTACCGCGCCTATAGAAGTTTCATTTTAAATACCATTTAGTTTTATTAAACAAATGTACAAAATATTAGATACGATTAGATACTCGTAAAGTAAATAAATCTTAAGTAGTGAACTTTTCACGTATTGTAACGCTTTATTTTTAAGAAAAAAAAAAGCTTAAAAAAATTGGTCTATTACTGTTGATATTTATAATGTAAGTTATTAAATATAATACATGCCCGTATATTAAATATAATATAAAAAATTTAATGAAATGTTATGACTTTGCATTGAATAACCATAAAAATATGCAGAGCAATATGAGTTTTTAATGTTTAATATTTTTTTATTCCTTAAAAGTAACTTACATTATAAATATCAACAGTAATAGGACAATTATTATAAGGCCGTTTAGAGAGAACCATTTTCTCAAGACCGCTCGAATTTGGCACTCTGACCCACTATTATTGACAGTTTAAAACATATAAGAAAATGAATAAATATATAATTTCAGTGTAAAATTCATAAGGTGACTGTGACTAATGGCTGCGGTCATAATATTAAGAACTTTCCTGCATATGTATATGTTCAAAAAAACATATTATATTATGGAAAAAAATATTTAAAGTTAGGACGAGCTACAAACGAAACCTTTGAAAATCGTCCAATGTGTGACAGTAAAATATTCAGCTTTTGGTTTAGTGTAGTGTCTGTGTAAAGTGTTCATGTACCTCCCGAAAAATATTGTCTTCAAGTGCTTCCTAAAGATGCACATGCC
This sequence comes from Odontocerum albicorne, assembly GCA_949825065.1. Lineage (NCBI taxonomy): Eukaryota > Metazoa > Arthropoda > Insecta > Trichoptera > Odontoceridae > Odontocerum > Odontocerum albicorne. Next base: position 52,024,508 of record OX463842.1, on the reverse strand, counting down.
ATCCAAATCGCTATTACTAAGAGTTAGACCAGTGCACGCTGCTGGACCAGCAACAACATAAACTTTGTCTTAATACTATACATCACCTCATTGGATCGGTTTTGAACAATCAATATAAGCATATAACTTTAACTGTTTGATTTAGCCTAATTTTTTTTGCGATAACCCGATATTTAGATAATTTCATGTAGTCGGTTTTTTCTTGGTGCTATCTAACCGCGTTAAATGCTACGGTACAATCAACTACACGAGGGAGAATCCGTCAACACGGTGGGCGAGTGATGGGCATTGAGCCCACTAACTGGTTCTGTATCATTAGCCAATACTGGGGTAGGGACACAAAATGACTTACGTGACGGAAAATTGAGTAAAACCGACGTTGTGACTTAATTAATTTTGCGTTGATCATATACGCATATAAACTAGTGAAGTACGATAAAAAATAAAGTCGACAACAAAATATTACACATAGCTTTTAAGTCATTTATCTAAACTTTTTTCTGTAAATCATGGATTAGGTATTGTGTACCTGTAAATCAGATTTTTTTAAGCTCTTTTTTTTCTTAAAAATAAAGCGTTACAATACGTGACAAGTTCACTACTTAAGATTTATTTACTTTACGAGTATTTAATCGTATCTAATATTTTGTACATTTGTTTAATAAAACTAAATGGTATTTAAAATGAAACTTCTATAGGCGCGGTAGGGCAAATTGGCCTGAACGTCACGAAAAGTGAAACGCTTCATCTATTTTGAGTGAAGGAATTAAATAAAAATTAAATTAACTTAAATAAAATAAAATTAAACAAAATTAAGTATATTTAATAAAATTAACTTTAATAAAAAAATATATATATTTTTTTAATAAATATAAAAAGAAGATAAAATTAAATAAAAATAAAATAAAATATAAATATAATTTAATAAAGAATTAAATAAATTTAAAATTAAATAAAATTAATAAAAAAATTCGTAAAATTAAAAAAAATTGAAGAGTTCAATAAAAATGAATTAAAATTAAATAATAAATTTATTAAAATTAAAAATAGAATTAAATAAATTGTTAAGTAAATTTGATTATTTTTAATTTAAATAAATCTTTTATTTAAATGCATAATACATCATAAACACGCTACGCGCATGCGCCGCGTGTACTGTGTGTATACGTAGCATAAGTCAACTAATACGCGCTTGCGTATTATTTTAGAATTTATTAAAAAAAAAAAATAGAAAAAGCAATACATAAAATCAACTTATCTTCAGAGCTAAGAAGTTCTCGTTCTCAGGATGTATATTCTTCGGTTCTGGGTATCGCTTTCATCTAGGCCGTTTCTCTGCAGGATTTTGGAGCACTGAGTTATCCAAGAGTTATTTGGTCTTTCCCAGGACGGCTGTCAAGGAAGATCCACAGACATTACCTGATTTACCGTATGGTTTGGTGGTCTCCGTCTTATGTGCCCGTACCATCTCAGCTGTCGCTCTTCCAGCTTACTGTTTATGCCAGTGACCCCCAGGCTACGAATGCGTGAGCTCTTAATTCTATATTTCAGTGATACTCCTACCGACCACCTAAGCATTCGCATTTCTGCTGTTTCAAGTTGCCTAGAGTAGGAGCTGTACATAGTCCAGCATTCTGAGCCATACATAATTGCGGGTCTAACTATAGTCTGGTATACCTTCCTTTTTAGTTTTATATGCATTTTTGGGTCACATAATACTCCTGTTACCGATCTGAATTTCATCCTTTAACTAGGAAAGCCAATAAACAATATTTTCTTCATTCATTTCTAAACAAATACAACGTGTCCGGACATACGATATACTCGTATATTATTAACAAATCAAAGTAATGAATTGCCATTCATAATAATATATCATATTTAGATACATACACATACTTAGTTTATGCATGCTAATATGGTAGATTGTTCACGTTAACATATTATCACTTGACAACCTCTGTGGCCGACGCAAAGGTTGTGGGATTTGTCGCAAAGGTTGTCTTCCAACGCAAAGGTTGTGGGATTTGATTGCCTTTTATATAATTATTTTAATGGGTCGGTTGAAAGAAATTTCTACACGCAATAAAATTACTATTTTTTTACAATGTGAGATGTTTCAATATTTTCTAAATCATTATCTAGTTTTTTTTGTATAAATGCATGTACTCGGTTTACCTCGACGTAACCGTGTTAGGGTACTAATATTGTCTTGTGAATGTTTAAACAGTTTGTAGTGTGCCGTGTAGTGTGAACATGATATCGATATCTAATCTGTTCCAAGATTATCGCTCTTATCAGGAAGTCGCAGCATCCCCCTTGATATGTGAGAATTAAGTGTCTTATTTATTAATCATGCGAAATAGCAGTACGGCATTCGAGTCAAATTGATCTTCGTTCATTAAAAAACAGTCCATCTTGATAGGAAGTAAACATACTCGTATGTTAGGTGTACGCATTCATAAGACTTATATTATTCATAGGTAAGACGTTAACGCTGTTAAAACATTGTAATTTGTTTTATGAAATACTGTATTTTTTCATTGAAGATAATGCGATAAACTTACCGGTCTCAACATTTTCACCTCATCGTCAGTAGAGCACAAAAGTACTAAATTATTTATTTATTTTCTCAATACGGGCTTAGCCCGAATACATTGAAAAATACAAAAAATGTTGACATTAAAAAAAATATATAAAATTAAAAAAATACATTAAAATTATGTGTATGCAAATATACTCGTCTATACACACAAACATATACATCCATATACACATATATTTAAAGTTACAGTACCTGGTGGTAAGTAATGCACATCGGGCTTAAGAAAGATACAGTCGCTTTGTAGAGTGTCTTCTCTATCGCACGATGCGCTAATGGTCTGTGCGACAGAGACGACACTTTACAAAGCGACAGTCTCTTTCTTAACCCCAATGTGTATTACTTACCGCCGGGTACTGTAAATATACTGATGAGTACTTGCTAACGCGCTCAATCTTAGACGGAAATTCTGTGCTTTTGGTAATTTGATATGAAATATGTCAATATCCGAAGCAGTCCCGTTCAAAAGGGCCAGGCTAGCTTCAACAGACAAGACTCATCTAACGGTTAAAAATCAGGGTGAGGATTATTGGTGAAGGATGGTAGGAGATGTTCAGACCTTGGGAACATAAGTGTTAACCAGGTATTCATCCCATCGCACTGACTTGGATATTTCCACAGCATCTTTCTAATTTATATAATCAAAGTGTACTAGGATGAACATCTATGTTCCCGAAATCTCCCCGCTGCTTGCCAAAGTGTCATCTTGCTTCTTTACCACCACAACACAACAGTCTGATTAACACTTAGGGTCTATAAAAACCATATTTTTGGTTGGTTGGAAGAGATTGCCACATGGCAATAAACTCGCCAGGTTAAAAAAAATACACACACTTTTACCATTAGATGCGTTTAGTCTTGATTTTTTTACCGTTAGATGCGTTTGGTCTGTCTGTAAGAACTTTATAAAACCTAACACTGCTCTTTTAAGAAAATTTGTAAATGTCCGAACAACTGAAAATTAGTAACTTTCGATTCTTTTCCATTATTTTTTTAATAAAAGAACACGAAAAATTTCACGGTTATGTAACATATTCCACAAAAATATGAAACTTGAATGCTCTATGTATTTGGTTTAAGCTAAAATCAACACTTACTTGTATATACCAGAATTTGCCTGTAAATACGAAAATAATCATATTTATCGTATAAAATACTATTTAACTATAATAATATGATTATTTAGAAAGCAGAAAAATTTATCAATTCAACGTTTTAATGATCAGCGTAAAAAATGTTTCATATATTAAATGTATTTTTCAGAATAGTAAAATAAAAAAGGTTTTAATAAAAAGAAAATTAATTCTGTCTTATTTATTTTGTTAGAATTTTTCTAAAGTAAAAATAGGGGCAAACGGTGTATGAATGAACATTCTGGAATCGAAAAAAAAATAAACAAAACAAGCGTTTAAACAAAGTATTTCATACCAAGCCGTGCCGTATCGTATAAAGGGTCAGGGGCTTCGATATTAATGGTTAACAAATTAAGTTTTACACGCTGTAACATTGAATCAGGGTAGCTGGACCCACCCTCTCGGAGTGCCCCAATCCAAATTGGGTTGTCGGCCGGCTCCAAAAACTGTCCAGCGGGCTCTTATGAATAATTTATTACTGTCTGCCAGAGAAAAAAAAACAAAAAGGAAATCTTAATTCGTGTTGAAAACTCTGTAAGCTGTTAAGGGTTACAGTAGATTTTAATGTAATACGAAAATCTGATTTAAAAATAAATTGTTTCCTCAAAATTTTAAATGTAGAGTCTATGATATACTTATGATGCGCTTACTTCACTTTTAAAAAGATAAAAATAGAATTCTAATAATAATATTGTAATAACATTACACACCTTATTTACAGTTAAAGCATAAACATTGTGGAGGTTTAAAGACATTGTACATAAAGTGGAATAAACAGTGTTTGATAAAACAATTTACAATAAAATAACAATTTATAAAGTACTGTTTAGGGTGCAGACGATTCTCAAGGGCACTCTTATCTGAGATTCGAATCCACTAACAGATTAAAAACGTTACAAAATATAGAATTTGTGTGTAAGGATAGAAAACCGGTGGCTGCGGATTTTTTGAAAAAAAAACTGTTTAATTTTTTAAACACAGTCTCCTTTTCGTGTAACTAAAAAACAGTAATTTAACATACTGGTGCGATGATATCCTGAATCGACGAGATTTTCTTCTAACTGAGCCAATTTTTAAATTTCAGGAACAGGAAGAAGTCACTCGGCCAACTCTGGGGAAAATAGTACATGAGGAACTAATTCGAAGTCCAATCTATACAATTTTACCATTTCTACGGTCAATTTATGCGTCAGCATGTTGCACTTCTTGGTCATTTTTCCTTTTCACGCCAATCTTGGACGTTTTACCTTCGATATTTTTTTAGGGAATACCAAAAAGACAGCAGCCATCACATCGTAATGGGCACTTTTGTGATATTGAGGATTTTTCTATCCATCTATATTTTCACGAGATTCTTTCTTTCTTGACCACAGATCTATGTTTTACATTTATCACAAAGTTCAGTCATATCTACACACTTCTCATAAAGATCTCTTAAAACTTATAAAGATTGTTAAATTTTGATATCATTGAATCTAATTACTCTATAAAATTATATGACAATATGTCGATTCCGAAGATCACATTAAATAATTTCACCAATTCACAAAGACGGAGGGTACGCCGCGGATTTTGACCATAGAATAAGTGTGGGATGGATGAAATTCAGATCGGTAACAGGAGTCTTGTGTGACCCAAAAATGCCTATAAAACTGAATTTATCCCCCGCAATTATGTTTGGCTCAGAATACTGGACAATGTACAGCTCCTAGTCTAAGCAACTTGAAACAGCAGAAATGCGAATGCTTAGGTGGTCGGCAGGAGTATCACTGAAAGATAAAATTAAGAGCTCACACATTCGTGGTAGCCTGGGAGTCACTGACATAAATAGTAAGCGGGAAGAGCGACAGCTGAGATGGTACGGGCACATAAGACGGAGACCACCAGACCATACGGTAAATCAGGCCATGTCTGTGGATCTTCTTCGACAGCTGTTCAGAGAACGACCAAAGAACTCCTGGATTATTCAATGGTCCAAAATCCTGCAGAGAAACGGCCTAGATGAAAGCGACACCCAGAATCGAAAAATATACAGCCTGAGAACGAGAGCTGACCCCAACAGCCTACCTAGGCAATGAGTTGAGACAGTGCCAGGAAGAAGAAGACCAATATAGAAGATGATTATATTTAAATTATTTTAAGTTACTGACCAAATATTTTTCCCACCAGTTAACATGCATTGCTTCTAAATTATTTACTTTTTTAAATGCACAAATTTTTCAAATCGATAGAAGAACGATTTCGGAATAGTTGTTTTTTTTTTTCAAAGAAACTTAAGAGCTTATCATTGATCAAAGCTGATTTGCTTTAATATTCTTTGAAATATTCTTTTTTATACATAGTCATTATTTCCATTAATCCATTTGAAAAAAAATATTTTAAATTATAAATATGGAGCCTGCATTCGCTTTGTGAAAAATTGGCTAAGTCGTTTACTTGAGCCAACTTAAATCGAAAACTTTTCTCAGCTTTGAAAATGGAAATTTCATACCCTCATTAGATCTTTTCCAATAACAAACTTTCAAGTTATGATTGCTCAAAGGTTATTTGAATAAATGACAAATTAACGGTTGTTTTTCCACTTTATTTGTACGTCATTAAACAATGAAAAAACAATTCTAAAATTAGAAGATTGTTTGCTATAATTCAAAAGTACAGAAGTAGCGAGCAAGTGAATATTTTAATACAAATTTTCATTCACAAGAGATTATAGTGATCATTTAGATCTGCTATGTGTTGACAATACAAACAAAAACGTTGCAACACAAATAACGTGATCAGTTCGTGGAGAGAAGTTAGGGAGGTTTTGAGGACGAGTGTGAATGATCGATGCGTGATCGTAAAAAGCCCTAAGCCAAATATAGAGGGAATTAGACAAATCCCACAATTTACGCGTTTTCTTTTTACGTAATTTCATCTTAACGCGGCTATAAAATACATTTAAAAAGATAATTGATTTGCAAATTACCTATTTGAATTTCTTCTTGTATCGGACGTATGCGTCATTATAAAACAATTGTGTTTGATTTCTTAATTGTTTCCTTGATGTATTTTTATTTGTTTGGTGTTTTTTGTGATTTTGTATAAACATTAAATATTTATGTTTGTTGGGGTCGGTGCGGTGTCGTGACCGCAACGGAAATGTAAACTTATGCGCGGTCGTCGCGAGATTATATCGCTGGCCGGCCGGCCTCTGCATGCGCAATATTCCCAAAAATTGTGGTATTTCGCGAGGTGTGATCGCATGCAGTGGCGGTAACAGGCCCTTGTTTTTTTTTATTTTTTTTTATCCACTTTGCACAGATTTCTCCTGTTACACAAAGAGGGCCTGCCTAGCGTTAGCTTATTCGTTAGGAATAATATCAGCCAGGATTCTTCTCATACTGCTAGACGGTACCGAGAATATATCAACCGTGTCATTCAGTTGGTTCAATATCTCTATACCACACGTGATTGAGTGTTTAGCCATGATATTCGTCCTGTAAGTTGGTATTTAGAACAAAGAATGATTCCTTGCACGGCTATATTTATTGGGTACATATAAATTTAGTGCTTCTAGAATCGCGGGACAGTTAAATAAACCTTGGAAAACCTTTATTAGGAATATCGCAATGGATTCTTGTTTTCTTGTTTCGAGGCTTCTATAGTTACACACCGTGAGAAGTTCGGCATGGTGAGCATATTTTGGGAAATCACTTTTTGTTCTGTACCATAGATATCTGAGGATTTTTTTTTGTATTTGTTCTATATTGTTTTTATATTTGAGCTGATGAGGAGTCCAAACCGTAGATGCGTATTCTAATTTGGTTCTAATTAGATAATTATATCAGTTTCGGAGGATATCGGTGCTGTTAAGTTTTCTTAATATTCTTGTGGTGAGCGATCGGCCGGACAAACTCGTATATTAAGGACGGCCGGACATAATAAATTATGTATCTAGATGACCAGCGTATTGAGCAATGAACATATAGTCGGTAAAGAGGCAAATTATTACCACATTAAAAAGCTACACCTTAATAATTCGAAGTAATTTTTTTTTCATTTTGTTTTATTTTCACATTGAGTAGTTCGTACCAGTGTGTTAAAACATATTTTACATATAAAAATATAAATTATTTTACCTTTTTCTGGTTAGTAAGAATAGAAGGTTGATTATACAATGTTAAATGACTTAATTTGACATTTTAATGAGTTATGTTCTAATTTTGTAAAAGTTTCTAACCTTGATTTGCGAGATTTCGATTTGAGCGTATTTTCTTGAAACGAGAGACGGGTGTATATTGTATGCTTAATAAATCAGCTGAAATTTCAAACCATCACAAATCACCCTTGAATTATTTCATAGAATGGCACAAATCATTATATTGTGGTTAGATTAACAAATTGCACGACACAAGATTCTCAATTGAATTTTTTTATTACACTAATTATGAAATCTCCACTAGACGTCTACCTTTTATTGAAAGGCTTTCTTCAGGCGAAATGATCCCAATTTGTTATGAAAGCTGTGCTCTAGTCAGGCAGGCGTCATGTCACTATGGTCCACACATATCGAAAGTGTTTGTGTGGTCGCAAAGATTTCAATTTTAATAAATTAAATAAAATGTTTTCTTTTGTGGATTCGACAATATGAGCGCAAAGGAAAACAGTTTATTTGAAACCTTTTTGATTACTTATTACTTTTATGCGTTTGATCACAGATTTATTTATTTCCTAAAGAAAGCTACGGGATAGGAGGTACAGATAAATGTAGCTGTGATAAATGCGAGTAGAATAAGAGGAATAACCGTAATTTATTGTTTAATATTCCTAGATGGAGTTCCACAAAGTAAAAGCTGAGACCGTTTTTACCTAGCGAGCTTATTGCCATGTGGCGATCTCTTCTTCCGACCAACCACAAATATGTTTAGCGGGATGCTTAATTTGATACGTCGTGATGACTTTGATTTGTTTGTATTTAAAATAAAATACGTCGATTCAGGAATGCGAAAAAGTGAGAGTGAATAATCGATAAATAGTAAACAGCGATGAATGGTCAAGTGAATAATAACAAGTGCCTTTATTCATCGATAAGTAGGTATATATAGAATTTCAGAACGGGACGCGTGAATGCGTCCGAGGTATATCTCGATCTCACTTCTGCGCGTGTTGAGGTGGTCGGAAGCGCTGCGGATAATACAGTGGGTAGGATATTTATTGTCGAAACGGCGAGACGGCGTGATATGTTCTCTTTCTACCTTGGAATGCGATGTAAATATTATTTGCGTGTAAACAGTGTTGACGTTCTGGTATGTGACAATTGTCCATATTCATCGGTCCAGAGGTTGATTCATCGGTCGTTGACCCTGCATGTTGACAATATTTTAGGGACGTGGGTACCCTACATATGTTTTAATGGGCCCTAAAGGAAAACCAGACTAGAACCCCTTATTTATAAATCTGGATTCCAGCGGGGATCGAATCCGCAACCTCCGGATCGGTAGACGAGAGTCTTACCACCTTTGATACATTCTGAATTGTTTTGTAATGGTTTATTGTTATTCATAAGAAATAATATAACTGAAAATACTTCATAAGTTATACCTGATTAAAAGAGTATTAAGTGAATCATTAAATAATGTCAACGAATTATTGAATCCATCTATTACTTAAAAATATATTTATTTTATGTTTTAATATATTTTATACTCGTATATAAAATCCCTTAATAATGTTAGTTTCAATTTACACTTATACCGAAATTGTATTTTATTACGCTTTCGTTGTATACAAAAAAACCTACCAGGTTTATCGTCGTGTGGTAATATTTTACAGGTAACCTGAAATATATTAGGAGGCAAAAAGTAAAATAACTTTTGAATCCTTTTTAAAAGATATTGGATGCCAACGGGGATGCAATCCGTTGGCATACAAGTGATTTTTTTTACTATGTCAAGTTTTTTTTACTAATAGGCTGGAAGACAAGTGTTTTTTTTTTACTAAGTCACGGAGGTCGGCGCAGTTTCGAGAGAAGAATATATTTATTAATCAACAGCACAATTTATATTTAAAGGATATTAAAACTACAAGTTGTAATTTATTCATTTAATACATAAAAACCAATTTTAAATGTTTTATAAATAAATGTATAGATACAACTACAAATAAATTGAAAAAATGCATAAGTATTGAAATACGCACATCAACTCTCCCACAAAAACGCATAAGTATTTAAATACGCACATCAACTCTCCCACAAAAACGCATAAGTATTTAAATACGCACATCAACTCTCCCACAAAAACGCATAAGTATTTAAATACGCACATCAACTCTCCCACAAAAACGCATAAGTGTTTAAATACCCACATCAACTCTCCCACAAAAACGCATAAGTATTTAAATACGCACATCAACTCTGCCACAAAAATCAACAATTTAACAATTTTACATAATAAGTAAAACATGACGAGACTGTCTACAGGCGTGCAATATTTTTTTTTTTTTGAATAATTGTAAGTTTGTTAATCAAGTTTGGTTTTAAAAATTGACAAAACAAAGATTTTCCTAATTATTTACTACACATATACTAGTATGTAGGTCTTCGGCTTATCGGGTACGTTGTTTTGAAGTTATCACCCTTAAGCCCTGATCAAAGTTCAAAATAAGGGATGAACTAAGGTTAAACTCCTCACCCTCGGAAAGAGGATAAGTACGAGTAGTTTGACACGGAACTCCTCAGGAGTCAAAATACCAGCGGAGAGGAAACAAAAGTTTTTGCCTCAGAGCTAATGTGCATTACACAATCAAAGCCGATAACAACTTTAGTTTGTATTTTCTACTTAATGTTCAATTCATGAATCACTTGCCTAGGTAATGTAGACTTAATCTTAAAAATGTGTGGCGTTCGTCGCGGAATATTGTCGCATACATACGGTCAATGACCGATGAGATGACCTTCGCATTCACTCTCTCTTTCCGCATTGCGATCTAACGTGTTTTATTTATTTATCAACAATCATAATCATCATATACCTTTAACCCTGAGAGCGCTACGAGAAAAAAATATAATTGTCTATCTAGTGCTGAGATATATTTACGATTCGGACGTTCGTGATAAATATTTATTTTAAACAACAAAAAAACAAATATTTTTACAACATAAATATATTTTAGAATATGTACCCTTGTATTCTAAATGAACGATATTCATTTAGAATACAAGGGTAGAACAAATTTCTTCCACTGCTATAGCAGTGCGCCGATCAGTCAGGGTTAAGGGGCATTTCCCTAAAGTGGTCGCCGTCGGGGTCACGTCGGGGTCACCACTTTAGGGAAATGTCCCTTAAAGGTATATGATGATTATGATTGTTGATAAATAAATAAAAAACGTTAGATCGCAGTGCGGAAAGAGAGAGTGAATGCGAAGGTCATCTCATCGGTCATTGACCGTATGTATGTGACAATATTCCGCGACGAACGCCACAAATGTATTACTATAATTCTCAATTTAATATCGTATGGAGAACATGAAATAGAAATAAATGGTGAAGCACCATCACATGGTCAACTATGGATTAGGTGAAAAACATGTGAAGGGATAAGAACATTAAAACATCTAAATATCAAAGTAAAACTCATATGAATATTGATTTAAACAAGATATTTTTTGGTGCCATGGGGCATTGAGAGGAAGATATATGAACCGATGTTCAATAGACATGTTTAATCACGTTACTCATCGAGTGCTCAAAATGTGCTCCAAATGCATCAACATGTGGAAGGTTTCGATTCTGCAAAGCAGCTTGCATCTCGTTCTACAAGTGAGCCCATGTGTTTTCTATATCTCAAGATCTATTCATAAAATTCTCAAAAATCCTATTTTTGTTCTATGTAAGGGTTATTCCACTAAAAACAAATTTGAGTTCTTTACCTCTATAAAATAAGTCTTCGACAATTACGTAAGTCTGCTTGGTGAATTTTGGTAATATTTTGTGGTATACATACATGCATTGAACTTAAATATACATATAATTATAAAATAATTTTAAAACAATGACTGTAATTTATTATTACTACTGCTTTTTGTATCTTCATGTAAGTTTAAGATAAAGTTTTGTATTTTTTGTCAATAATTTTAAGTTCTTGTATAACCTGTCACATGTTCATATGTATATAAAGACACTGTTGTGTCATTAATTAAATAAAATAAAAAAAATAAAAAATCTTATTTTTCTTAATAATCCTTTTATTGGGTGCCCCAAAAAATTACAATAATACAAACGTTTATACTTTGTCATTTATTAGAACTTACAGTAGAAGTTTATCAAACTACGCATTCATAAGGAGTTTAGGTATAAGAAATACTTATTTTCAGCAATATAGTGCACTTTCCCATTGCTATCGTCATTAAAGGGTATATTTTTACGATAATTTACCGAACATATACGTTAGATTGAACGTATATGTAGCATTGAAAATTCTCCTCGCTCCCCAGACCTCACGCAAGTGTGCTTTTTTAATAAAGATATTGTTAAGTTTATTTAATGCGGAACACAAGTGATACATGATTAACTCCTTATATAGGGCACACTAAACTTGGACACCACAAAATGTTTTGTGACAATATGGTGAATACAAAATGTCAATATGGTGAATACAAAATGTACCCGCACATCTCAAAGATCAAGTTTATGACACAAAACTGATAACAGTTAATTACTTGAAGAAGCTCAGTTAAGGACAATGCGCCCAAATACCATAACAATTTATTCGTAATTTTTGTGATTCCGCGTTATCGACAGTGGAAGAATCAGAACAGTGGTCAATTTGATCATTTGTGATAATTATAAAAATCTACGTTTGTTTTCTTTAATTTGAGGTTTAAATGTTCGATATACCTTAAAAAGTAATAATTCAAATTGTGTATACGGTATTGTATTGTATAATAACTGTGTTTTCAAAATGTATCCATAATAACAATATCAATCTCTAGATTTAATATATTCCCTGGCAAACAACGCCTGAGATTAACAACTCCTTGCGTATCCTTTTATCTGTAAAGTGTCTGTATCAATATAATTAATCATACAGAGGGCACAAAGCACTCTCGCCAGGGTAAATTCCCTTAACCAAAAAACCGATCTTTGTTTCTTAAGAAAACACTATACCCCGTATCGTAATAAAATTGTTCATTTTGTTTTAAAATAATTGTAAACTTATTTTATCTTTATTAATTTAATTCTGTTATTCAGCATCAGAAAATTTACATTAATGCTTTTTTTTCGCTTCATTAATATTTATATCTCTAACAACTTCAGTTCAATTCAATGCCATCACCGTCCACACTGGGGAACAAAATACGAGTATATCCCCAATATCGAAATTTCTTTTATTCTATTTATTAGCACGACGTTATTAGTGATGAAGAATGAACTATCCAAAATAACTTCTTCTCCGGTAGCGACATACAAGAGTTTGAAAATAATGGCAGTGATGACGGACTTAAGGTCCGATATCACGGGATATATAAAAATACTCGCATGGCGGATGTTCACAAGTTGACAGTACTTTTTCAGAAAATTTCGGATACATCAAAACTATTCTTTGGTACTATTAGATCGGTGCAGTCAATCGGTTCGAAGATGAATTGGTGTATCATGTAGCTAAGTGAAGATTCCTTTGGGAATTAGTGACGGTCTGATTCTAGCGTTAGTTTATTCGTTAGGAAGAATATCAGCCAGGATTCTTTTCATACTGCTAGGCGTTGCCGAGAGTATATCAACATTGTCATTCAGTTGGTTCAATTTCTCTATGCCACGCGTGACTGAGTGTGTAGCCATGATATTCGTCCTGTAAGTTGGTATGTAGAACAGAGGGTGATTCCTTGCACGGCTATATTTATTGGGTACATATAAACTTAGTGCTTCTAGTACCGCGGGACAGTTAAAGCAACCTTGAAAATCAAAAGAAGCAATATCGCAATGGATTCTTGCCTTCTTGTTTCGAGGCTTCTATAGTTACACACCGTGAGAAGTTTGACATGGTGAGCATATTTTGGGTACTCGCCCTTTGTTCTGTACCCATCGCAGTACCACAAAATGTGATTTTCGGATTGATTTAGATGGTCGCAAAAATTATGATTAAGTGAAGGGACAAGATTGATGCTCAATATTTTTCAATTAAAAGCCAGAGGCAAATTGAATAGTCCAATAGCTCAAGTACGTTTACGCGCTCTGACGCAAGAGAAACATTTAAATGTCTGTTTTCCTACAGATGGATGATGACCATCGATGTGGTCAATTTAACAACTGGGCGTCTATTTTAACATACGAAAATCCGTCACCTTCAGCTCAAAACGTTCTTAAACAATTGTTTAGGAATTTGGACAAAATTGACACTTAATAAAAAATACGTTAAATTGCACACTTTACAAGTAATAAATAAATATTTTGCATGACGAGGTATTTTGACAAGGTAAAAAACGAAATATGTGTGAAGGAATAGAATTAAATGGGCTCTTTTTTCACGGCCTACTAAAATAAGCGGTGATGATGATAATCTTTCCCTTCCTATGCTAAAAAAACCGCGCATTACAGTGCTGTGTATTCAATACACATGTAAAAATGAGTGATTTAAAATCGGAAAAATGAGAATATTCATAGCTAATCGCTTAAATTAATTAAATTTGAAGTCAAAAATGATAATAATTGAAATTTAATTGCTGAACCCATGAAAAAACATTGGCCGACGTTCACAAAACGGGTAAAGAAACCACCTCAAATGGATGCCCGAGAGCTACTGAGATCTGAGACGGGAATCGGTCTCGGACTGTTATACCTCGAAGGAAGAAACACAATTGCGAACTAACATTCTATTTCTTGGGTTTCCGTATACCGAAGTAGAGTGTGAGTGAGACGTGAATAGCGTCGTTTCCTCACCCATAGCGATTTTTTTAGAATGAATGTACCTACGTAACACACTGACACACGTTTGATTGTATTGGTGAATTAATTTCCAATTTTCACAAAATATCATATGATGTGGCCGATAAGTGCTAATTATTATTGATATTATTTTTTCATTCAATGCGTAAATGTATTACGGAGGAATACCTAAAATCTGAACCCAGTTTTTATTATATTTATAGAGATATTAAAGTTTTTAAAAGCAATGTGTACTAATTACACAGCACAGGGAAGAAAGGGTTAATATAATCAACTATGTGGCAAGGGTGTAACAACTTGTCTATCCAAATCATTGACTCACGTTCATTTCTCACGATCAAAGTACGTCTTCTCCGAGGAACCCGAAATCACTCAATACTGTCACGATTATGTGAAGGGTTTATTACTTCACAAAATTGATACTAGTTTCAATCGGCAAATTAATATTTGTTATACAGCTTCATAAATTTGATAGCTTATCGGTTAAAAATATATGAATAGAATATGTAGATCACTAGATTCTGTCATGTATTTGTTGTGGTGTATTGTAGTTTTGTTATTGAAGTGAAACTTCTATAGGCACGGTAGGGCAAATTGACCTGAACGTCACGAAAAGTGAAACGTTGTATTGTATTATAATTTTATTTTATCATTATTAAATGATTATTCATTTTTATTAAATAATTTATTTATTAATAAATAATTATTAATTATTTTAATATTAATAATTATTTATTATTAATAATAACACAGGGAATAAGGGATAAAGGTGTTGAAATCTTTTAGTTAATTTCTCGTGTTCTTAGTTAATTTAGCATGTTACTCATATATAGTAAGCAAAAGCAACCATATTGAATTGAATATATAAATATTCTTAACTAAATAATGAGGAAAACTTGTGAATTCAACAAGACAGTAAATTTTATTACATTATTAAATAGGACGACACAAGGGTCTACAACAAGTATGGATGATTCTCAGAGCCTTAAAGCCAACAAGATGTTTATTAAAGCAATAAGAAAGTATACAATATTGTAACTCGTCTTTGAATAATCATTAGCATTATTGTGTTTTCGGATTTCAACTTAACACACATAGACTGTGAGGGGGTGAGGTTTGTGGAGCTGGGCCGGGCCAGTCTTAGGGACTATGTTGCCCATTTTAAATTTATTTTATTACTGAAAAACAAAATACGAGATAAATAGCTCAATATAATCGATCTAAGTATTAAATATGGCATATTTTCATTACACTAAATAGACTTTGCAGTTGTAGGCAAATATTTTAAACAAAAAATACTCATTCAAAATATCGCACCGTTTCCCTGCTAGGGTATGTTGAGAGAAAAGAACTTTTCTATCTCGATACAAATATTTCCCCTCTTCCACATCCATATACATTCTCATACAGCTCCTACAATGTATCTTATAACTCTTCAATATTTCATTCAAAATACCATTAATTTGATACAACCACACTTTCCTTATTTTTCTTCTACCACACCTTCCAGTTACGAGTACATTTGCACTTTATATTTGTTTTATTATTCTTTCTTTATGTATTCATTCTTCATGCCCAAATCTTCTCACAATGCTCTTCTTCATCTTACTCAACACATCAGTCTTAAGTTCACATGCATCCCTAAGCATTTCATTCCGTATTCTGTCATACATCTCTCTCCTTTGTGTACGTGTACGCACTTCTACAGCATTTATTCGGTCTTTTTCAGTATTTTTCCAAGTTAATATTTTACTTCAATACATCAAAACTGGTGCTAAAGCACTGTTGTGGGCAATCATTTTATTACTATATTTGTGAACAATCATTTAACGACAATAAATCTGCCAGGTTATAATATATATATAATATACTCGTAAAATGAAATTTTTAAACAATACATTTTTTTATACAACGACATATGAAAAAATATGAGGATTAAAATACGATGTAGTACATAAGATAGAAAAAAGAGTCTTCAGATGATTTGGTCACATATAAAGAAAACATGATAAAATATTCAATAAAATCAAAGTTGTTCTCGTGATACGAAATATATGACAAGATTTAGAAAAATATTTCCCGATCACATAAATCAATTCCGAAAAAGAGAATAGTATAAAGTTCTCAAGAGAAATGAAAGTAGTAGACGCGTCAAAAATAAGTAGAAATTTCTTTCCTTTCTCTTGCTCAACAGGGAATGTCATGTTTGAGATAATAATGACTGTTTTAATAAAATCTCACGTATCTTGACTTTTTGGTATGTTTGAGGAAATTTGTCAGAATGTTTCTTTGACTGGAATATTTTAACTAGGGGCAATATGTCAACATAAACAATAATAGAATAAGGATCAAGTGTATGTATCAACGGTGAGGAGAATTCTTTCCGACACTTGCTACAATACCCGATGAGACCGATATTTTGTATCTAAGATGTCTTAATTCGTGGAACGTCTAGTAGTGTCCACGTGGCACGACTCTTGGTAGAAGTACTAAAGTGTATTTCACACGAAAAGAAGAAAATAACTAGGTGGATGTTTGTTAAATTTCCTGTTTTATAACAAACAGGCCTTGAATAAGTTAAGAATAGTTTTTGAGGTAGTTGCTGTGTTGAGATAGCTTAAATAATAGTGAACGTTTCGAAGTGTTTTGTTTTCTACTTCGTCTAGAGGATGAAAGCAGAACGCTTTCGAAACTTCCAGGATCTACCCATCTCAACACGGTAACAATACAATCTTCGTACACGAATTGTTTTTGGCTTTAATTAAATTGAATGGTTTTTGGCCTTACTCAGCCATGACAATGAATTGTTTTTTGGCTATAATCAGGAATCAATATCAAAATCTTGGAACTGAAATTTAACTAACAACGACTACATAATGAAATTCATCATTACTTTTTCACGAATAATATTTAATACCAGCGACCTTCGTATAAAGAAAAACATAGGAAAAGTTGATTCCTCAAACGAAAGACAAAAATAAATAATTATGAATTTTAGCAAGGAAACTTGAAAAACTTTGGGACAAATGTGATTTATTCAATGCTAACAGTGCCCAACTTAACAGTCAAATCATGTTAATAGCCTCAACATCTCGTTTTATTTTGTTTGCTTATTTCTAACTCGAATGTTCGGGGTCCGATGCCAGTTAAAATTACAGTGAGTGGTATCTTTAATAACAGGCATAAAATGGCCAACTCGCCTCGTACGTATCCAAATATTTCATTATTCATGTTTTTCAATTTCTCCCTCATTCGATTTTCCCCTCAATATAACTCTTTCTCAATCCACAGACATGTAATCATTTTTCGTAAATTTTTCAAGATTATTTTTCGTAAATTTTTCAAGATTATTTTTCGTAAATTTTTCAAGATTAAGACATCTTATTATTCTTGGTCATTTTTTTATGGTCTCACCGGTCTATTGTTCCAGCTCTGCCCACGACGAGTGTCTACCTCTTCCTACTTTGAGACTTCCAAGTGCTAATGTTACATAGCACATTGTTGCGTTCCTGATTTGATCAGTACATCGGATTTCTGGTCTACTTCTACCTTGTTGTTTCTTCACACTGCCTGCTAGCACGAATTTTTCCGATTTCATATCTTCTTTGCGTGCTTTATGATCAAACAATTCAAGTTCTTGTCATGGAAAAATCGTCGACAGTCTGTCCAGGATGTTAAGTATAATCAAACAAAGAAATATGTTTTATAAGGATTTCGCAAATAATTCTCTCAGTGTATCTAATCCATCTCAAGATTTTGTTTATAGTTAAGGCATTAACGTTGTGGAGGTTTAAAAACATTTTAATTTGATAATAAACAAGACTTGTTTGTGCTCCCCTGAAGATGAGGTGAAAGCCTTGAAACCGGTAGGGTTATACCGTTACAAAACGTGAAATAAACAGTGTTTGATAAAATAAATTACAGCATCTCAAGATTGGTATCTGAATTATATTTAAGGCATCCATATCTAACAAAAATACCCTTATCGTGTATTTTAAGGCAAACTTATGTAAGAGGCGTATCCAGAAAGTAAGTGTACTGAGGCTCTCACGACCGGATGGATTTTATTTTCAACATGTTGGCTACACTTCCGTGTAGCCTGACCCTTCCCCTCCGCAACGAGACCGGTTCAAGGTCAGTACGTTGAGAAGTGTCGACGCGACAACACGTTTCGTGAAAAATGTAAATCCAATCTCCCGCCAAGTGCGAGATACGGGGTGTCACCCGTTATCTCGTTTGGAAGGGAAAACCTCCGGTTGAGGTTTATAATGAGGTGAAAACTGCATATGGTGATAAAGCTATGAATCGTACGAGTGTGTACAAGTGGTGTCGCGAGTTTAAAAACGGGCGTACGTCTGTGCATGATGATCAGAGGAGCGGAAGACCTTCAATTGTGACTGACGAAATTGATGAAATTGTTTTGGGACTGTCAAGGCATAATTTTAATTGAATATACGCCTTAAGGGGAGACCATCAACTCTGCAAGATACTGTGAGACCCTAAAAAATTGCGGAGGGCGATTCAGAACAAGAGGAGAGGCATGCTGACAAAGGGAGTCTGCCTGTTGCACGACAATGCCAGACCACACACGGCCAACGCCACGAAGGAACTGCTCGCCTCGTTTAAATGGGATGTCCTGAACCATCCCGCGCATTTCCCTGACCTAGCACCTTCAGATTACTATCTATTTACCTCCCTGAAGCTGCACATGGGTGGAAAAAGGTTTTCAACCGACGAGGAGGTAAATGAGGAGGTAGAGAAGTGGACGGAGGGGTTGGCGGGAAACTACTTCGAGGAAGGCATCAAAAAGTTGATACCCCGCTTCACCACCTGCATTGAGAGGAATGGCGACTATGTCGAAAAATAGCTTACATATTTACTACGGTAACCACGTAATTTTTTTGTTTAAATAAAAAAAATTGTAACCTACAAAAATTCAGTACACTTACTTTCTGGACTTACCTAGTATATTGATTATTTGCTTGATTTAAATTCAAGACCCCTGATGAGATAATTGTACTACAAACTTTCGAATCTGTGTCTGAAAGATGTGAATTTGAAGAGAAGTAAATTTTTAAGGTCAATTTCACTTTTATTGTAAACATTAATTGTTTCGAATCAATACGATAGGGTGGGGTAGTACAACAGGGGTGTTAATCATTGCTGGTCCAGTGACGTTAACTGATCAGCGTCTAATTATAAGATATGTGAGTGATATGTAAAGCTTAAAAAAAAACACTGCAATGTAACCCTATTGAGAAGGTTGTGTAGGAATACCTACCTAAATAAATAAATAAATAAATAATTGTCAAAATGAATAAGTGAATTGTTAAACACAATTAAATTAAATTAATTATTGTCAGATAGTAAACATACAGGGGCAATGACCGATGAAGAATTTAATGATTATCACACACTATGAACAACAACAATATTTACTTTTTACAACGTCTGCAAATTGGCTAGCCATCTCCAAATATAAATAATTAACCTACCGCCAGTTCATGCGCTAGAGCGAGGCAGATATGTATCGCGAATGTATTCACTCATTGGTATAAATTACTCGGACGCCGAGAAATAAACATATTATTATTGTCATTCATTCAACTGTCAAGACTTGTTATTTATTTTACCCGCTGTCCACTTATCGTTTTATATCCACATTCCTGAGTCTATATTCATTGAATACAAATCAAGATCATCATGACTTATAGAGATAAGCAATCCGCTATATTGATGACTCTGAACGAGAAGTAACGCAGATCGACTAAAACGAAGATAGCGATGTCGATATCAAAATCACACGCTACATTGATAACGACCATCGTTACAGTTGTATCAAAATTTATCATTATTATCTTACACTGCACACACACTATCCTTCAACTAAAGCCAAATGTTTTACTATCCCACATTGGAAGATCTAAAAAGGTTTCGCTGGGTTTTCTGCGGTTTAAATACCAAATGTGTTTTTCTTAACACAAACAGACATGTGGAGAAGTACTTAATATTATGGCCACTACAACGTCATGTCTTTAGATTCAATATCTTTTTAATATTTACTGTTAATAAAAGAGGCTTTGTATATCAAGTTTAACCCTTAGAGATCGGCTAAGATTTACGCGAAGTACTCCCTCAGACCGGCGAGAATTTTAAACATTGGAACGCACTTATAAACAATTTAATTACTCTTCACACAAAAGGAATAAATTTACCTAATAAACAGCATATTATAGTCAAATGGTGTAGCTTTGTGTTAGTATAAAAATAATCAGAGTTTTTTGTTTCATATTGACTTTAAAATAATAAATAAAAATATATTACCGTGAGAATGGAGCTGCCACTTAAGTAAATCACTTGTGGGATTTTTAATTATAAGGTCTATCGTAAACATTTAGTCATCCACATCGAGAATGTACTTTTGAACATGATCTCCATTTACAAAAATTATCGTTATCCGAAAGAATCATAGTAATAATTAAATTTAATGGAAGGTCTAAAAAAATATCTCGGCACAAACACACACACTCGCGCAACTGTTCGTCGGCATATGGATAGGGTGTCCATGAATTAGTATTTCATATGTAACTTTTAAAACTCAAAACTTTTGAATTGTGTGATATGCCTTAAAACAATTAGTTGGACATAAGGCAACTTCGCAGTCACTACACCAATAACGAGTTTGAACACGTTTCTGAGGCTGCCGCGTAGTATTTTTACATACAAAACACCGCCGATAAACCGATTGTCTCTTGGAATTGATAGTTTGTGGAATGTCTGATAAAAAATGTCGTGCACTTAGTCTAAGGGGATGGTCACCACTTTGTTTGGATTTAGGTGTTGACTCCGGATGATGATATTTTTGTAGAAGTTGTCGAACAACTTCTAATTGGAAGTCTGTTAGGCTCACGTCTTTTTTTGTCTTAAACTTAAACATCGCGTGAGCATTTATTAAGACCACGTCAATTGTACGAAACGCGATCTTTTTGTACCACTTATTGGTTTTACGGACGCACTCTACAAACGTGATCATCATATCTGACCTGTCTACGGAGCCCATGTGTTTGTTGTAACTAACTACACACGATGGTTTCACAATAGCGGCTTTTGTTTTGTAATCTACTTTGCCGGTTTCTATTGGTGACGCATCTTGTGCAGTTGTCAACATGTGCACATCTCTCTTGTCATGCCATTTTACAGCAAGTAGACATCCAGAAGTCATTGATGATGTTTCACCTTTCTGCACGATTCCAAATTTTGGCAGGTACTTCCTAGTTTTTTTGACTGTTCCACAGGCGTTGGTCTTTTGATCGTGCAAATACTTAAATAAAGCTGGACTTGAGTACCAGTTATCCGTATAAACAGTATGCCCTTTACACAAATATTCCGATAGTAGGGACACAACCACTTTTCCCGAAACCCCCATATCCTTGGATAATTGTTCGTCTATATTACTTACGGGTATTTCGGTTTTTGCTCCACAATAAATAATTAATTTTAAAACTAAACCGGTTTCACAATCGCACAGAACAAAGAGTTTGATTCCAAATTTGTGCCTTTTTGCCGGCAAATACTGTTTTATTCGTAACCTACCTTTGAATAATACTAGTGACTCATCGATACACAAATTTTTAAAAGGATAAAAAAAAATCTTAAAATTTTCACACACCGAATCGACAAAGTCTCTTATTTTATATAGAATATCGTCTTTTGGCTGTTTGCAACTATCGGGAAAATGTAGCATACTTAGAATAGACAAATATCTATCTCGTGACATTGTCTCGCCAAAAATTGGTGACGATATTAATTTGTCCTTTGTCCAATATTGCCTGATCCTGCTTTTTTTGCTCCGAACCATAAGCATTGATAAAGCGAAAAATAGATATATTTCATCAGCATTCACGGGCTTCCATTCATTCATTTGTGAATGCTGGGAAAATGTTTTTTTTATCTTTAGTTGATCATAATATCTATTCGTTTCTTCAGAAACTTTTCTCACTATGTCACTACTCAAAAATAGTTCAAAATAATCTATTTCCCGACTTTCTTCATTGAGATCGCAATTTCTCAATCCAGATTGTCGGTTGAAGTCACGCAATACTGGACGAAAGTTAATGCCATTTTGCCACTCAGATGAAATATTGTCTACATTTACGGTTGATGTGGGCTCTGTATTATCTAAAACATTAGAATTGTCAATTTCACTATCACTAATTTCTGAAGGATCATCGACGTCCTCAATATTATCCGGTATATAATCTTCGTCGTCACTCATAGAAAAATCAGAATCAATGTCTAGAATATACTGTTCTATTGCATCGTCATCCATCTTTTAAATTATGAAATGGTTCAATAATAGTTATACACTCAAACAAAACATCAATGTTCACAAACCAGCATTATTATGAATAAAAATCTACACAAATAATAAAATTAAATGAGTTCCCTCACACAAAAAAAAATTGTTTATAAAAAAAAAACATAAATCACAACGAACTCCGAACGTAATGTCTAATAAAAAACAATATAACAGTCACCCTAAATAAACATACACTCGAGATCAAGTACGTGTACCGACACAGATAAAACACTACCACTTCGCGACTCGGCGGTTATATGACTGTATGGGTAACCGATGGCCGCTATGCGCGAAGTTTTCATGGGACACATCTTACAATAAAATAAAATAATATTAAACATTCATATAAGAAGGGTGAAACTTTAATTCCAAATCACAGAAAATATATGAATGTATACGCTACACTTTTTTACTTTTGATCTGTAGTAGTAAATTTACATAATAATAAACGTTTTATACAGAGAATATGTGCGAGCTGCGGATGTAGCCAGCCGGCGTTTGAGCCCGATTTTATTCGACTTCATATGTAGCCAGCCGGACTTTAAGGGTTAAGCGTTCTTTGAGAAGAATGCGTTTTCTAAATGGCGCTTTATAAATGATTACTTTATTTTTATTCAGGTCAATAAATGGGAAATAAGCATAAAAAATATTCTATCTTATGTTTCAGGGAAAGAAAGATGCTAACTGAGAATCAGAAATACGTTAACACACGAAACTTCAAAATCTGATTGAATTATTCCTCTCCATCGAACTCTTCGGAATCGCAGGTCGCCTTCGTACGTTATACAAATGGTAGGCAAAAGCTCAAAGGACCTGAGCCGCTGGATGGAGGGCGCGGAGGCCGTGTACACAAGGAGCACATTATCAGATCAAATCATTTACAAGCGGAACGTTTCGTATGTGCCGAGCTGTCGGTTTAATAAACACAATATATTCCAAGAATTGTTTGTATTCCGCTAGCGAGTATTTTTGATCTTAGCTATAATAAATATAGTCTAATGTCGAGATTAACCCAGAAAACAAAAATATGTCGAGTAAGTTGTGACAAACAACTATTTCAGCTCTGGCACGGAATAAATAAATAATTTCTAGTGAACAGTTTTGATAAGTTTCTTTGAATATGTAAAATGATCACAGTACGCGAATAAGCTCACATAGTCACCATCACGCCATATCTCTATTAGATTAGGTAGAAAGAACATATATCTACTTAATTCTATCCTATATCATATATTTTGCTTTTGCCACGTCCATACGATTCGTCATGTATACCATATTATTCTAATATAAAGGGTTTCCACTCAACTCTCTTTCAGAATAAGTTTTGTAAAAATGCATGCGCTTATAAAAATACATATGGTGATAATGCATGATATATTATTTACAGTTTTAGCGGAATGGTTCTAGTAGGGCGTGCTGATGATTATGATTGTTGTTTGGTATTTAAATAAAATACTTCGATTAGCAATGCGGAAAGTGAGAGTGAATAATCAATGAATAGTAAACAGCGATGAATGGTCAAATGATTAATAATAAGTGATCTTTATTTATCGATTAGTAGGTATATATACAATTCAGAACGGGGCGCGTGAGTGCGTCCGCAATATATTTTTATCTCACTCCTGTGTGTGCAGAGGTGGTCGCAGACGTTGCGAATAATATCATGGGTAGGTAATTTGTTGGCGAAAATGGTGAGACAGCGCGATGCGTTCTCCTTCTACTGTGGAATGTAACGTAAATAGTATTTTCGGGTAAACAATATTAATGTTCTGGTATGCGACCTTTGGACATGTCTAAAGGTCGGTTCGTCGGTCGTTGACCGTGCGTGTTGACAATATTTAGGGACGACGGTAGTCCCCACACAGTTAAGGCATTAACATTGTGGAGGTTAAAATACATTGTAATTTGTTTTATCAAACACGGTTTATTCCACTTTTTGTAACGGTATAACCCTACCAATTTCAAGGCTTTCACCTCATTTTCAGGGGAGTCTTGTTTGTGCTCACCTGATGATGAGGTAAAAGCCTTGAAACCGCTAGGGTTATACCATTACAAAAAGTGGAATAACCAGTGTTTGATAAAACAAATTACAATGCATGATAGAATACCGAACGGAATGATCAGGAATGAATATAAACTGATGGCTGATGTATGCTGATGATGCTCAATAAAAGTACTCTGCGATAATTTGGGAACGTAAAACGAAGAAACAAAGAAAGGAGCACAAACAAGACTTCCCTGATGATGAGGTAAAAGCCTTGAAACCGGTAGGGTTATACCGTTACAAAAAGTGGAATAAACAGTGTTTGATAAAACAAATTACAATGCATGATAGAATACCGAACGGAATGATCAGGAATTAATATAAACTGAAGGCTGATGTGTTGAGTTAGATGAATAAAAGTACTCTGCAATAATTTGGGCACGTAAAACGAAGAAATAAAGTAACTTTAACAAAATTAACATAAAGGGGAAATGTGAGTGGTAGGTGAGTTAGAGAAAACCAAGCAAATAATGGTTGGATCAAGTGAACGATATCCCACAAGTAGTATGAGAAGATGTATAAATGTAGAAGAGATATGAATGAGTCGTTCTATCTTCTCTGTCTTTTCCAACGGGGTAATAACGTGATGGTATGTACGTATGGCATAAAGTTCTAAACCGTTTACGTATGTGCGTCACTCATAGGCCGTCATCGTACGTGTAGTTAATACTACCGAAAGTGGAATAACCACAACTCTAGCATTTAGTCTAGCTCGCAAATATTTAATATCGAACCCAAAACTTTGGAATGAAATTCAAGTGTTAAATTAGTTAGAATTATAATTATTATAGTATTATTACAGTGTGAAAATTGGTGCAATCTAACAACACACATAATATTTTTTTAAAGAAATATAACGAAGATACTCAACACATCACCTTTGATTTCACATTCATCTCTGATTACTTTAGTCCATATTATCTCATACATTGTCATTCCATGCATTCTTCTCAGTGCACGCATTTCTACAGCATTTAACATATTTGGCTCTTTATAGTCTTACTAATCGTCTACGTTCACATTTCAAGGATTCATGTGGTAGGGATTCCTGAATCTTATTTTTTTAATGGTATGAATGCATATATAAGTTTCCTTATGCATGCATTCATACCATTACACCATTTTTTTTATCAAGGCAGGACATTACACTATGTTTTTTTTTTCATGACGGCCTGTGAGTAACGTGCATACTTCAGCCGTATCGAACACAATTATTTAACTTTAAACTTATTTATCTCTCTGCCACGCTCTCCAACATGATTGCGCCACCAGTAACAATGATTTAAGATATACTTCCGATAATGCTCGAAAACGAAGTTGTGATTATTCTGAAATAAGCAGTCAGTCAAGATCTCGTATAACAAAACGTATTCTGAGAGTAAGGCAACAAATATAGTACAGTAAAAAATCCTCAGATATATATGGTACAGAAAAAAGGGTAATTACCCAAAATATGCTCACCATGTCGAACTTCTCACAGTGTGTAACTATAAAAGTCTCGAAAAAAGAAGGCAAGAATCCATTGCGATATTCCTAATAAAGGTTTTTCAAGGTTGCTTTAACTGTCCCGCGATTCTAGAAGCACTAAGTTTATATGCACCTAATAAATATAACCGTGCAAGGAATCGCCCTATGTTCTACATACTAACTTACAGGACGAATGTCATGGCTAAACATTCAGTCGCTCGTGGCATAGAGATATTGAACCAACTGAATGACACTGTTGATGTATTCTCGGTACCTAGCAGCATGAGAAGAATCCTGGCTGATATTCTTCCTAACGAATAAGCTAACGCTAGAAGCAGAACCTCTTTGTGTAACGAGAGAAATCCGTGCAAAGTTATTAAAAAAAAAATTCAGATTTACATGCGGACAGTTAAGGTGGTATGCAAGAAGATATGTGATGGTGAGTAATTTCTCCTGTTAGCTTGCCTGTTTTGTGTCTGCTTGTTTGTTACTAATATTCGGTTTCACGTAACAAATAGATATCTTATTGCGGTATCAGTGACATGTCTCTTTGTAAAGTCAGTGAAAACAGGGATCCTTCGTAAATATTATACAAATATGTTCGAGTATTAAATCTGTTCTATGATTTTTGTCGTGTACACAGATTCAAACGTGATATTTCATTACATTTGTAATGTATGCAGGATTAACCATGCTATTCGTAATTTGGTCCAATGTGCATCATGAATAATACCTATTTTCTGAAGTCATTGCTGTATCTGAGAGAATATTAATATCAATGGAATCAATGGAAATATTTTAAACCATGTGGGGATCTTGGTATCGGTGGATTGTTACGTTTGGTTTGTGGAATTTTACTACTTTTTTTTTTGTTTCTCAACGGAAAAGGTGTAAATCTCGTAAATTTCTGTATATAATTTTTATAGTTAAGGCAATAATATTGTAGAGGTTTAAAGACATTGTAATTTATTTGATCAAATACTGTATATAAAAGTGGAATAAACAGTGTTTAATAAAACAAATTACAATAAATTTCTATATGTTTCTTTTCTTTTTCTTTTTTTAAGTAACGAGCGTATTTATTTGACATGTGTAATAAATTAGTTGACTTTAAAAAGTAATTCCTAGTAAGTCTACAAGTATCTGATTATAGTAATTTAACATGATGGAACAAGGGGATTTTTTTACATGATTACTGATTATTATTAAACTGTTGTTTTGTAACAATTATATTTATCCTCACCATGTAAAAAAATAAAAAGTAAACCTTTTGATTAAAAGATTAATCAATTATTTTTTTGTCATTCATAATATAATAAATTTAGTGTTATTTTTTAAGGCTACGAAACGATGCGAATCTGACCTTTTGTGAAGATCTAATTTTGACAAATAACCCAATTTCAAACAATATGAGAACGCTCATTACAAACTTGTCTCCCCCCGTTTGCAGAGTCTTAAGAAAATGTATAGTGTCTAACGAATTAAAGATGTTAAATTATATTTCCTATTTGATAAACGCTGTATTATTCCAAATGTTGATGACGAAAGCTTACTGAGATTGCGTTTTAGAGCATCATTTTTATTGTAAATATGTTGTTAGATGTTATCAAATTATCGAGGGGTATGAGTACTTTCGTGCAGAAGGTCACCGGTTTAAACCCAGCGCCGTGGTATTCCCCTCGAATGACACAAACATTTTTTCCGCCTAGTATTTAAGAGTTTAATCCTTGAGCGGGCGCATTTAATCTGTCAGATGAGGTACTTAGTTTTTTTGTGCAAATGGGCGAAGTTTACCGACAAAGAGGTGAGGCTTATAGTAGCTTGCTGACTCCCTACCCCTCACACAAGGGTATCTTTGTTATTTTTCCAGTGCACCGTTGGTCTCCATGACGGACGTTTTAATCTGATGGATGAGTTGCGCCCGACTACGTTAATATTTTTGATTTCCGAAATTATTATTGTTTTCTCAATATTTATTTTTATATACCTGCAATAGTTCGTATATCTACGTTCTAGGCCATAATTCAATTATATTGATCGTTATTTACTATATGAATACAAACATGCGCGCATGGTGTGGGAAAATAATTATAAGAATCTTTTCGAGAATGTTCAGCGTGCGCCTGATCACGAATAACTTTCTAATCATATTTTTATAACTCTCTTTGGTTTTTGTGAAGACGTTTTATGATCACAAGTGAATTTGAATTTTATATTCTAAATTATGTTTTAAAAGTGCTAGCATAGTGTTCTCTAATGTTAAGTTATTGCTTTAATTTCCGTCACATGAACGTCTACCTTATGAAGGTGTGACAGTTAATTCCACATACTTTTTATTGTGCTAAATTGTTTTAAAAACCTACTGTGGGTATTAAATGACTAAAAAAAATTGTGATGTTACTAAATTGCATTAGTTGTGTTGATAAGCTGCCAATAAAAGACTGAGAATGTTGTAAACTAGTTATTTTCTATTTTAAGAAAAACAATATGAGAAAAATAAAAAAAATTGTTATTGAAAAGTGCGAAGAAATGTACAAATATTATAAAATCATGTTTAAGGGAAAAGTTCAGTTTGATAAGCTTTCCCTTAAGCGTAAGCAGAAAGTTTATTTTTAATCTCACAGATGAGTTGCGCCCGAACGTGTTAGGATTTGTATTGAGACAGATGGAAGGTTTAGGATACATATGATTATTTCAAAAAGAGGAACAAACATGCCGTTGCACTCCAATTCTTTCATTTCGGTGAGCCGATAAGTTTGCTAGTGTCCAGCGGCTCACTTACTTAAAATAATCTCTAGCACAGCATCGCTTTTCACTGAATTGACGTTGGAAAAGCAAGGGGATCCTCGACTATGAGGCTTAACAAGGACGAGGATGAATATTGCTCACTCACTGGCTAGGAACCCTAAATTTTGGTGAATAGCTATCAAAAAAGTATTAGCGGATTATTAATATGTTCGGCGTCTTAAAAGACAATTGACTCACTAAACCAGGCATAGTTAAACATTTACCTAGGTGGACCACATTCTGTTTGACAGAACCAGAGGCCAAAGGACAAAAATATAAATCGTAAATGTCGTAATTTTGGATTGTAAATTGACAAAAAAAAAAACAAATCGTTTCTACTTATCGGTACTAAAATAAACGTGCAAGTTTTGACCATTCAAATATTGGGTTGATGCAAAAGTTATGACCGTTTTTACATATACAATTAAACATTTTTTTTTAGATTTGTGTTATTTGTTTAATCAATTATATAATTTCCATCAGTTCTTATAACCTTTTCCCATCTTTCTATCAACTTATTAATACCATTAGTGTAAAATTCCGCGGATTTTGATGCGAAAAATGTAGTAAGGGATGTTTTTACCTGCTCTATTGTATCAAATTTTTTATCATTTAAAAAATTTTGCAGTGATCGGAATAAATGAAAATTGGTAGGAGCAAGATCTGGAGAATACGATGGATGCTTGATAACATCCCAATTCAACTCATTTAGCTTGTGTTGGGTCATCATAGCCACATGTGGTCGCGCATTGTCGTGATGAAACACTACCCCTTTTCTGTTTACCAATTCTGGTCTATCCTTTTGAAGGGCGATGTTCAATTTGGATAATTGCTGACAATATTGTTCTGCTGTAATTGTCTGATTGCGTTCCAAGAGTTCAAAATACACAATAGTGAAAAATTTGTGAAAAACAATTAGTGAAAAATCCCCAGATCGGAATTTTGTAAACCATCTTCGTACCTGTCGAACTTTGATGACATCTGCTCCATACACTTTGCAAATGTTTTTGGTTGCCACACTCGCGGTATTGTCTTTACGGAATTCATAAAGTAAACAATGACGTAAATGCACTTTATCGACCGACATTTTGAAAAAATACAAGGGCTCTTCACTGTACTTTGGCCAGGCCAAAACTAAATAGAAAGTAGAGGGAAAGCATCCTTTATACAATGGAATCATTTAAAAGAAGATACTATTCATAATTTCTTACCTGAGAATTTTTTTACCTGGGATCATAAAAAACGGTCATAACTTTTGCATCAACCCAATATATGAGATGGCTGGAATTCAACTATCATAAAATGTTAGGGATGTGGCAAAGAGACCAAAACTCAGAAAATACGATACGAGCATACTGTTTTGGGATTAATGTCATGTACAAATATTATGCCAAACAACTAGCGAATAGTATTAAAGGCTAAGAGGGCGAGAGATAACTCACCACTTTGTCTTGCAGCATGGCTACCCGGCAATCCATGTAGACTGTGGAGCCCGCGGGTGCCGTGATATTGGGCGGGGGGCTATCCTCCTCGAAGTAGGGGCCTGACCGAGCGCGCCCCCGTACCCCCGCCCCAGCCAGCACCAGGGGCCGTCGCCCTATCTCACCTGCAAACACATTTAAACATATTTTTACTTTTCTAGATATATTAAATATGTTGTTCACAACATGAGGTAGGATTAACTGATGTAATAACTTCATACACTGGTATATTTAACCACACCCTGTTGAGTTATAAAATAAGGCAGATTGCAGAACTCATGAAAATTTGAATTTGCGCAATGCTTTTCTTTCAGCATGAATATGAAGTGTGACGCTCAATGGGGTGAGGTTCGGGTGACCTGTCTTGAGACGATCCTGTATCGTTTTGTACATAATTAAATTTATATAATTTTGTTTTATGCACTTGAATAGTTGCGTTATTTAAATTATTTCATTGTGAAATCTAGATTTTCATTTGGTTTTATTGTAATCGTTTTTCTTTTCATTTCAGATTTTCTTTTCTTTGTTATGTATTAAACTTTTGAAATACGTGTTTAAGTGCATTGGTTAAATGTGTGTTGATAAGATAATTTCATCTACGAGAGACGATGCAATGTCGTAGCACCTCCAGCACATCTTTGACTGTGGCTGTATATCCAAGTTCTACCCCTGCGTCTTCTTCTACGTCCACCAGAAACTTGGACAGAATCGTCCTAAGCCTAACACACCTGTTTTATTAGTAGTTGCTTCCTACGTGCGTTAGCTTACCATGCCTGACCGTGAACAATCAGTCTTTGTCGAACAATACCTATTCTGAGGTTTTGAATTTTGTCTTGCTCGTTCAAATGTAGGATATCTACACCAAATGAAAAGATGTGACTTTTTCAAGTGTATTTTAATATAAGCATCCGGCGTTTGTGGTTCCTTTCAGCATATGTTATTTCACAATCCATCATATTTTTGGGAAGTCTTTCTTCATCAATTTTTACAACATATACGAACCAGTTAAATATACGAAAACTGTTCCAATTCACCAAATTAGCATTTCTTAGAAATGAAAATTACGAAATCCAAATTCCATGTAATTTGATTGAATTCTGCTGTCATGGTGTATTTTCCCGTTATCAATCATCCCCCTAAGGCGTTCATTATTAAAACTGAGGAGTTTTTTTTCCCTAAGATCTTGGTAACATGCCAAAATTCAGAGACGTAAAGTTTTAAAGACATTTTCCTGCAATGTATGTAATTTATTTTATCAGACACCATCAATTAATACATGAATGGTATTACGAGTATACAACAAATAGATTGCGATATTTATTGATGCTTTTAAACTGAATATTATACACTCAACGTGTAAACAAAAGTTTTCGGCATGGAGATGTTCTTGTTTGTATTGTATAATACCTGAATAATATTACTTTTAACTGTCAATAATATGAAAACATAAATATGTTCATGAGCCTTTTCGTGCTTTATTTCCTTTTCATGAAACGTGAGTCAGCCAAATGCCCCTTCAATATCCGTGGGCGCCACCGCCATCGCCTTTCCAGTATAAACAGATATTATATGTATCCTTACTCTTAAACATCGAAGGGGTAGGGACAGGATCCAACTATATAGTTTTTAGAACCAAACGTCTCTATTTCTATCGCCGAGGGGTTTATCCATATTGAAATAATAATATTTTCAATATTATTGTTAGTTATTTTGCTACCAGCCTTACGCTGGTTTTCACAATAAATCAATTTGATACACAGATAAATATATTAATGATGAGATGACGGCCTTCGTGGCCTATTTGGTTAGATGACTGTATACCAGCCGGGGGTTACGGGTTCAATTCCCATTGGAATCTAGAATTAAAAAAAATCCAGTCTAGTTTTCACTCATAACCTCTTCAACATCTTTCTGGTTGGCTTGAAGAGATTGTCGCATGCCAATAAGCCCATCAGGTTGTACATATAATGAAAGTGTAATGCAAGAAAATTCACCTTGTATTTAAATTAAATGTTACCTACAGAATGATGATAATTAAATGTTTCCTACAGAATAATGACAATTAAATGTTTCCATAGAATGATGATAATTAAATGTTTCCTTCAGAATGATGATAATTAAATGTTTCCTATAGAATTATGCAAATTAAATGTTTCCTACAGAATGATGATAATGAAATGTTTCCTATAAAATGATGCAATTTGTACGAATGTTCGATTATCAATGGGATACCACAAAATTGGAAATGTGCTTTGCTTTTACACACAGACAAATTCTACTTGATTCTTGTGGTTGGTGCAAAGGTTGCTTTTTAAATACTATATCATGTTGGGTTATCCATCTCAGGATAGGCAAAAAGGACACAAATTCAGGTATTTCAACGATGATATTCATATACTGCATTTATACAATTCTTGATGTTCTATAACTTCTAACATATACTTCTTCTCAAATATAATTCACTGGGTCCAAACAATATATATGGCCTCATTAGTAGCATATTTGAATTTTACTCAAAGGTTTCAAGTTTAATTTCTGATAGTACCACAATATATGAAAAAACATACTAGTCTGGTAAAACAGTTCATGTGTTCAACAATATTTGCAAGCCTCGAGTACATGTGTGAGTGTTATAGCATTTTAATGTGCAGTATTAATGCTTATACTTATAATTATAAACCACGTGTTTTGTGTCTAATCCAGTGGATCTAAACCAAAATACTGGATAACTGAGGCTGAAGAATAAAGTGTCTTCCAGATACGCTTTTCAATATGTCCGAATCACCAATTTGAATTTGTTGAAGAGTACCACACGAAAGAAGAAGCGTGTTCTTGGTGGGCATTGTATTATTTTTCTTAAGTTCAATGCGCGTCATGGATATCTGCTTTGTCTCAAATATGGTACACCATATATTTCCATCCTTCTTGGTCCTGGGATATGTTGAATGCATCGCATAAAAATGATCATATTAATTCAAAATTATTTACTTATCGCATTCTAAAATTGTTCGCTTACATACGTCGTCATTGCCGGGCTTCGTAGTCGAGGATCCCCTCGACACTCCAACGTCAATCTTGAACCGTTCTCTCACGTCGATCGTGTCATCTTTTGTGAGAAAACAGCCCGATCCTGGATGCGCGCTCCCTCCCGCAAATGCCACAGACATATGGACCTTATCGCTTACATAACGTACGCTTACGAAGGTCGTAAAAATAGGGGTAGATGCGCTGATGCGATGAGATAAAGATGGGTATGTATTTGCCAAAATCTTTGCAGTCATTCCAATGCTGGGAGGATAGGTGAATAAAGTGAATATTCCTCACCATCGAGGTAATGATGCAGAAGATATTCATCTTCTTCATTTTATGCATAATGTTGAACGCGGTGATCCTTTACTATGCTTCGAAATTAGTTCACCACCTGTCACTATCACTCTTGGTCGTGGGTTATGTTGAATGTAACGTTGAAATAGATTCTGTCAACTCCTTTATTTGATTCGTCAATCTCATAAAACAGTTTCTTCAAGCTCGCCTTCCCTCAAATGCTCCATGATCATCAGCTTCTTCAACTGTCATAATTTTTCAAGCATCACGCCCAAAATGTATTATAATTCTTTTCAGTATGTTGTATTGAAAATATTTAAGTTATTTCCATTTATCACATGATGGACATGTTGGTGCGCTTCGAGGTCCATGGGATACGAATCATTCATCTATATTATTCTTCTTATATTTAATAATATAAAAACTAATCTATTTAGAGGTTCCGGGTTATACAGTGAATGAGTAAGTTTTTCACCATGTGGCAAGCAATTTCAATCAATTAGAAATATGATATACCAAAAAGGCCTTTAGTATGAACTAAACTATTAAACACTGTTTAAAAAAAATGAGTACCGATGAAAATCGAACCCGGAACCTCTAAGTAGATAAGTTTTTATATTATTAAAATGAATTTTTATTAAGAAAATACGGTGACAAAAATAATGTAACAGAAATATTGTGAATATTATGAATAAGTTGGAGTTTTTTTTCCATTTTATATTCATTAGTTACATTTGTATTATCATTAAGGGTTGAAATAAGTCAGCCTTGGATAAAGTAATTATAAATTCTTTTTTTATTTAAAGGTCATCTGTTTAATACTATACGCCGCTGAGTGAAGGCTGTTTTTTTAGCGATTTTCTACATTTACGGTACGTTGCCTCTGTTTGCTATGTTTCACCTGCAAATTTTACGAAGGGTCCCCTCCTATATATTTTGGTGTTACTCTTTGGTCTCCTTGTATCCTAGTTCACCTTAAATAAATAAAATTTTAAAACTTTATCTCACCGATAGCTAACTTTGTTCACTTAACCTAAAAATCGGATGCTTTATATTAATAACTTAACCTCTCGGTGTTAAATTTTCCGCTCGGCGAACAAGCCTGAGTTGTTTGCAAAAAAGGCTATATTTTTTGTAACCACGCCGAGGGAAAGGTGTCAGGAGATATATCTTTGCTCTTTCCCCCGACTTCCTATAAATTAGTCCTCCAGGTAAGATATACTCGTACCGATTTTCAGTCCATCTCATCTCAAGTATCCCAAACTTTTGTTTGCTCGGTAAAATGTTAAGACGTTTAGTTATTCTAGAGTCATTCTTATTACGGAGATAATGTGAAGTTATAAAAAATTCAACAAAATCCTTTTGTCCACAAAGTGTTGAATTTTTTGTGTTTTTGACTCAACCAAGAAATATTTCTTTAACGAGAGGAAAATAAAAAATAAATAAATTTGAAGCAGAAACCGGCAGTAAAGTTAAACAATGTGTTGTGTCAAATACAAAACTTTTGACTTTGTCGAAACAACTTTATTTTACTCGCTTGAACCCTCAGATTTAGACATTTTTTTTTTTTATTTATATATTTTAATTTTTAAAAATATATATTAACTAAAAAATAAAAAAGATAACCTAGAAGTTATGACAGAGAAATCATCTTTCTTTGTGGAACGAACTTCCAAGATTTACCAAACATGTACCATCCTTATTAACGTTTAAGAGATAATTGAAAAAAATGTAAAATCACTCAGAATATCCTTTAATGCAAATTTTTCTTTGATTCCTTTCCTCATCCTTCAACGCATTATTTTCATCCATTTCTAACATAATTGGTAGATATTAGTCATTGGTTTGTTTTTTTCTTCTTAAATTTCTGTAATTAAATAAAAAATGGTTATGTGGAATTTAATTAAAGAAAATCTGTCTTTATTATATAAAAAAATTTATATTTTTTATTTGTAATAATAAATAATAATAATATTAATAAAATACACTTAATTATATTAAAGTATTTTTTTTAGATTAAATAAATTAATATTTTTATGTTATTATTAATAAAATATAAAATTATTTTTAAATAACTATTATATTTAATTATTTATTTACTAATATATTTTTTATTATATTATTAATTAATTCTATTATAATATAATAATAATATGATTATTAATATTAAAATAACACAAACATATTATTATAATGATAAATTAAATATAAATTTTATATTAAATTAAAATAAAATAAAATAATTTAATATAAAATAAAATTAATTATTAAATGTATTCATATAAAAATAGTATATAAAAACTATTTTTTTTTAATATTTTAAATAATAAATAATAATACAACACACTTCATGGTATTAAAATTTTATTCATTATTATTAATAATAAATAATTATTTATATTTAAATTATTAATAATCATTTATTAATAAATAAATTATTTAATAATAATAAAAATCATTTAATAATGATAAAATAAAATAATAATATAATACACCGTTTCACTTTTCGTGACGTTCAGGCCAATTTGCCGTGCCTATAGAAGTTTCACTTCAATAACAAAACTACAATGCAACACAACAAATACAAGACAGAATCTAGTGGTCTACATATTCTATTCATATATTTTGAACCGATAAGGTATCAAATTTATGAAGCTGTATAACAAATATTAATTTGCCGATTGAAACCAGTATCAATTTTGTGAAGTAACAAACCCTTCATATAATCGTGACAGTATTGAGTGATTTCGGGTTCCTCGGAGAAGACGTACTTTGATCGTGAGAAATGAACGTGAGTCAATGATTTTGATAGACAAGTTGTTACACCCTTGCCACATAGTTGATTATATTAACCCTTCCTTCTTTGTGATGTGTAACTAGTACACATTGCAAAACTTTAATATATCTATAAATATAATTAATACTGGGTTCAGATTTTAGGTATTCCTCCGTAATACATTAACGCATTGAATGAAAAAATAATATTAATAATAATAAGCACTTGTCGGCCACATCAGAGATATTTTGTGAAAATCGGGACTAAATTCACCAGTACAAACAAACGTGTGCCAGTGTGTAACGTAGGTATATTCATTCTAAAAGTGCGCTATGGGTGAGAAGCGACCCTATTCACGTCTCTCTCATTCTACTTCGGTGTACGGGAACGCAAGAAATAGAATCTCAATTCGCTCGCTTCTCTCGATTCAGTGGCTCGTGGGCATTCGTTTGAGGTGGTCTCTTTGCTCGTTTTATGAACGTTGGCCGATGTTTTTTTTCAAGTTTTCAGCAATAAAATTTCAATTATTGTCGCTTTTGACTTCAAATTTAATTAATTTAAGTGGTTGGCTATGAATATTCTTATTTTTTTCGAGTTTAAATCGCTCATTTTTACATGTGTATTGAATACACAACACCTAAACGCGCCCTTTTTTTCAGCACAGGAAGGGAAAGCTTAATATGGTTATTGACATTCTTGAAGAGAAATGCCATTCTGAAAAGAATGTTACATTTATATGTTTAAATAAGCGCATGGCATAATTTTATATTTTCTTAGAAGTGAAGACCCGGAGATAAAGATAAAAGGATAAATAAAATTGGTCGATAGCCATGACATTTAAAAGATTTGGTAAGGATGAGGACACGATACTCACACCTGGAATGTTCCAAAGAAGCTAAACACCTTACAACATTGAGTTGTGTGGATTTTATTATACCAAGAAGTACTATTCAGTTCAGACCAATCCCTCTACCACCCACGCAGTTATGGGAAACCAAATAAGTTCCCATTCAGTGCAATCTACACTAGAAGATTGAAATCTCCTTAATTTTCTATTGCCACCTTAGGAGTGCGTTTGCACAGTTCCACTCAGGTGGCGATACACCTGAGTAAAAAGGATAGAAGAGATGAAGGACTTAAGATCCGATGTCACGGAGAAGGAAAATTATTGGCAGTGCAGTAAATATACCTATGAACTGTTGACGTTCTTTAATATGTCCGCATAATAAAATACATACCGTTTTTATATACTATACCAATGAAAAAAAGATTTTTTTTAATAACTTGGAATAAGCGCTTTATTAATTTGCAAGGTTTCAACTTAGTGACCCTAATTAGTATCGCAATTTAAAATATCTTTTTTGTCAGTTCTGTGAACAAATTAAATAACAAAATCACACTTTAAAAAATTTGCCGACTAAAGGTTATATCATATTTAATCATGTAATCTACTGACAACTTGAATATTTTATTCCTTTGAAACTAAGGTTTAAACCATTAAAACTACTTTTGTGTTTTACAATAATTTACATAAAACTTCTTAATAAACTTATTGACACCGTCCATCTAAAAAATGGTCTTACAATCTTCTTCAATCGCGAGGGATTGTTTTTTTTTAGTGAGAACATAATGTTATCCTTCCTCAACTAATATTTCCCCTAGAACTAAGCCTTCATAGACGATTTTATATTCGAATTAAAATCGTGCGCGTGCGCCAATGGAAAATGATCTCGTGTCTGGGGTTGAAGTTTTTTTCTATTGGTGTCATAGCAGAGTGGGAAAAGAAAAGTGGTGAAGTGGAAAGAAATATCTACCATCTTCTTGTTATTAAATTTCCATAAGAGTGGCTGTGGTTATAGTTGTTAAGCTAAAATTTTGTCCCTTGTACTTGAAGTGATTTTTGCGGCCATCTGAATAAATTTGGATATCACATTTTGTGATACTGCGATGGAAATCGAATCAATAATTTCTGAAGAAATCTCCACTCAACTATACGATACATTACTTCATCTTCGGACCGATTGGCTACTCTGATCTAGTGGGTTAACTGCATTAGTTCTTTATGAAAGTTCCGGTAACTTGCTTGGCTTTCTGAGTACATTTACTGCAAAGCATTGTCTTTAGACTCATTAATCGAGTCTTTAGATTTTAGAACCGCTGGAGTAGACACACAACTCGCAATTCGGCATCGCATATTTTAAGTAATACTGCTAGACATCGCATATTTTAAGTAATACTTGAAGGGTGTACAATACTCATACATGTAAGTATTATTATCAGAGGAAATATTTTACTAAACGAAGGCCTTTTTTTATATTTTTTTTCGGATACTATCGGGAATCAAACCCATCACCCCTGGATATAAGTTAAAGTAAGTTACGAAGGTTGTTAGATGTAATCTTTAAAACTTATAACTAGCAGCTAACTTACAATTATCCTTAATTGCTTAACTCAGGATCAAATAATAAATGGTCTCATAACATATTATTTTCTTGTACCTATTTTTATAGCATTTATTTGGCCACTTTTTATTTTATTTTATATCCATGTTTTACTATTATCTATCATATTTAGCATTCAAAAATGCTTCTGGAATTCCTTAATGAATGAAATGTCGTCATATGTTGCGTGTTCAGCTTTAGGAATCACTTGAACACAACCCTTTTGGAAAGTTGTTATCAAAACGTATGATGATGTATGAACACTACATTTATACAATACATCCAAAGCTAAATGTGTTATTATCATACTGATATATCGAAATGTGTTATTATCATACTTGTATATAGAAATGTGTTATTATCAAACTCTTATGTTATATCGAAATGTGTTATTATCATACTCGTATATTGAAATGTATTATTAACATATCATACTCGTATATCAAAATGTGTTATTATCATGCTCGTTTATCTTAATTTGTTATTATCATACTCGAATATCGAAATGTGTTATTATCATACTCGTATATCGAAATGTGTTATAAACATACTCGTATATCGAAGGATTAGCAAAGGTTTATTTGTAGTTCGTCTTCCCATGCCCCCCACCCCCCCCGAGTTACAGCACCCTTGATGAGAGTTTGCTCTCTAAACGGCGCTATTTTAATTGTCCTTATATCATTTTATTATTAATATTATCGTGTGTCTGGTTTCGTGTATTTAGGCTTTTGGAAAAACAATACTCTCAGAATAATCCTGGCATTGAAGAAAGGGAAAAAAGGAGCAAATTGCCAAGCGGAGAATA
Organism: Odontocerum albicorne; assembly: GCA_949825065.1. Lineage (NCBI taxonomy): Eukaryota > Metazoa > Arthropoda > Insecta > Trichoptera > Odontoceridae > Odontocerum > Odontocerum albicorne. The sequence continues at coordinate 51,984,364 of OX463842.1, read as the reverse complement.
CTCCTTAATTAGTTATGACGGCCGGCTGTCGCTTTGTTCCCGATAGCGCGCGTCACTAAGCACTACTTTCCTCGACAAAGAAGACCGAGTCTTATATTTAATTAGCATTCACCTCGAGGTTATCTCCATTTCCAGTTTCGTGGGAGAGGCAGAAGTCTTTTTTTAAAGACATTCCACAAACAAAGGCAACGGCCGAGCTAAAGGAACTCGAATTGAAATAAAGCGGTAACACAAAAGGCTATCAACACTAATTTTCCTCTTAATTTTTCTACCTCGACGATTTTGGAAAAAAAATAATTTAGATTCCTTCTTTATTTACTTCACAACCATTTAATTTAATGCTTAAAGAATGACGCTTAACATTCGTGTAAACTGGAGACCAGTGGTTTCAAAAGGCTTATCGGAGTAAATATCGTATTTGGTTAACTTTGATGATGGCAGCCTTCGCATATTATTTTTCATCGATACTACAATTTATTTTACAAAATTACTGAGTCCTTCATATACAATATTTACTAAATAATTTTAACATTAAAAAATTCAACAATTTATAACAATTCTTCCTCTTGGTTTAGGTCGTATGACATGTTGTGACGGTGGGTTGTCCTGGGATGATGTGACAATGTATGTAGTGATTAGTGATAAATGTGAACTTAATACTAATGTGACCCATGCATCTCGTCGAAAATGCTCACTTGCTGCAAATATTTTCAATTGTGTATATTCATTCTTCTTCTTCTTCTTCCTCTTGGTCGTATGACCTTTTTGTGACGATGGACTGTCCTGGGATGATGACGTCCAGCTGTCCTTCCACATTTTCGGCGACCTTCCTGGTAATCACCTGCTGTTAGGGTTTTCAGTCTTAGCGATTTTTGCCAGTCTTATATCCTCCATGCTGTCCACATGATCCCTCTAGAAGCGCCTTCTGTTTCTTCCCAACCTCACTATGTTTTCAACACCACAGACATACCTTATCGTCTCATTTCTGATCCGATCTCTAAGAGTTCTGCCTGCGATGGAGCGGAGGGTTCTCATTTCTGTCACTTTGAGAAGGTTTTTTGTCCTGTTGGTATCGGCTCTCGCTTCTAGCCCATATATCATGATGGGGTGGACGCATGTCTTATATATCCTGACCTTACTGTCGGTTAGCATGTGTTTGTTTCTCCATATGGTTTCCCGCAGGCAGCCAGCCAAAGCTGTCGCTTTATTAGTTTGTCCTCGTACTTCGCTATGTAGGTCACTGTTGCTGGAAATCTCTACACCTAGGTAAGTTAATCGCATAAAGAATAAACTATAACAATTCAATGAACCAAAATAAAAATATACATCAACACAATAAAACAACTAAAATAATGTTTTAAATAAGTTAGCAAGTAATCAAATCGAAATTATTACAAAAATTTATAATATACACAGTTGATTATATAATACGGGACCGTCTTCAATCTGCTGTCCACACCTCACCACACCAATTTGATACTAATGCAAGAAAAATAGGAAAGTACAAATTCAATCATTTATTATTTCTGTAATCAGCCTATTTCTGAAGCTGAACAGACTATGGTAAAAAATATCAACAATCTCAGAAAACTGATTTCCCAAAAGTTGTAATCTACAGTATGTCCCGTGTCTCAACGTCAAGCAGGTATCGAGGAAAAGGCTAGCTTATGACGGTTCAGAGAAAAAAAACTCGCAAAAACCTTATACTTTACGAGTAATAAGCATTTCTTTGAAAATTGTGAAAGTAGCTACCCTGCGCCAAATTTTTATATGCTGTGACTACAAATTGCCATATTTTAAGATTTTAAAAGTTGTATCGCAATCTTAGATAACCCTGCTATTAAAAAAAAAAAAAAAGTTTTTGTCCGATCATAAAAATAAATATTTTTTATCAGCTAACTTTAACTCACCATACTGTAAAAATAATGCACAACGCTAACCTGGCAAGTTACATCAAAAGATGGCCTGTTTAGTCAGGATTTCAAAACAATACATACCTATCAAAACATACCTTTAAAATAATAAAAAAAAATTATTGCCGTATTTAATGATGACACTTTTCAATATAGCGTCACTACCTGTATCATATTAACTCACGTCGAATAGTGACTATCTGTATGCCAGCTTATGACGGTTCAGAGTTTAAAAAAATCTTGCAAAAGCCTTATACTTTTCGAGTTATAGGCATTTGTTTGAAAATTGTGAAAGTAGCTACCCTGCGCCAAATGTTTATATGCTGTTACTATAAATTGCCATATTTTATGATTTTAATGGTTGTATCGCAATCCTAGGTAACCCTGCTATTAGTCGGAGTCTGATATAAAACAAAAAAAAACCTGCACGTTCGAAAAAAAAATTGTTTTTGTCCGATCATAAAAATTTATATTTTTCTTTGTTTGATATTAGAGTTATTTTATTTACAATAGGAGGCTTGTGGTAAAGTTGTCTGTGTTGAAGGATTTGTCAAAAATATACAACCAAATTTGGTTTCTGATAGTTACTGTATGAAAATTACTCAAAAATAATATAACATATTTATATACATGACTTTCGTTGCCTAGTTGGTAAAACTTTTGTCTTTCGGCATAGTTGGTAAAACTCGGGGATTACGGGTTTGATTCTCACTGGAAATCTGGTCTGGTTTTTTTCTTCGGGCATCTTCTAGAAAAAGGATTCTAGTCTGATTCTATTCTTTAGGCCTCTTTAGCATCTTTCTGGTTAGTTAGACAATAATGTCAGATGGCAGCCAGCTGGTCAAGTTTTACTCTGTATACGATGAAAGTGCAACACAGTAAAATGAACTTGCACTACGCTCAAACAGAAATTGTTAATTGGTTTTTCAAGTTTACCATTCTTCTTTTTTTACGTCGCTCTTTACGAAATAGTGAGACTCTGGAACAAGTTTTCAAATTATTTTAGACTCGCTCCGTCACTGGTGTAGTTTAAAAAAACAACAGGAAAAAACTCAGTAATTTAACGTGTTTCATTTCCAATTTTTCTTTGCGATTTATTTTTCTCTCTATTATCCCTTCCTTGGATCTTACAATAAAAACCAGTTTAATTTAATTGCAATGTACCTCATTTGACAGTATAATTTTCTTTGCACGCAAACATTTTTTTCCAAATATACTAGTACAATATTTTAATAATATGCTCTTCGGACCCAGAGTATCATATATGTTACTTTAAGTTTGTTATCAATTAAGTTTAATTTCACATACCCACATTTTTATACTATAGTACAAACCCATAAAACATTATAATTCAAAGAGAGAAACAATTTTACAAGTGCAAGCAATTTGTGCAGTGATTTTTCTTATAGAAGTTATATTTGTCAAAATATCGAGATTTAAAAAATATATACAGAACAATTATTTGTTAGTTGAAAATTATATTTTCCTAATTTTCCACTGGGTGCAATATATTCCTACTAGCTTTCAATTTCATAACAATAAACGCAATTTGGTTATAAAAAATTACATTGACATTGTAATTTGTTTTTATCAAACACTGTTTATTCCACTTTTTATAACGGTATAACTCCACCGGTTTTAATGCTTTCATCTTATCATCAGGGGAGGACAAACAAGGAGTCTTGTTTAAACCTCCACAATGTTAATGCCCTAACTATAAATAATATATTACTTTTACATATTTTGTCAAGACAAATATCCGAATTGTTATATGAGTTAAAGATACCTCCCACTACCCCCAAATCTAATAAAATTGAAATTGAAAAATACATATTTTTATTTCTTAGTATACATAAAAATCAAACAATATAAAAAACACTGCTTATATTCTTGTTTCTGAGGATGATACATATATCAAAGTTGGTATGTGACAAAAACTCTTGGAATAATTTAATAAAGTGTACTTATCAGATTTTAAAATCTGATACTTTTTAAAAAAAATTGTGTCCTCCGAAAATAGCACCAGAAGATCCTTCTGTACAAAGATTCAAGACTCATTTTTTTACTTACTTAACCTTTCCCTTCCGGTACTAAAAAAAATGGCGCGTTCCGGTGCTGTGTATTCAAAACACAAAAAAATGAGCGTTTTAAAATTGTAAATATAAGAATATTCATAATCAATCCCTTAAATTAAATAAATTTGAAGTCAAAAGTGATAATAATTGAAACTTAATGGGTGAAAACATGAAAAAACATCGGCCGACGTTCAATTAACGGGCGCAGAAACCACTTCGTGTGGATGCCCGCGAGCTACTGAGACGGGACTCGGAACACTGACACTGTAGGTAATACTTCGATGGAAGAAAAAACTACGAACTGAGATTCTATTTCTTGCGTTCCCATATACCAAAGTAAAGTGAGAGTGAGACGGGAATAGCGTTGCTTCCTCATCCATAGTGGTTTTTTTAGAATGAATATACCTACGTCACACGTTTGATTGTATTTGTGAATTTATTCCCGATTTTCACGAAATATCTCTGATGTGGCCAATAAGTGCTTAATATTATTATAATTATTATTTTTTCATTCAATGCGTAAATGTATTACGGATGAATACCTAAAATCTGAACCCAGTATTTATTATATTTATAGAGATATTAAAGTTTTTAGAAGCAATGTGTACTAGTTACACATCACAGGGAAGGAAGGATTAAAGAGTAGCGCTGATCTTGATTAAAAAGCCAGATGTTTTAGCACTGAAATATTGTCCCAGAGGTATTTAATGAAAACGAGAAATAGTAAACTGGTTATCAATTCTGAAACGAAAAATAGTAAACTGGTAATAAGCAGCTTTTTTCCCTCGATTGAACGCGAACAGGAGGTGTCGAAAATGCTCACTTTCATCTACTTGACATTCCATTTTGAAGGCACAGTTGTAATCAAATAAAAAAATATATGTTACGTAAAAGCAAACACAATAATATCTTGTAGAGCAGAAAATTTTCTTTCGAATGACGTATAACATTTACCATTTTGTTTGACTTTTGTTACTCATTTTTAAATTTGAAAAAAAAAACGGACATCACTTATGTTAACACCTAATATTTAAGACGCAATATGTCTATAAACTACACATTTCCTGGTGATATATTTTTGTACGTGTATATTATTTTATTTAGGTATGGTGTAACAATTCAACATCTGAAATAAAATAAAAAAATTGTATTTTTTATTTCAAGTATTCTGTTAGTTCTGTGGCACGAATCATACTCTGGTCTAGTGGCGTCAACGCATAGGTTACCTGAGGCGTTCCAAGTTTGATTTCCGGACTAGTTTTACAATGAGACCATTTCCGTACTAGTTTTACGATAAGGCCATTTTTTATTTAATTTAATTATTTAACTGACACTTTGTACCTACTTGACAAATATATTGAAGTCCCCCTGGGGTTACCTGTTATATGGTTTCGTAGATTTTCTTATGCACATATGACAGTATGATACTAGTATGAATGTCCATTTAAAAAGTGTTCAAAACAGTTTGGTTAGTATGTTGAAAATTTTAAATACGAGGATATATTTTTTTTCAATTAACTAATATATTCATTTGTTTTACTTAAAGCCATATATTAGGTCCTTACATATGAAATTGGCGTTTTGTTTGGGAGGAACATAAAGTTGTTTTTTTTTTAATATAATATATTTATTTAATCAAAGTATGTACCATTGCTATCTATGCACTTTTGCCATCTCATAGGTAGTTCATCGATCCCTTTACTAAAAAAACCATTCGGACGGGAATCAATAAAATCTTTGAAGTCGGTTTGGACTGCCCCATCGGAGTTGAATTTTTTCCCTTGCAAGAAGTTATCCAAATTTCGAAAAAAATAGTAATCTGTCGGGGCAAGGTCCGGAGAGTACGGTGGATGTCTTAGACATTCCAATTGAAGCTCTTCTAATTTGGTAGCCGTCTGTTGTGCAGTGTGTGGTCTAGCGTTATCATGAAGCAGCAGTGGCCTAGAGCGATTAACCAGCCTCGGTTGTTTAGCAGCTAGCTTTTCCATCATGGTTTGCAGTTGCTGACAATAGACATCTGCCGTAATCGTCTGGCCAGATTTAAGAAAGCTGTAGTGAACGACACCAGCACTAGTCCACCAAACGCTCACAAGTAACTTTTTTGGAGTCAATTTTCGCTTGGGGCATGGTTTGGCTGGTTCGGCAGGGTTCAGCCATTGCGATGAGCGCTTTCGATTATCATACAGGATCCATTTTTCATCACAGGTAATGATTCGATTCAAAATCCCTTCATTATTGTGCCGGTTGAGTAATGCAACGCAGCAGTCAACGCGCGTTTGTTGATTTGCTTCACTCAATTCGTGAGGTACCCACCTTTCAAGCTTTTTCACCTTCCCAATTTGCTTCAAGTGGATTAAAACAGTTTTATCACTAACACCGCAGCCTGCAACTAACTCGGACGTGGTTTGCGATGGATCCGCTTCCACAATAGCCTTTAATTCTTCATTATCAACTTTGGTCTCCGGCCGTCCACGGGGCTTTTTCTGCAGGTCGAAATTTCCAGAACGAAAACGTTGGAACCAAAAACGCACTGTGTTTTCTTTTGCGGCACCGTCGCCATACACATCATTAATCCTTCGAGCCGTTTCTGCAGCACTGGTGCCACGGTGGAACTCGTACTCGTAAATAACGCGATATTTCAAGTTTTCCATTTTGTAAACTGAGTGACGCAAAGAAAAAAAAACAATTGAGGAAAAAACAAATGAATTATAATTTTCGAAACACAAATACTTGAGTAAATAGCTGTATAAATTTTAATTTGGAATTTCTAACCAAAGAGAAGATATTTGAGATCAAAGTTGCCAGTACGGCAAAACGCCAATTTCATATGTAAGGACCTAATATTTGCCGAGTCCAATGAAAGTTGCGTTTCTTCTTTCTCCGTGGAAGTTTTCCATTTATAGATCGATTGTTAAATTTTTAAGCTTGTTCAGTTGAAACTTTGAATTGTCTAGAATTGTAATAATTTTTAAATAATATATTTCATTATATTGATACGTATAATTTCATAATGTCTTTAATTTGGTGGCAAAAATCATTCTAGTTTGGATGGATTTCCTATTAAAATAAAATAAAAACTTCTATATTCTTGTAAATAATATAAAAACTTCAATCCATTATTAACACCGTGGAAGTTCAAATTCATTGTAATTTCTTAAGTAAAATATTGTTTTTTTCAATTTAATAATGAAATAACCAGTTTTAAGGTTTTCACATATCATCATAAACAATACGGTTGTTTATGCTTCCTTGATGATGTGGTGAAAACCTTGAAACCGATAGGGTTATACCGTTATATTTATTGAAATAAACAGTGTTTTACGGAACAAATTACAAAACGTTAACCTATAAATCATTGGAACATGAAATTTTGTATACATTAAAAACACGTTAATTCTTCATTTTCAGTTATTGTGAGAGCAAACGTAAATAATTGACTAATGATGCGGTCACAAGCATTATTATTTCAAAAACTATTGATTGAAATTTCAATAAAGTTTTCGTTGTTGAAATTTCAAATGAACATTGTAATTTGGTCAATAATTCATGTATAACATGACTTCTTTGTAAAAAATAAACTCACTATCTCAAAAAAACATATATTAATATTAAAGTCCAAAAAAGGCGTTCCGGTGACAAAGGTTGGATTTTTCTAATTTTCCACGTTATCCAACCATAAATAACATTATTCAATTTGATCCTAATTTTTTCTGACGTTTCGCCATGTTTTGTTTCTTTTGTTTTTGTATTTATTTTTAAAACATTTTTTATACAGTATTCATTACGTGTCGATCAACCAATCTATTAAGTAACTATTTCATAGTTGGTTGGATAAAATTCTCGCTACATTCTCGTACTACTCTCGCTAAGATGTACACTGAACAACAAAGTTATGTTAAAGAAAACAAAACGTCTTACCAAGGATAAAGCAAAATTAACAATTTAAAACTACTAACATACATAAGTTATGTGGTATTATGTGTGACCAGTTACCATTAAACTATAAGTTAACTGTTTACCTCGAAACGTGAAAGAAACGAAATCGTTAAATGAACTGAAAATTCTCAACAACAAATTTCTATAATCGATCGAATACAATGCCATCTGTTGACAAAGTACGAGTATTATACTTCCTCAAGTTCAATTCAGCGTTTCAGCGTTTCTGCGTTTTTCAGAGTTTCAGCGTTTCCTCCTTTGAAATATCGTTTACTTGATCCGAGCATACTTTCCGTGGTCTCACGCCTCTCACATTTGCACTACACAAGTATAGTTGTATTATAAGTCTTTCTTCATTGATTGATTTCACATCTCAGAGTCTCCACTTCATCATATTCAACATATCAGCCTTAAGTTCCCATCCATCCCTTATAACTTCAATCCTTATTCTGTCATACATTGTCACCTCACGTTTTCTTGTCAATGCACGCATTTTTACATAATTTATTCGGCTCCCATCAGTATTTTACCAAATTTAGGTTTCACTCCTATATATACAAGTGAAATTTTATCATAAGAAACTACAAAGTCATCTTGATACTCGTAGATAACTATAAAGCAAGTAACCCACTTAAAAGTTACTTCATACTTAATAGGAAACTATATTTATACATAAGCTAATTAGGTTATAAGAAAGATCTGCTTTCTTAATGATGTAATTTTGGGAAAGTATAAATAGTTCAGTAATTATATGTAATAAGTGGCATTGCAATAAGGATGCAAGGTTATTTATAAAGTACAAAATATTAAATGCTAAGAGCTTCCTTCTAAAATAACACATAGTTTAATTTTTATTTTCAGTCTCTATCCTACTTAATCATTTAGTGTCACTTACATACTGTTACGACTATATTTGTTAAATTGCATACTTCGCGTCCTCGAAATTGTTAATTCGCGACATATCATAATTTATGAAACTTGTGGTGTCGAGACCATGTGCTTGCCTTGAAAACAGGAAGATTAAAATATTATGAAATACTTGAATATTTTAAAATACTAAAGACAATAAAATAAGGGTAACTACCCTTGCAGTCAGGTACATTTTTATTCTATGACAACATTGTCACGGGCGACTTAGAGGTCGAGATTGGCAGCACTGTCTCTTTGTACTTCCTTGCCAAGGGGAAGCCGGCTAGCTGGCTCGCCCAAATTCCGTTCTGAACGTGCTGAGATACAGACGTGGGTCCGACACTGCTCTTCCTCATATATCACAGAACTTCAGGACGCCATCTTGATTACGGGTGAATATTATTCCTCCTATTTTTAGTGTGAATTTCGTCCGCACATTTTAACCATCGCTCAACTTTAATTCTAAATTGTTATTGGAATCTCCCTTGCTAAATGCAACACATTTCTTCTTGCCAGTTTCAAACTTTTTTTCTCGAAATTCGTCGAGTTTTTTTTATATATTCTTTTTTCTTTTTTTTCTTTTTTTTTACAATATAATAAACTGTTTCATTACAAATTGTTCTTGTTTAATTGTGTCGCCTGTCCCAGCGAGATTTGAGAGAGACTTATTCAGAGTTAAGAGAACCCAACGAATCCCAGAGATCTAAAGAGTTCCTGTCTCGTTAAGAAGCCTACTGACCTGTGCGGGCCTGTCGCTCCTTGGTAAGATTGATATTTGGTGAATTGATTTAAATAATCAATTGTGTACATATAATTATTGTTTCCTAAATACAGCAGAAAGGCGTGACATTTTGGCGCCAAACGTGAAGGCAAACTCTGTATCTCTGTCTCTCTTGATCTCTCGTTGGACAGGGTTTTTATTTATAATTTGTTTTGTGTGTTTTAAATAATAATTTGTTTACAGGAAAGTGTATATATATTTTTCCGCGACCGTTTGTGTTCATCTTTGTTCCCGCGTGTTCATCTTTGTTCCCACGTGTTCATTTTGTTCCCGCGTGTTCATCCTTGTTCCCGCGTGTTCATCTTTGTTCCCGCGTGTTCATCTTTGTGCCCATGTGCTACGGGCTCCGAGTTGAAAGGCCGTTTTTCGAGTCTTTTTGGAATAGATTTCTAGTTAACTTTTTCCAAATATTTTCTTGTTAAGAATTGTGTGTTCCTTATCAAATTTGATTTAAAAAGTCAGTGTGTTTGGAGATTTGAACCACGTGTCTCCCGCGTTTTGTTTTCGCTGTTCGCGACCGCGTGGCGGTCTTTGTTGTCGCGTGTATACGGGCTCCGGTTTGGTATAGAGCCGTTTTCGAGTTTTTTCATTATTTGAATTGTGAATAGAATTTTAGTTAATCAAAGGAAGAAAAAGAATAGATTCCCTAGTTAACGTTCGCTAAAATATTTCGTTGTAAAGAGAATTGTGTCCTGATTTATTTGAGACCAATCTCATATTAAGAGAGTTCGTGGGTAGGCAAAGCGCACGAAACGCCTATCTTTCGTGAAATAATTCGCTGTTCAGTTGGCCAAGTTTTTCGGGTTTTCTTTCAAGGATTAATCATTTCTTGGTGCTCGGTTTGTCGAAATATGGAGAATTTCAACGGTTTAGTATTACAAAGAAGTGGAAGTTTCGCTTAAGTTAGATTCCTCTTTTACTTAAAAAGATTCCGTTGGAGCAAGTTATTTTTGGTTTCGATCTTGGTTCTATGGACGAATCATGCATTGAATAGTTTCTTTCTGTAATGGATCTATAAACGATACAGTTGTTTATAGAGATTGAATTACATTTTGGTCTATAGTCGTTTGTTGTTAAAATGGAGCTTTGGTCAGCCTCGTCCCTCGCGGTTGATTGTAAACACGATGTAGGAAGTTGTTGTTTGTAAATTTGAACTGCGTTGCTAGGAGAAACCTTGTTTGTTTAACAAAACGATCGAGTTAGAATTGTTGTTTTGTTAGGAAGGTCTTGATTTGCTTCGGTTGGGCTTTTGCCCTATTGTTTTATTGTTGCAATGTATCCAATTAAGGCCGAGGGAAGATCTCTTCATTCTGCTCCCCTGTTTTCAAGAAAAGAAGTGCGCGGTCAGAGAATTGTAAATAGGACTAGTGTGGTATTTCGTGGATAGGCAGGCTTAAAAAAGAATTAAATTCCACGTGGATTAAGCTCCAGTTCATCTTTGAAAGGAGATGGGCTGGGCAAAGTGTTATGTGCGCCCTACTTTCGTAAGAAATATTCCAATCGCGTAAATGATCCAGTTTACGAATTTTGTTTAAGAATAAATAAGAATTATTATCTCAGTGGTCAGTTTAGTGATTTTGCGGATCGTAGTAGAACAAGAAGGAGATAAAGGATAGGAGTTCAATGTTTAGAAAATTTAAATTATGGAATGGTCGTGCGTAATGGACGGACGCATTTTGTTTTGCGGCTAGAAATACTGTCCGATGTTTTTCTTTGAGGAAGTTGACTCGCACTTGGTATCGTGTTTTGAAACATATTAAATAATACAGGAATTGCGTCGTAATTGTGGATAGTTTATTTTGTTAACGGTGTAGCGGGTCAGGCAGTAAATATTGTGAAAAGGAAAAAGAGTGGGAACTTGAAGAAGGCTCTAGATGTGATTAGTATTGCGTCATAGTTATATTTTTTCGTGATAGCAGTGGCTGTTATTAAACAATATGTTGGAATAGAGAGAACTGGGATTGAGTTCTAGAAGAATTCTTGTAATAGGATATTGCAAATTATTACGCGGAGCTACTGTTGTTATGGCGAGTTTGTGTAGATAGTATTGCGTCATAATTGATGTCGTTCGGTGATATTGGCTATTCTTATTGACATAGGGATTGTTAGAAAGGGCTGTTGTATTTTATTGGTAATCAGTCAGCCCATGCTGAGTTTTCTTATATACGCTGTTTTTAAACACTCAATGGACTTACGTTTTAGATAAATTCATTTGTTCTCGTATCAATGTCTTTTGATAGAGAAGTTTGTTATCTGGTCTGAATTGAATTTCGGTTGGTTAGATTCCTTTGTTTCTGACAATACATCTGGATAACACGGTTGGTTTCGAAATTCGAATAGAATTTCGTTTTGAATAGATTCTTTTGTTTTGTGTCGGTGCATTGGGTACAAAGAAGATGCCTTGTTTATCCTTGAAGTAGACGTAAATAGACTTCATTCAACTAGCCATAGTTCCTGTGAGATGCAACATTAACCTTCTCAGAATTAAGGTTAAAAAGGTAGTGATTGTCATGTAATCTATAGGGTTTTCCTAGAAGGGTATGGGTCGGAAGACTTTAGGATAAAGCGCAGACTAGACAGGCTCATGGATAGAAACAGTTGAGTCCCTTACAGATTATATTCCAAGAATAGAGAATTTAAAATCATTCTTTAGAGCCACCCTTGTCAGATAACGAATTATCGCGGGTGTAAGAAGTGATAGCATAAAGATGGCGCAGTGATTGTCTGTCCAGTCGTGATTAGTTGAGGATTTGTGAAAACTCTGCTCAGTTTTCGAGGTAATAATTAAGGAAGATAAAAGATCTCGCCTCGCTTCCTTTTACGTAAGAGCGTGGCCAGGTAGTCGGTAGTCGAGTATACCATTCCATGTCATAAAAGTCAGGAGAGAATTAGTCCGGATTCTCGTGGTCAAAGCACATAGAGGGAGCATGGCCAAGTAATAAATAGAGTATAGCCTCCTTGTTGTTACAATAACGGTAGAGTTATTTGTGTATTTTCTCTTTTGAAATTAAAGAACGTGGCCAAGTGACAAGAAGCCGAGTAAAGTCACTTTGTCGTTTTGATAACGAGTGAGTTAGTTTGATATCTCTTTTGAAATTAAAGAACGTGGCCAAGTGACAAGAAGCCGAGTAAAGTCACTTTGTCGTTTTGATAACGAGTGAGTTAGTTTGATATCTCTTTTGAAATTAAAGAACGTGGCCAAGTGACAAGAAGCCGAGTAAAGTCACTTTGTCGTTTTGATAACGAGTGAGTTAGTTTGATATCTCTTTTGAAATTAAAGAACGTGGCCAAGTGACAAGAAGCCGAGTAAAGTCACTTTGTCGTTTTGATAACGAGTGAGTTAGTTTGATATCTCTTTTGAAATTAAAGAACGTGGCCAAGTGACAAGAAGCCGAGTAAAGTCACTTTGTCGTTTTGATAACGAGTGAGTTAGTTTGATATCTCTTTTGAAATTAAAGAACGTGGCCAAGTGACAAGAAGCCGAGTAAAGTCACTTTGTCGTTTTGATAACGAGTGAGTTAGTTTGATATCTCTTTTGAAATTAAAGAACGTGGCCAAGTGACAAGAAGCCGAGTAAAGTCACTTTGTCGTTTTGATAACGAGTGAGTTAGTTTGATATCTCTTTTGAAATTAAAGAACGTGGCCAAGTGACAAGAAGCCGAGTAAAGTCACTTTGTCGTTTTGATAACGAGTGAGTTAGTTTGATATCTCTTTTGAAATTAAAGAACGTGGCCAAGTGACAAGAAGCCGAGTAAAGTCACTTTGTCGTTTTGATAACGAGTGAGTTAGTTTGATATCTCTTTTGAAATTAAAGAACGTGGCCAAGTGACAAGAAGTTGAGTAAAGTCACTTCGTCGTTGTAATAACGAGAAAGTAGTTTGTATTATCTCTTTTGAAATTAGAGAACGAGGCCAGGTGACGAGAAATCGATTATAGCATTCGTTGTCGTTGTTATAACGAGTGAGTTAGTTTGTGTTGTCTCCCTTGAAATTAGAGAACGAGGCCAGGTGACGAGAAATCGATTATAGCATTCGTTGTCGTTGTTATAACGAGTGAGTTAGTTTGTGTTGTCTCCTTTGAAAGTAGAGAACGTGGTCAGGTGACATGAGGTCGAGTGTAGCATTCGTTGTCGTTGTAATAACGAGAGAGTTATTTGAGTATTCTCTCTTTAGAAACTAGAGAGCGTGGTCGGGTGACCAGTGATTAAGTAGAGAACTCTGTCTTAATGAAGAGAGCGTTAGAAGAGTATTCACTCTTTAAGCTAAAGATCGTGGTCGGGTGACCAATAGTTGTGCATAAAACCCTCGATTGTGTTAATAAGCAGAGCGTTAGATGACTACTCGCTCCGTAGAACCAAAGAGCGTAGCTAGGTAACCAGAGTGCGAGTATAGCCTCTTTGTCGTTGTAGTAACAGGAAAGTAATAGTGTATTCTCTCATTGTAGACTGGAAAGCGTGGCCAGGTGATAGCTGGAGATTATAAAATTCTGGTCGTTTTACCAGAAACGGAGTTGGGAACTCAGTTTTGAACTCGGTTGGAACTGGAAAGCGTGACCTAGAGTCAAACTATTTGATTTACCATTCTTGTCTTGTAAGAAGGAAGGAATACCGGGGTTATTCTCTTATAAGAATACGGCTGAAGTTTAGTAGCTGCATAAATATTATATAAATTGACTATTGAATACAGTATAGCTTAGAATAGACCTTATGCGGTGAGTCCGTCGTCACGCGATAAGGACGCAAACATATGATATGGGTCCGGTCCTGAGCACAGCTTCTGTGCCCGGGTGGATTATAGATAAGCTGATAGTTGACAGTGCAGTGATGGGTTCGTCAGCGCCTAATTGGGAGTCATTCATGGTTAGGAAAATGGTTCTTAAAATAATTAAATTAAATATTTTGTTATAATACCTTGAAGGTATACACTGTCGATTCCTTGGTGAATGTCAGTTTAGTATGTCAAGTGACGTCACCGGTGCGGATTTATTATTGCACAAGGGTGAATGAATAAGTGGGCTGGCCGTGGGCAATCTCGTATGGATTCATTTCCATATGTTTTATGTATGGGCTGGTATTCAACCCGGTGACTTAACCAAAGAATACCTGGCGTTCAATGAACCTAAGCCTGGACCACGAGTGGCGGAATGCTGAGAGCCTAGAGTAGGATTATATGTATCTCAACGAAGGACCTAGGTCCTTCTGAAGTAAGAATTCATGTAATACATAGATGATTAGTACCGTTTGTAGAAGGTACACGTATTACATTCAGGATCAAATTGCTCTTGTGTAGCTTAGGTATTGGGTTACCTAACAGCTGTTGTGGTTTATTTAGTGGTAATTGCTACCTTCTCATTAGATTCCCTATCGGAATTATTGACTGCAGAAGTTAGGGCATTAAGTGAAGAAATTCTTGGAAGTCTTCAGAATTTCGTATTAGGGAAGGATTGTCTTCCTAATTGTTGTCTTATCTGATAAGAATTCGTGATGTATTCCGAACTTCTTGACGGAGAGGTGTACCCTTCCCCCGGGAGTAGCGTTCCGAAGATTGTACTGAGGATTCAGTAGAGTATCCATCGTGGATAATTGCTTTGCACAAATGCTATCGCTGGACAGTGGTCCGCAAGTTTAATAGCAGTAGAATTGTTCAGTAGTGCTATGGAGTAGGTGTTGCTTTCCACCGAGTTGAATTTTGGAAAAGATTGTACAGATGGTACAGTGGAGTATCCGTTTCGGATAGTTGCACGTAGCAAGTGTTAGTTATTGGACGGGGTTCCATGATGATAATAACCGTTGATGTGTTCGGAATTTCTTGTTAGAGAAGTGTAGCATTCCACGGTGTTGAAGGGCTATAGTATTGAAGCAAGTCATCTTGTTGACGAATTGACTCCTGTTGAGTGTGGAGTATATACTTTGAAATAAAAAATTAATTATTTTTTTTTTTTTGTTGTGTAAAATATTATAATATATTTTGTTCTGTCAAAGCACTCACCGAGTACGGGGTCGCATGGTAGTCTGTTAGGCAGCGCGATGAAAGGGTTATGGGAAATGTGGAGGTTGTAGTGGTGCTGCTGGGAGGAATAAGGATAAGAGTATGGTGCGTTCTCGAATGAACTTTGACAGAACTTATGTAACTGTTACGGTAATTGCCGTTCTATTTTTGTTTTGTCTTGAACTTGTACCAAATTTATGTAACTGTTACGGTAATTGCCGTTCTATTTTTGTTTTGAACTTGTACCGATTTTATGTAACTGTTACGGTGATTACTGTTGTATTGTTTGCTTTGTTTTGAGTTTTGGGGATAAGAGCTCTGGTTACTGTAGTGTTGGCAGCATGCGTCATGACTGGGGGCTGCGTTTCTTGGATAGCTAAATCTCGAAACGAACCCGTGCCCTTGTGGTCGGACGTATGGTGGGTCTCGCTTGGTAAATTGAATTCCCGGATTTTTGTTGTTTATTATTGTCTCCTTACTTTGGCTCGGTGTGAATCACCGAGAGGCCCTGGGCAGCCTTAAGAGTCCGGGTTGGGGGAAGCTAGCCTCCCAACCGATAAAGGTTTTGAAGATGGCCTGAGAATACATCTGGGATGGATTGCTGTGTGTCTCCATCACGGGCCTCATGAACCCAAATTAGCGATTGCGATTACAGATGTGTTCTGTCATGCACATGTTTCGGGCTAAGGTAGCTTCGGTTCGTGAGGGTCGCGTGTCTGTCGCTCGGATCCTAGATGACCAAAGTTGTGTATGTGGTATCACGTGATTCTTGGCTCTGTTCTGGGGGTCCGTAGACGCGTCCTGCTTTCAACCGGGGCTACTCGCCAATTTTGTATTATGTTTTGTATTTTTCTTTTTAAAGGGAACTAAGGCTCCATTTATACAGTTACCATTCTGTGTGGTGGTGAATTGTTACTGCAACGGTTGTCCAGACCTTGGAGTCTGAGGAAACCCAAGTTATGTGTAAAGTTCTGTGTGAACTTAAGGAGATATAAGTCCTCGAAAATGGTTCGGTGTGAACCATAGGATATTTGTTATTCAATGTATAAAGTTCTGTCTGAACTTAAGGAGATATAAGTCCTCGAAAATGGTTCGGTGTGAACCATAGGATATTTGTTATTCAATGTATAAAGTTCTGTCTGAACTTAAGGAGTTACAAGTCCTCGAAAGTGGCTCTGTGTGAACCATAGGATATTTGTAATTTGACGTATAAGGTTCTGTGTGAACCTCTTGAAATTTTTAAATGATAAATATTGGCAATTGCGAAATTTATTGTTATCATTGTTGTTATCATTACGCCCGGTAGTGGCCGGAAGTTTGGACCGTCTTGTGCTGTGTGCCAAGGGCGGTCGTATTGTGGAAAGCGCCCGTGATATGGGGCCGCTTTAAAATTTATCGGTTCCCGACTGTGCAGTATAGGGAAGGGCGAGGAAAGGAATGTGTTGTAAAGTGTTGTCCTTGGTGTATCAAGGGAAGTGGGATTCTAATTTTGTGTTGAGCCATGTGGGTGGTTGGTTGGACGGAATCCACATTGAAAGGGGAGAATTTCAGGAATCACCTTTGAAGATAATCCACATGGAAAGGGGAGAATTTCAGGAATCACCTTTGAAGAGCACCTGGTTCATAGGTTGGCCCGTGACCTACAGTGAACCCACTAAAGTCAGCCTTTGGGAGAAGACTGCAGATTTGTTTTATTATTTTGGTTAAGCTGTGTCCATTTCTCAGAATATTGTAATGAGAGAATGGCTTAACTGATTTGTTTCCCTCTTGGTCAACATTTGATTGTTAGTTGACCTTGCAGTTTAATATTTTATTAATTATATTACCCGATTGTATAGTATTATTTTAATTTCTTTGTTGTGTGATTTGATTTTATTAATATTGTATCGATTTCCTGTAATCTTGTACCATTGTGCATTGTTTTGTTTTGTATCAATTCCTGTAACTTGTACCATTGTGCGTTGTTTTGTTTTGTATCAATTTCTTGTAATCTTGTACCATTGTGTATTTTTTTTTTTGTGTAAGGAGTTGGGAAGGATTGTTTCCCGCTCCTGTGTAACCGGCTATGTGTTGAAGTTAAATTGTTTAGGAGCCTAGTTAAGGAAAGGTTTTACGTGGTTCCCTTCCTCGTGGTCGGTCTTACACCAATTAAGACTACACCTATGGCAAATGCTGACTAGAGATAAATCGGCCACGAAACCGTATCCGGTGAGGGGTACATACACCCCTCGCTCCTTAGAACAATCTCTCGGACTGATGCGTCTGTGATATACTGAGGATAATTTTTTTTTTTTTGTTTGTTTTTTTTTGTTCTTTCAATAACTTCGGGTGGGGTGTTACGACTATATTTGTTAAATTGCATACTTCGCGTCCTCGAAATTGTTAATTCGCGACATATCATAATTTATGAAACTTGTGGTGTCGAGACCATGTGCTTGCCTTGAAAACAGGAAGATTAAAATATTATGAAATACTTGAATATTTTAAAATACTAAAGACAATAAAATAAGGGTAACTACCCTTGCAGTCAGGTACATTTTTATTCTATGACAACATTGTCACGGGCGACTTAGAGGTCGAGATTGGCAGCACTGTCTCTTTGTACTTCCTTGCCAAGGGGAAGCCGGCTAGCTGGCTCGCCCAAATTCCGTTCTGAACGTGCTGAGATACAGACGTGGGTCCGACACTGCTCTTCCTCATATATCACAGAACTTCAGGACGCCATCTTGATTACGGGTGAATATTATTCCTCCTATTTTTAGTGTGAATTTCGTCCGCACATTTTAACCATCGCTCAACTTTAATTCTAAATTGTTATTGGAATCTCCCTTGCTAAATGCAACACATTTCTTCTTGCCAGTTTCAAACTTTTTTTCTCGAAATTCGTCGAGTTTTTTTTATATATTCTTTTTTCTTTTTTTTCTTTTTTTTTACAATATAATAAACTGTTTCATTACAAATTGTTCTTGTTTAATTGTGTCGCCTGTCCCAGCGAGATTTGAGAGAGACTTATTCAGAGTTAAGAGAACCCAACGAATCCCAGAGATCTAAAGAGTTCCTGTCTCGTTAAGAAGCCTACTGACCTGTGCGGGCCTGTCGCTCCTTGGTAAGATTGATATTTGGTGAATTGATTTAAATAATCAATTGTGTACATATAATTATTGTTTCCTAAATACAGCAGAAAGGCGTGACAATACACGTAGGACAAAACTAGCATGGAGCTCATTTGGACGTTTGAAAAACATTTTCGAAAATAATCACCCAATATCCTTGAAGTGAACGGTCTGCAACCAGTATATTCTCCCAGTACTTACGTATGGCTCCGAGACATGGACGTTCACAGTAAAGAACACACAAAAGCTCCAGACCACACAAAGGGGCATAGAGAGATGTATGTTGGGGTACACTAAAAGATACCGTAAATAAAACACATGGATTCGCAATATTATAAAGGTGTGCAAGAGAATGAAGTGGCAATGAGCAGGACACGTAGCCAGAATGTCAGACTCCCGATGGACATCCGAAATAATCCAATGGTACCCAAGAGGCATAAAGAGGCTCAGAAGAAGACCGAAGGTACGCTGGATAGATGAAATTAGGAAGCATGGCAGCATCACATGGCACCAACGAGCAAAAAATCGAACTATTTGGAGTCAACTTGGGGAGACCTTCATCCAGCAGTGGATCGACCCTGGTTGACAATGATGATGATGTTGATGATATACGACGTATTATATATTTTTAAATGTGATGTCGAGGGGATATTTTACAATGATTAATACCTATAGATGTCACTTATAGGGTTGTGCAACAAGAGCCGCAATTTTAAAATTCTCTCATATGTCATATCATATACTAATTAAATTGATGCCAAAAAACATGAACATTTAAAAAAAAACTTGTTTTTTTTTCATTGATTTAAAATTGCAGTTCTTGTTGGTTCATTTTGCGACCCTATCTCTTACATCATCAATATTTCTCCTTGAACGAACAGGATGATGATGAATTGTTGAGTACTTGTTTTCAAATTCAACGCTGCATTGAATGCTGGCACGAAACAAACAGCACGAATTTTACGAAGTACATTGCTGATATTTTCACATTTTTATAATAAATTTTAATAATTTCTAAGCATTTTGCAATCACGTACCGCTGCATTATTAATTTATAGCTTGTGCAAATGACGTATGTCCATTATAAATATTACACGTTTGACATCTAAAAAATGGCGGCAAATATAAAATTGCAACTCGTGTTGAGTCACTCTATATATATATATATAATTATTTTCATGACTTATTACGATGTTAATTTTTTTTAACTTGCCAGTTATATTGTGATCGTCATTTTGTTATTTTATTTCAAGAAGTTGATAACTCATTTTCCTTGTCGATATATTCTATTCAATAACGTGTTAAAAGTGAATAAATGTTCGCATTGAAATGTTCACACAATAAAGCTCTATGAATGTGGCTTAAACGCAATAAAATAGTGTCTAGAAAGGCAGTAAGCTACGCCGTATCACATTGTGCGATACAATTTCAGAACGTGAAAGGTTAAATAGATTGGATTGAGTTGGGTATTCAAAGTGAAACTATTGTTGGAGATAGAATTCAGTCCATTTACGAAAGTTCGTTACATTTTTGCTATTTCTTCCAATTAAATTATTACTTTTTACTATGTTGGACAAATTATACTAATTTAATATTTAAAGTATTTATTATTTATTTTTTAACAACATTTGAAGTATTTTAATTCCAATCAAATTATTTCTTAAATAGTCAATTGTTACCATGTTAAACATTTTTAATATTAAATCTTATTTGATTATTACTGTAACCAAATAAGACTAATTTTACAAAATTTCCCATCAACTATTTATTTTAATCAATTCATTACCATACAAGACAAGTTTTACCATATTAGACATTTTAACTAATTATTCTAATGAAAATTATTGCCATATTAAATTTTTAACTATATTAGTCACGTTTTACCGTATCAACCGTTGTAACTTTTTATTCTAATTAAATTATTACCTTCCTTGGTAAGTATTACCCTATATACAATTTTACTATTTATTGCAAGTAAATTATTGCCGTATTAGATTTTTTACCATAGTAGACACGTTTTACCGTACCAACCGTTATAACTATTTATTCTAATTAAATTATTACCTTTCTTGGTAAGTATTACCCTATATACAGTTTTACTATTTATTGCAAGTAAATTATTGCCGTATTAGATTTTTTACCATAGTAGACACGTTTTACCGTACCAACCGTTCTAACTATTTATTCTAATTAAATTATTACCTTCCTTGGTAAGTATTACCCTGTAGACAGTTTTACTATTTATTCCAAGTAAATTATTCTCGTATTAGATTTTTTACCATAGTAGACACGTTTTACCGTACCACCCGTTGTAACTATTTATTCTTATTACATTATTACCTTCCTTGGTAAGTATTACCCTATATACAGTTCCACTATTTATTGCAAGTAAGTTATTGCCATATTAGATTTTTACCATAGTAGACATGTTTTACCGTACCAACCTTTCTAAATATTTATTCTTATTAAATTATTACCTTCGTTGGTAATTATTACCCTACAGACAGTTTACTATTTATTGCAAGTAAATTATTCCCGTATTAGATTTATTACCATAGTAGACACGTTTTACCGTACCAACCGTTGTACAATAATTATTTATTCTAAATAAATTATTACCTTCCTTGGTAAGTATTACCCTATAGACAGTTTAACTATTTATTCCAAGTAAATTATTGCCGTATTAGATTTTTTACCACATAAGAAAAGTTTTATCGTATTACCCATTTGAACTCTTTCTTCTTCTTTTTCTCAGTGTCATGTCAGGTCCACCCAACGTTGAATATCACTTAGAGTAAACATCTTTGTCCCCGGCAGCCCGAAAAAGATCTCCAACGCCCCTTATGCCAGTCTAATTACGTGTATTGCGGAGCCAGGAGATTTGCCTCCTGCCAATACCTCTTCGGCCTTCTATTTTGCCTTGGTTGATCAGGTGCAGTTATTTGTACTTTGCTTCTCTAGGTACATGCCCCAAGTAGGACACCTTTCGGATTTTAATATTAGTCAGCAACTATCTATCAGCTTTGGTTCTTTGAAAAACCCTTGTGTTGCTGACCATATCCATCCAGGATATCCCTAGTATTCTCCAGTGCATCCACATTTCGAATAATTCCAGTTGGTTCATACTTCTTACTTTGAGAGTCCATGATTCTACTCCATGCAGTAACACTGACCAAACGTAGCATTTGACCAACCGTTGCCGAAGTTTCAAGTTTAGATTATCATCGCAGAATACGCTTCTCATTTTATTAAAAGCCGCTCGAGATGATTCAATTCTGTACGTGACTTCGGTTTATGGGTCGAGGTCTTCTACAAGGATACTTCCGAGGTATTTAATTTTTCCACTGTCTAAATCAGCACTATTCAACGTAAGACATGCTCTTGCGTGATCCTGCCGGCCAAACACCATGAACTTAGTTTTACTCACGTTCATGTTCAGCCCCAGCCTCCCACCGGCTTCATTAATTCTATCTTTAAGCGTTCGAAGGTCGTTTTTTACGCATACACCATTCACTTTGACCCCAAAATTCAAGTTATTTAGTGCTTCCTTAAAAACTATACCAGAGTACAGATTAATAACATTGGTGACAAAATACAACCTTGTTGGACTCCACGTTGAATTGGTATACCTTTCGATTTGTTATTTTCCAATTTAATGACAGCTTCTTGATTCCAGTACAGGTTTTTAATAATATTTATATCATTATCATCTATACCCCTTTCCTGAAGCATCTTATCAAGGTCTGCGTGTTTCACTCTATCGAATGCCTTCTCGTTATCGATGAAACAGGCAAAAATGTATTTTCGTTGGTCTCGGCATTTCTGCAGTAGGACGTTTATTGCTAATAACCCTTCTCGTGTTCTAAAGCCATCCCTGAAGCCAAATTGGGAAATATCCAGGTCACGCTCGCACTTCAGCCTTATTCTTGAATGTGTAATCTTTAAGAATATTTTCAACACATGACTCATAAGGCTAATCAGTCGTTTTTAGTATTATAAATAGCACGAAGAATTTCAAATTTCATTATTGATGGTTCAGAATTCTATGTAGACAAACAAAACTGAACTCTTTATTCCAATTAAATTATTATATTATTTTATTTGACTTTTTATCATATTAGACTAATTTTACCGTATAAGATAGAATAATAATTAATTTCAAGTGAACTACTACCATATTAAACATTTTGACTATTTATTTTCAATAAATTATTACCTAATTAGACTTTTTACCATATTAGACTAGTTTTATCGTTTAAGATATTTTTTTACTATTTATTTCAGTAAAATTGTTACTATATCAGAATTTTTAGGCGTAGGGAGAGAAGGTATGGTTCTCACAGTTCGTCATCATACGTGTTAAAAATACCACCGCGCTTGAAGAGGTAACAAACAGCTTGCACACATCTTGTATGTGTGAGTATTGTTACCAGAAGATTTTTGAAATCTGACTAGTACCCTTTTTTACTTAAAAAAAGTTTATACATAATATATTAATGAAAGACCCACTCGTCGCCAAATTCATTGGAAGTTTGTATTCCATCTACACTTTTGGATTCGATTGCTGATAACACCTAAGAAAACAAATAAAATAGTAATTTTTTTTCATTTTAGGTATCCCAATTAATCCTCTAGGTTGCACTCTATGAACGGTCATACAATACATGGATACTGCATTTTCATTAAGTTTATCAATTGAACGGAAATCCACGATATTTAAAAACAGTAAATATATAGTTACCCTTGGCATAATCAGGAGTGGCTGCGACTATCCCTCGGCCCACTTCTCCCCAAACCAGAGCTGGCGTGGAAGCGGTCGCCCGCCTTTCCACCTTAACTCCGGGCCCTTCCTCTCTACCGTCGCTTATCGCAGGCACCGAAAAAGCCTCCATACTCCTTATTGATCCTTGTTTCCCCAAACTTTCTAATCTCTCGTCGTTGTCTTCTTCGGCCTTTAAGTTCATATCAGATTCCAAATCTGACGTTCCTTTTAACCTGCCTAAGATATCTAATTTGGTTTCACCTTGAAGTGATCTGAATATCTCACTACCAGCTATTTGTGATTGTTCATCGTCGAACCATGTCCTTTCTGTTGTCGTATCTTCTTTGGCTCCATAATCACGGTCCAATAGTCTGCTGGCTTTTTCTAAAGTTTCGTCGTTGTATGGATTTTGTTGATAAGGGTTTTCAATGAAGACTGTCGCAGCTTCTGATAGACTCTGGTGGGTGGAGAATGCGTCTACCGATGTCGACAGAGCGTAAGGTGGAAGTGTGAAAAAAGGCGGTTGCATCATTAACATCTCGCTTTGGTCCAGTGAGTGGCGCGCGGAGTTGTGGGTTCCGTGTTTGGATGCCAACTCCGTGGCATAGATGAGCTCATCTTGGAGCGATGGATCTGTCGAGTGTTGAACTTTCCCAAAATTGGGGTCTTCATACAGTTTCTCAGAGGATGTGACCGAAGGATAAGTATCTGAAATAAAAAATAAATGGTTATTTCAAATTTAATTGTTATACGACAAAAATTACATTGAATGTAATTTAAACATTTCAAATTTCTAGTCTTGAAAAATATGGCACACACATATAAACAATAAGGCAATTTCCTTATCGGGATAGATAGAAAAGGTGGAGAAGACAGATCGACAGACTTTTCTATCTCAACATGTACTCGTACCATTCGCCTCATCTATATCCATGCTCCATTTCACACAAATCTACCTATGTTTCTGACTTTCTACGTTTCCTTCTTTCAAAATATCATACACTCGATTCAATCGTAAACTTCAAGCATTTCATCTCTCACGTCTTCCATTAGCATTTTTCTTCTTCCTAGTATGTCATGTCAGGTCCCCCCAACGTTGACTAACACCTGAGAGTAGGCATCTTTGTCCCCAGTAGCCCGAAAAAGATCCCCAACGCCCCTTATTTATTTATTTTTTTATTTATTTATTTATTCAAAACAGGCTTAGCCCAATTACTTTGAAAATAGAAAACATCAAAAAAGAAGAAAAATTATATAGATATAAGTTAAAAATTATAAAAAATAAAAAATAATGCATATGCATACAAACGAGTATATACACTCAAACATATAACACACATATATTCACAGTCATTTAGGTATGTTGATGAGTGCTTTCTAACGCGCTCAATCTAAGAAGAAAATTTACTTTTGCTTTTGGTAATGTGATATGAAATATGTCAATATCCGAAGCAGTCCCGTTCAGAAGAGTTAAGGCCCTTCCAACAGGCGTAGCGGCTGGAAGACCCGTTCTTACGTATGTTATTGAGAACAGTTCTAGCCGGCGCAGTCTAGTGTAATTGTTAGGAACATTTAACGCTAATCTTTGTAGTAATGCTGGACAGCTCACAACTCCTCGAACGAGTTTGACAACGTATAGAGACACAGCGTATACCAGGAGGCACTTATGCCAGTCTAATCACGTATATTGCGGAGCCAAGAGATTTGCCTCCTTCCAATACCTCTTCGACCCTCTATTTTGCCTTGGATAATCAGGTGCAGTAATTTGTACTTTTCTTCTCTAAGTACATGACCCAAATAGGATACCTTTCAGATTTGAATATAAGTCAACAACTCTCTATGAACTTTGGCTCTTTGAAGAACACTTGTGCTGCTGACCATATCCGTCCAGGGTATCCGTAGCATTCTCAGGTGCATCCACATTTCGAATGCTTTCAGTCGGTTCATACTACCAACTTTGAGAGTCAATGATTCCACTTCATGCAATAACACTGACTAAACCTAGCATTTGACTAACCGTTGTCGTAGTTTCAAGTTTTGATTATCATCGTAGAATACGCTTCTCATTTTATTAAAAGCCGCATGAGATGATTAAATTCTTGCCTTGACTTCGGTTTCTGAGTCGAGGTCTACCACTAGGATACTTCACCATTCACATTCGGGCTAATTTTTTTTAACATTTATTCTTTAATTCGTTAGTCTTCTAACCATCTTAGAGTGATCTTCTTACTCAATACATCAACATTATTTAGCCCTTACCACTTTGCTGCCTTTTTTGCTTGAATTTCTGTTGCATAAAGACATAAAGAGAAACCTTGCCTAATATAAGATAGGTTGACGTTATAATGCCTTTAAATTTCCGTATATTTACAAGTGAAAACTTTTATAATTTTTGGTCATTAAAAATTTAGCCTTTACATCTTTTATATATTTATTATTCGGGATCCAAGATGAACAAATAAAATCAGTTATTAAAATTAAATACAAGTTGAACGAAAAATACGCTTTTAAAATGATTATTTATTTAAAAGGAGAACCAAGAAGTTGAATGAACAATTTGGTCCCAACGTAATGCACTAACCACGCAACGTAACTAAAATTGACAAGTTAAAAATTCTCAAAAAGTTTATATTTAATCGTTGTTTAACATGCTATAATTAATGTTTTAAGTTTTTTTACCTTCAATTTTGAATTTCAAGTGCGCTCAAAACTTTTTGCATTGTTTCAAATTGACGATGATGTTAATTTCTACGAACATTAATCACTGTTTGCAAAATGGTTAGAACCATAATCTAAAATATCAAACATTTTGCTTTAATGTTCAGGTGCTGAAAATGTTTGCACTGTGGCGGTCACCCACTCAGAACACTGTGGGCATTCATACACACGGTCAATGACCGAGGAAGTGACCCTTGCATTCCTCGACAAATTTAAATAAACAAGTCCAAAGTTCATACGCCGGCCATTCAACCCGCGGCCCGGAGCGGACTGCATTACACGCCGGAGCGAGAACGCACCACGGCTGTCTCACCAGTTCCGTATTTGAATGATACCTACATACAACAATTAATCGTTTTGCATTCGCAGAAACGAGACGTAGGCATATCGCGAGCGCATTCCCGCGCACATTCTAAAAATATATAAATACCTACGTTGCTAATAAAATTGGACTCTCTTTCCGCATTGCGATCTAACGTGTTTTATTATTTATCAATAAATCATCCTCATCATCTCTTCTCTCTAGGATACATATCCTAAAGCTCATTTTAAGTTGCTTTTTGTTCCTAACATATTATATCTTTTTTTATTTTATGAATATTTTATTAAACTTATCCTATCGCATGTTCCTTAAAAGCTTGATTCTATGTTAAGTTGCTTTTTAATTGATAATTACTAAAATTACAATTTTTTTTTTCGGTGCCGTATTCACGATCTGAACTCTTTAGAGCATCTCAACTCGCACATGGAATGACCGTATTGAATGAATTTTGTGATATTGATATTATCTAGCTCTTTAAGTGCCGGAAGTTATTAGTATGGCCGTACCCAGCAGGCCGGGATTTTTTCAACAAAAATAAAACCTAAAAAAAATAATATTTTTTGTATATAGATATAAAGGATATTATGAAAACTTACTAAATATATACACCGTGGGGGGTTTGAGCTGCCGTTCACTCAGAAAAACACAGTTTAAATATTCACAAAATGTCAGGGCTGTCACAACTTGACACAGAAAACACGTTTACTAATAAATATAGTGGAATATAATATACTTTGTAAATTGAAATCAACAAATTATCTGTATGATGTATAATCAAGAACAAAAGGTAAATAAACTTTAAAATAAAACCGTAAAAAGTCTATATAAACGTCGTATTCTGCCGCAAAACTACCGCCTATAACCAAATAATACATGAAAACACACTTTGTAAATAAATACTTTGAAAAATTGACAAAAATAACGCACAAAAGTTAAAAATCAACCATTGAAGAAAACTACAAACGAAGTCATTATAAATCATCGCAATTACGTCGCAAAAAACTGTAGTCGGTAACCCTGTATCAGAGACATGTATTGACTGTCAGTGAAAGCTTTTAGAAAGACAACTGTAACTTTGATAATATCGGCAAATTGTAATATTTAAATATTTCTTGACCATCCCAATAGATGTCACTATGTGTTACAATTTATAAATTATTACAATTGGATATGATATTAACTTGCGACAAGCTCAAAGGAGAGCGCGTTTACGCGTTTATTTTGTATGGTCGGCCTGGCGAGCATTGAATCGGAGAGCGCGTCAATGCGCTTGTGGCAGTGAAGCGGCTAGATATTATATATTAAGGGCTAAACTTTGCAGGTATGATTGAATCACTTTACATGGAAGCATGATGAAAATTGTAACTGTTGTTATTTGGCCATATTTAGACTTTATTATTAAATTTTTTCCATGTTATTTAATTAAGTTGGGTTTAACCTATACCTAGTGTAAAATAAAATTAATATTTAAGTTTATAAAAAAATGATCACCACATGAATTCCACATTTATCTTAGGTCTAGAGGTTATCTTAAGGCAAAAAAATAGATATGCAATTCTTCCGATTTATGGTCGTAACCTATTTGGCAGAACGTGAATCCATAAAATAATTTGTGGGTGTTTTGAGTTCGTAAATTGAGAAATGTAAAAAAAAAAACAATCCTAAAATGTAAATTAAAAAATATAACATTAAAAAATTACAAGAAAGACGGAATTTATAATGCTGCTTTTTTTCTAATTAATATATAACAAAAATTGATGACACAATATCACTTTCGATAAGACAGATGACAAATCCTCAATTTTTAGATACTTAAAATATGAACAAAATAAACAAAAATTTATATATGATAAAAGACAATTTAATCACACATTCTGAAAACAACAACCCTACCAAATAATAACAAATAAAATGGACTGCATTTTTTTTATAAAAATGATTGTATTACTGAATTGATGAGGCAGATGTAGGTTGGAAAAGAAAAATACTTAAATTTTTGTTATAATAACACACTAATATGTTATATGATATACGGTGGCTGACAGCCCTACAAAGCTTGTGACACTTTTTTAGTACATTCACATATGGTACATGACAACCTTTGTAGTGTTTTTAGTAACACTCTAGACTTTTATCCGAGGGTCATGCGTTTAGCTTCCAATGGTATCCGAAAGTAAAATATCCTAGGCTGGTAAAATAAAAGTAATTCATGTGATAACAGTGCTAGGCGTGTGGTTGTATTGTAATAACAGTACTAGACGTGTGGTAGTATTGTGATAACAGTACTCGACGTGTGGTAGTATTGTGATAACAGTGCTAGAAGTAAGGCCTCAGGTAGATAAAGCTGCAGTTGTGGCGCACTGCCTGAGAGATGTCATATGGAGGAATACAGATATGAGAACGGATAGCAAGGTACACATTTATAAGACCTGTGTGCGACCTATCCTTACATATGGCATCGAAACGAGGGCGGACACTGTCAGGACAAAAAGTATGCTAAGGACAACGGAAATGAGAACTCTGCGCTCTATTGCTGGGAAGACTTTGCGTGATCGTGTAAGGAACACCACAATCCGAGAGGTTTGTGAGGTCTAAGATGTGGTCAGATGGGTACGACAGCTTCGACGATACTGGTACCAACATGTACAGAGAATGAATTCTACAAGAATTCCATACATAGCTCTGCATGGGGTGCCGGATGGACGGCGTCCGCCAGGGAGACCCCCGAAACGATGGAGAGATAGCTGGAGCTCAGCATCACAGGACAATCCTGCTATAACAGACTCTTGAGAGTCTACAGAAAGTTTAAGAAGTGCTAGACGTGTGGTAGTATTATGATAACTGTGCTAGACGTGTGGTAGTATTGTGATAACAGTGCTAGACGTGTGGTAGTATTGTGTTAACTGTGCTAGACGTGTGGTAGTATTACACAAAACGTATTATGTTGAACTGCAAGTTATGTGCCTACTTCAGTGGTTCTTTTTAATATGTTTTTAATATGCAAGTCCAAGTGTGTTTTAAGTACACCATAAGGAAACATCAAAGGACTATACATCCACAACAATAATTGACATTATTTTATCTCAAAATTGATTTAATATTATCAGCATAAAAATGCTGATATCTTTATAGCGTTAAAATATTTTCATAGAGTTTTTTAAAGATGAAGGCTTTATACAAATTAGCTGGGTTGAAAAAAATAAAGATGATTTTAAGGAAAACAACGATAATAAATCTTTAAACACGCATTCAATATTTAGTTTGAATATTATATATTATATAATATTTGCGTCTCGAATTTAATTGTGTACCTGTTTTGATATTTGTCAATTCCGGAAATATAACAAAGCACGATATACCGGTAAAGCTTATCCCGGTAGCACTCAAATAATGGTTTAGCCAAATACGGCATACATTACAGTTGTTTTGCTTTCGAGGGGGTGTTTAATCCCTAAACCAGATTTAGAGCGCTATCGATTTTTGTAACAAAAGCAGACTTTTCCAATAATTTTCATTTCAGGATCTGTATTGCCGACGAATAGTACTATGCGTATCCAGAAAGTAAGTGTACTGAGGCTCTCACGACCGGATGGATTTTATTTTCGACATGTTGGCTACACTTCCGTGTAGCCTGACCCTTCTCCTCCGTAACGAGACCGGTTCGAGGTCAGTACGTTGAGAAGTGTCGACGCGACAACACGTTTCGTGAAAAATGTCAATCCAATCTCCCGCCAAGTGCGAAATACGCGGCGTCATCCGTTATCTCGTTTGGAAGGGAAAACCTCCGGTTGAGGTTTATAATGAAGTGAAAACTGCATATGGTGAT
Source organism: Odontocerum albicorne (assembly GCA_949825065.1). Lineage (NCBI taxonomy): Eukaryota > Metazoa > Arthropoda > Insecta > Trichoptera > Odontoceridae > Odontocerum > Odontocerum albicorne. Next base: position 51,954,022 of record OX463842.1, on the reverse strand, counting down.
AAAGCTATGAATCGTACGAGTGTGTACAAGTGGTGTCGCGAGTTTAAAAACGGTCACGTCACACCTCTTCACCCCCTGCCAAAAAGTTCAAAACCACAATTTCAGCCAAGAAAATCATAGCATCAGTGTTTTGGGACTGTCAAGGCATAATTTTAATTGAATATATGCCTTAGGGGAGACCATCAGCTCTGCAAGATACTGTGACACCCTAAAAAAATTGCGGGGGGTGATTCAGAACAAGAGGAGAGGCATGCTGACAAGGGGAGTCTGCCTGCTGCACGACAATGCCAGACCGTTTAAATGGGATGTCCTGAACCATCCCGCGCATTCCCCTGACCTAGCACCTTCAGATTACTATCTCTTTACCTCCCTGAAGCTGCACATGGGTGGAAAAAGGTTTTCAACCGACGAGGAGGTAAACGAGGAAGTGGAGAAGTGGACGGAGGGGTTGGTGGGAAACTACTTCGAGGAAGGCATCAAAAAGTTGATACCCCGCTTCACCACCTGCATTGAGAGGAATGGCGACTATGTCGAAAAATAGCTTACATATGTACTACGGTAACCACGTAATTTTTTTGTTTAAATAAAAAAATTTGTAACCTACCAAAATTCAGTACACTTACTTTCTGGATATATCTCGTATTTGCCTTTCAAGAGATACTTACAAATACATATTTAAAAAATTGTAAAGAAAATATACAAATGGTTTGAAAATAGGAAAATCTATATACTGATAAACTAAGCAATACATTTTGATTGAGGAAATTTATCAGTCAATCGGGTGGTTGTGCTGAAGTATCACGTTGTGGCGCTCACACAGAAAATCATAAATTTATTTATTTATTTATATGATCACTTATTTATTTTTTTAACACTTTTATCGGAAAAACAATCGGGCGGGCTTATTACCAAGCGGCAATCTCTTCCAACCAATCAGACAAAAGTAAATGAAGCAAATTACGTGGTCTCATAAATCATTCAAATGACTATCCATCCCTACGAAATCCATAAACACATACGTGAGCATATGCCTACAAACCTCACAAAGACGGACAATCACCCGAACATTCTTTTTCATATCAAGTGAGATATCATCAATCAAAAGGAAAGTAAGGGATGGTGGAGAAGAAAGGAAAAGAAAAATCAGGAATGAAACACGTTATTTTACTGATAAGAAATGAAGAGTTTTTTTCAGTCGCTTCTTAAAGCATGCCAAGGACGGAACGAGTCTTATATTAGTTTATAACTCATTCCAGAGTCTCACTGCATGTACAGTAAAGGACGACGTTAAAAAAGAGGAGCGGTGAACTGGAAAGGCCAATAGATAAAATCTGTGTGAGCGACGCGCTAATCCATGAATGGAAAGACGCTGCAAATGTTTGACGAGATAAGAAGGGGTGGCGGAACAGTTAAATATATTATACAATAGAGACAGTATATGAATTTTATGTCTATTTCTAACATTCAACCAGTTCAATGCTACTAACTTTCTGTATAAATACAAAATAAGACAATAGACAGGTAAAGTGTACACTTAATTTATATGAAGCTGGGTTTGTTGCCTTTCATTTGTCGTGTACTAGTAAAGAAGAATTTTATCTGTATCTTACAGACGACACATAAAGATGGAAAATAAGTTGACGCTTACTGATTATTGATTATTTTATACCTCTGTCACAAACTCATCAATTTGATAAGTTTTGAGAATTAATTATATGTTTGTACCACGCGAGGCAGCCACTGGTATATTTCCTTATTTCAGATAAACTAAAAGTCCATTTCACAATTTTTCGTATACAATCATTCAAAATAGCACCATGTTTAAGAATTCACACAAATTGTTTCCACAAGTTATTCCTCCAGCAATTGAAGAGTAAAACTCATAAACCACCCAAGAGCCAAAAAATACGTTGAGAGTTATATGAAAAAAACTGCACATTTTCTACAAAACGTTTTATTTGCGAAAAATAAAAAAACATTAAAGTATATAAAGCAATTTTTATAGTTTGAATTCACATCTATGCTATTTATGGGTATATTGTCGCTTGTAGATATAGTGTTTTTTCATAAAAAAAATGAAAAATAAAAAACACGGTTTGTGAGTTTAACTCTTCAATTCCAAATATTCAAACTTCTGTTGCAATAATAACCACGCCCTGATTCGCCGCTAGAAGTTTTAGCACACTTTTCCTTTATCGAATTTTGTATCTCATTGTTTGCCATGTGCCAAAAATTTGGCCTTTATGCAAAACGTGTACTAACTCTATGGATGAGGGAAAATGAATTAGTTGTTATGCGTGTCATATATGCTAAGTTTGTATTTGATTCAGATGTTAAATATCACAAAAGTTGAATCAGTCCAGAAGGGAATCCGCCAGATATCGAACTTGGGGCGTCCACTTGTTAAGCGTGAGTGCAAGCCGTCACTGCGGCACATTTTACACCGAAGATTGTATTTTATTTTTTTGGGCCGCGACCCACGCGTTCAAGTAGGCTGGCGTACAGAAAACACACGCTGTCACAGGCTGTATTCTGCCTTTTATTTGACCATTTTCACCAAACCATCTATAGATATTGGAATCGCGCTTAATATATTTACCTTAACAAATGAACCTCGATTCTTTTGATCCTTAATCCTAGTTCATTTTACATCGCAAATTGTACGTCATTCATTCAAATTTAAGTACAATCAATATAGTGGTTGAAAAAAGTTCTTTTTTCTCTACAAGTAAGGAGTTTGGTAAGTGTTTTGCAAAGGAAACCTTTGGATTTCAACGTAAGTAAGTTAACCTTCATTAGTAAATCATTAATTGTAATGTTGACATTTATTTTTATAAAACTCAATACAAACAATAAACAGGATCATGGATAGTTGCAATATCAAACTAACATGCACATAGGTCACAATATTTAAAAGAAAACGTAATAAAATGACTAAAGATAATACGAACGTAAGGCTGCTGCATGAAATAAGATGAAAAAGATTACACGGAGATAAGTAAGGCATTGTTATTTGTTTTATCAAACACTGTTTATTCCACTTTTTGTAACGGTATAACCCTACCGGTTTCAAGGCTTTCCCCTAATCTTCAGGGGAGCACAAACAAGACTGAATTTTGTTAGAACTGGTACCAAGATACATCCCTCTAACCGTAAACATTCGCGTTGGAGACTGGGGCTAGGGGAGGCATGGGACGACCTCGGCGAGCAGCGGAGTAATTCTTGGTATATATGTGTTTTCCAGATGTTCACCTCAATGGACCGACTTAGAGTTTTTTGAGGCCTCTAATCTGTCCAATTTAAAGTGTAGACAAGTCATGTTTGTGCTGCCCTGAAGATGAGGTGAAAGCCTTGAAACCGGTAGGGTTATACCGTTACAAAAAATGGAATAAATAGTGTTTGATAAAACAAATTACTACGTCTTTCAACATCCACAATGTTAATGCCTTAACTATAAATAATATAATTTAGGCATGTCAAACAAATGAATCAACACTTAGGAAAAAGTGTTTAGCGCAAATGTAAGAAGAAGACGTTTTAGAGAAATGCCAAAGAAACTGTGGTTTGATCGAGTGAATGATTTTTGAAAGAACGTAATGTAAAAAAGTTCGGAAAATTATATGAGTTGTAAGAGAAGTTGTATGCATGTAAAGGACTTGAAAAATGTCTGTTGTGATAGAACAGTTTGGCACTCTGTCTTCTCTGCTTACATCGACAAATAAATGGCGTTGTGGTTTGTATATATGTCAAAATAACTTAACGTTCGTTTAATTGTGTGGTGAAACAGCTGTCATTGAGTAAAAAAGTTAAGATTATTGATTTATTTTATTTCAAACACAACAGTGTATTTCACATAACAGTGTACCTACAACAGTGTACCTACCATCCGAGAACACAAATGCTGTCACTCCCGTAATGCAAATGGATGGAGAAACATTACCAAATTGTGACTCTTTTAAGTATCTTGGGTCACTCATCCATAGCGATGGAGGATGTGCAGCAGATGTAACACATAGAATTTTTGTGGGATGGATGAAGTTTAGACCAATGACGGGAGTTCTATGTGATCCGAAAATGCCAGTAACGTTAAAAGGAAAAGTATACCAAACGATTGTCAAATCCACACTCCTCTATGGCTCCGAATGCTGGACGATGTATAACTCTTACTCCAGGTAACTAGAAACTGCTGAAATGCGCATTCTAAGATGGTCAGCTCGTGTGTCCCTAAGAGACAAAATAAAAAGCTCACGCATTCGTGGAAGTCCAATCACATTGTGAACCAGGAAATCTAGACGGATTTTCCTCGAATAACAACCAGAGGAAGACCAAATAATTCATGGGTGGTGCAAAAAGATAACCTGATGCAGAGGCACGGCCTGGAGGACGTAGTCCGGGACAGAAGAGCATACAACCTGAGGGCGAGGAGAGCTGACCCCAACAGTCTTCGTAGACAGTGAGTTGGGATAGAGCCAGGGAGAAGAAGAAGTGTATTTAACATAACATAACATATATAAGACAAGTTGAATCAAATACTTAAATTATTGCTAAATTTACAAAATTTTATCTTAAACAAACATAAAGAAACAAAATTTATTTAATATTTATAATGTATGTATTTTGTTGAAATTTAATACATGTATATATTACAAAATAAGGAATATCTTAGCGTTTAATGTTGATTTTTCTTATGAATTGAGAATTGCTAGTCTAAATATACCATATGTGTAATGGTATTAAAAAGTTGATTATTTTTCATGAAAAAACTATTTATCTTTTTGACTTATGTTTATATTATAGTTAAAAGCGAATATAAAGTTGAAATGCAAAAATTTTTTAATATACTTATTTTTTCTTGTCACCAAAGAGAGAAAATGTGAAAAAAGTTTTTAACTTTTCTATTTGCTCCATTCTAAGGAAAAATAAATTTTATTTCAGTAAAGTTTTGTTGCGAGAACAGTTTGATCTTGAAAGCGAAAACCAACTTCTGAAGTTCTTTTCGTGAATAAAAAGTTATCCGAAGCTCGGAGCAGAATGAACAACAAAAAAATAGAAATATCGCTGCCACCTGTCAATGAAAATTTCTGTCATTTTATATTGAATTTTTTTTTTTGTGTGTTTCAGGAAAATAAATATTTTTTTATACAAATTACCAATATCTTTGAATACGAGACTGTCACAAGGTAAACGTTTTTAGCAAATGGGTTAAGCAGCTAAAAATGATGGGTAATACTGATAAAATATTATAATTTTTTTACTAAGAATAAATAATGTATGTATGAAAGAGAAACTTGGACTTCATAGAAAAAGACAAGTGTTAGATTGATGCTGTGGAGACGCATGCACTAAGGTTTTTTTTAAATGCTAATGTTTGAAAAAAAGTGGAGTAGAGACATCAGAAATTATCGCTTGGAAAAAACTGATGTTTTAAGTATGGTGAAGAAATAAGCTTTTAGGTGATTTGAAATGTGGAGAGAATGAATTATGCAATAATGAATAAATGAGTATACAAGTGCGAAATGCAAGATGTGCGTGGAAGAGGCAGACCGAGGAAAACGTGGTTGGAGCAAATGGACCAGATTTTAAAAGAAAATATAGTGAGAAGTAGGAATAATTGAAAATTGTGCATGACAAGATATATGAATGTGGAAGAGATTAAATTTGTGTGCTTGGATAGAAAAGTTTATAGATCTGTCCTCTTTGCCTACTCCGCAAAGGATATGACGTGATGATATGAATATAGGTAAGAATAAATTAAGACAAAAAATTAACAAAGTTATTTAAACCAAAAAAAATTTACTCCGGAGACATTTGGAGAAGAATTTAACCGGTTAACGTTGATGGAAAACCCCCGATTGATTTATTCTTACTTCCTTCAAATGGTTTGAAAAACAACTTAATAACTGTATGATATTCAATTTTAACTATTCAGAATATAAAAAAAACAACATCTCATCTATTGACTTTATTTAGTTGACATAATGCGGATAGAAGTTTCAAATTTAACCTGCAAAAATCACCTGACTACGCGGTGGATGAACGCTCTAACTTGTTTAAGATGAAAAAAATTAAACTTATCCACTTAAGAGTTGGACTTTTAACACGCGACGTAACAATGACGAACTGTGAACTAATAAATTCTATACGAAAATATATTCCGTTCGGAGAAAACAAGTTGAAACAAGATCTGCCCATACGACGCTCGGGAGAAACACTCCCAACAACTCGAAACAAGATTTGCGCAAACGAGGTTCGGTCTCGTCAGTATACGAAGAAACTTCATGCCCGAGTCCCGCTCGGGCAAAACACTCAAGTGGTTAAAGATACCTGCATACCATCCCGCTGTTTTGGTGCCGGTGTAAATAGAAAAGACAGATGACCATACTTTCCTATCGCGACACATATTTTTCACTTGCACATCTATACACCTTCTCATATAATTCCTACGATTTATATATACCTTCCTTGATCTTCCTATACCTCATTTTGAACTCACATAAGCACTTTATATAATATTTGTTTTGTGACCGATATAATCAATCAATTATTGAGTGAATACTAGTTTGGCAGACAAAGCAGCACAAGGAAATATTTTAGTTTCCATAGAACGGCGATGCTGTGAAATTATGTGAAAATTATGAAGAATATCTCGTTCTCAAGTAAAATACAATACTTCTTGGATAATGTGTATCATAAGCATATTTCCGAAAATTTTCAGCGTCCTTCCAATCACGGATTAGCGCTACACTCAAACAGAGATGGTTTATTGGCCTTTCTAGTTCACCGCTCCTCTTTTTTTCGTCGTCCTTTACTGTCCATGCACTGAGACTCTGGAATCAGTTACAAACCTATATAAGACTCGCTCCGTCCTTGGCATGCTTTAAGAAGTCTCTTAATTTCTAGTCTGTCAAATAACATGCTTCATTCCAGATTTTTCCTTTCCTCTCCACCATCCCTTTCTTTTCTTTTGATCGATGATGTTCGGGTGAATGTCCGTCTTTGTGGAGTTCGTGGTCATATGCTCAAGTATGTGTTTATGGATTTCGTGGGGATGGATAGTCATTTGAATGATTTATGCAACCATGCAACTTGCTTCATTTACTTTTGTCTGGTTGGTTGGAAGAGGTGGCCGCCTGACAAAATGCCCACCAGATTGTATTTGCAATAAAATAAATAAGCATATTTTGAGACAGGAAATGTTTGAAATAAATCAATGGATCTCGAAAGCAGTATCATAATTAATGAGGCCTAATCTGTTAAAGATTTTTATAGTGAAATGCTGAGGGAAAGGAAAGGATTCAGCAGAACTCATTTAAGTCCAAATATGAAATTGATTAAATTAAATTGATTGAAACTGTATATCAAAGAATAATAATAAAAAAACAAAGGTTTTATTTCGGTAAAAAAATCTAGAATTTGGTAAGGAAAACACGATCATTTTCCTTGCCCTTATAACATAACTGGGTGAGAACAAAACCCTTAAGGGTGACAAGTTAAAATGAACCCTCTGACTTGTACCCCACACTAGGCCGAGCCACGCCCGCACAAAACATGGGCTGACCGCTGGAAACAGTCGCTGGAGTGACATGATGGGTTGGCATTCATTTTTCTTTCTACCTTCAGCATTGAAAGCTGAAACATGTGAAGGGCTAGAAAATTTGAAAAACTTTCAGGAGGTATGAGGATTAGATTTGCTGAAAATATACGTCTTGTTTTTAAGATTAAGTTAAAAACAACATGGATTTAAATCGATAAATGGTTTAAATTAAATTAACATTAATGTAGCCAAGTGAAAACGTTAATTGTAAAATCCAGAATAAATATCTGATATTATTTATAAAGTCTAAGGCTGGTGACAAATAAACTCTAAATTTTATTAAAACACAATAACATATATATTTTTCTAGTTTCGTAAATGTAAGAGAAAAACTTTTATGTTTTGTTATTTCTATGATTCCTCGATTCATCACTTAAAGTGACCTAATTGATAAAACGCTTTTATCTTAACCCGACAGCTACGTGCTCAATTCTTGTTGGAAACCAACTTTCGTGAAAGAATTCCGGTCTAGTTTCCACTTCGAAATCTTTCTGGTTGGCTGTAAGAGATTACCACATGAGAATAAACCTCTCAGGTTATATTGTATACAATAAAAGTTTAATGAAATTCAATAAAATAAAAAAAGTACCAGTGAATAAAATTATTCATTCCAGATTTCATCAGAAGTCGTTCAAAAACCAAATAGTGCTCAAAACGTTGTTTAATTCATTGATCCGTAGCAAATTAGAAAGCAATGCTTCATTTCGAGCCCGGTGGGGGCGCAGAACTCACTCATGGTGGAGAAAGTACAAAAAAATATCTACAATATATCTCTATGAGTGAGTTTGGTGTCTATCCATGGCTTTATCCTACTCAGTTTCTGCTGGGCATGCTCGGGTATAACTCCTTGAGCGTAAGAAGAGATCTGCGTCTCCTGGTAAACGTTGTCAAACTCGTTCGAGGAGTTGTGAGCTGTCCAGGATTATTACAAAGATTAGCGTTAAATGTTCCTAGCAATTACACTAGACTGCGCCGGCAAGAAGTGTTCTCAATACCATACGCAAGAACAAGTATCCCAGGCGCTATGCCTATCTTTGTGGTACTCCAAATTAGTATATTTTTTGAGAAATTGAACAGTAATTTTAGCAGTGAAATAATCGATTCATTTAAAACTTAATATACTTAAACTATATGTCTCATTTTTTAAAGTTGTAATGAGTTGTCGATTGCCGTAGTTTAACGGTTTGCATTCATGATAAGCAAGCGGGTGCCTTCGATTTCGGTTCGACTCCTCTCGGATTAGTTTCTTGACTGATTTTACACTTTGTTCATTAAACATCTCAATTTATTATATTCAGTTGTTTATATGGCACAAAACCAGATGAAGTTCTTATTAGCGACATTTCTATCTCTCAACCTTCCTTACTGTCTGTTGAGCTGACTGATAAGCGCTCTTTAGGGGATCGTAATGATTAGGAAACAGTATTTTACAAGATTATCTATAAAAAAGCGGTCACACAAGCGTAGTAGATAAAAATTAATGGGTATGAAATATTTCAAACTCTTAACGAAGCTTTACAAAATAAGGTATTTAAAAAAAATTAAATACCTTGGAAGTATCGTAGTGGAAGACCTCGACCCAAAAACCGAAGTCAAGTGCAGAATTGAATCATCTCATGCGGCTTTTAATAAAATGAGAAGCGTATTCTGCGATGATAATCTAAACTTGAAACTTCGACAACGGTTAGTCAAACGCTACGTTTGGTCAGTGTTATTGCATGGAGTGGAATCATGGACCCTCAAAGTTGGTAGTATGAACCGACTGGAAGCTACGGATACCCTGACGGATATGGTCAGCAACACAAGGGTTCTTCAAAGAGCCAAAGTTGATAGAGAGTTGCTGACTAATATTAAAATCCGAAAGGTGTCCTATTTGGGCCATGCACTTAAAGGAGCAAAGTTCAAATTACTGCACCTGATCATTCAAGGCAAAATATAGGGTCGAAGAGGTGTTGGCGGGAGGCAAATCTCCTGGCTCCGCAATACACGTGATTGGACTAGTATAAGGAGCGTTGGGTATCTTTTTCAGGCTGCCGTGGACAGAGATGTTTACTTTTAGGCGACAGTCAACGTTGCGACTTTATGTTGCCCCTGTGACTAAGTTGGTAAAATAATTTTATTTTGCTCGAGTTTTTGAAGTCGACTCCTATAGCAAAAAAAATGAGCATTTGCTAAAAATACTCGCAAATATTAGACGTGTGCAAGTATTCTTCCATACAAATGATCGTGGGCTATGATGAGTGACGTAGCACTTCCATTGGTTTTAAGTCTGAAATACTGTTCAGCACTTTCATTGGCTTTAGTAAAGCACATGCACTTCCTTACGTAAAAGTTTTTTTTGAAAATATATTATACGAGTATAGTAGGTATTTTAAATGACGCCTTTTTTGTCATTAATGTGAGAAGCATAGCTATAATAATTGAGAGGAGCATGGCCGCGTGGTAGTGCACTGTACTTCCGTGCGGAAGGTCATTGGTTCGAACCCCGCATATTGCTACTCCTCACGAACGACACAGTCACTTTTTCCGCCTAGTGTTTGATGGTATAAAGAGACATGACTTATTTCAAAAAGAGTATAAAAAAACATACCTATGACTTCGGTCATATGTGTTCATTTTAAAAATAAAGGAAAATAATAAAAAAAATAATGAAGTACTCACTGCTTAAAGTTTACTTAGTAGAGATACATTGACCTTTTGATATATATGTTATTTACACGGATCACTGATTGGTTTAACTTGAATACCTCCTTTTATATGCATTTATTGTGATTGTGAAACTTAGTTTCCACGTTACCTCAATTAGCTTTCTTGAGGTAAACAGCGGTTACAAAACAACGCTTTATTATAATTCTGTTTTTTTTTAAATAGATTTGATCATTAATAGTCGGAAAAAATGCCTGTACCATTCGAGGAAAGCATTGTAGCGCAGGGTTCGAACCCGTAACCTTCAGCACGAAAGTCCTGCGTGTTACAGCGCGGCCATGCACCATTTAAAAAAATCCTGATTCGAGAATCCCAAATATCTCTGAGGATTAAAAAACGTATTTTTAAATACCAGTTACCTGAGCTTACAATTTGATGAAAGCAAAATTAATTAATATAATACTTTTTTCTTGAAATTAATTAAGTACACACCTACTTAGTTCTTTGATTGATTAATCTGATTAAATAATTGTTAATCTTAAGTCAAACCGTGAATCTGATAACTAACGTAATTATCTGACATCAAAGCGTTTATGCTTGACCTTTTCGTGTCCCCAAGATAAGTTGTAAAATTAGTGGCAGATAGAATAGTTTTGGAAGTTATTATAAAATACAATCTCTACTGGCATGCTCCATGAAAGTGTTCACATGTTGCAATGGGCCATTACGCGAATTAATTTGCTTGTTTGTTCCACAAAACTTGGCAGCATGCGGTGATAAACAATAATTCCGTTAAATTTATATTCCTGAAATATGTCATAGGGGATGGGAAACGTTAGTACGACTCCCCTATCTGGGGCGCTTCCCATGTAATAAATATTAAATATATGATAATTCTTCGATGTTTTTCTTTTCCCACTTGAGACAGCATAAAGGTTTAACTTCTTAGATAAATATTTTAACATATTGACATAAAAAAATAAAGTAAAATAATTATTAACTTACATTTCAATTGTTAAAATCAGCTGTACATTGTAAGAAAATAAAATAAAAATAAAAAAACGATAATTATTGAGAATTTATATTTGTATTAATTTTTTGAACCCTTCCTGTCCTGTGATGTGTAACTAGTACACACGGTTTCTAAAAACTTTAATATCTCTATAAATGTAATAAATACAGGGTTCAGGTTTTAGGTGTTCCTCCGTAATACATTTACGTATTGAATGAAAAAATAATATTAATAATAAATTAGCACTTATCGAGATTTTAGCATCAGAGATATTTTGTGAAAATTGGGAATACATTCACCAATACAATAAAACGTGTGCCAGTGTGTGACGTAGGTATATTCATTTAAAAAAAAAACGCTATGGGTGAGGAAGCGACGCTATTCACGTCTCACTCTCACTCTACTTCGGTATATGGGAGCCTAAGATAGAATCTCAATTCTCTCGCTTCAGTAGCTCGCGGGCTTTCATTTGAGATAGTCGCTTTGCCCGTTTTGTGAACAACGACCCATTTTTTTTAATGTTTTCAGTAATTAAATGTCAATTATTCTCACTTTTGACTTTAAATTTAATTAATTTAGGTGATTGGGTATTCTTATTTTTTCGATTTTAAATCGCTCATTTTTACATGTGTTTTGAATACACAGCACCGGAACGCGTGGATTTTTTTAGCACAGGAAGGGAAAAAAATACATGACTACAGTGTCGTAAAAGGCACAAATATACCGTCTTAGTATATTTAAGTAGAAATGACAATAATGACTTTTATTTATTTATACAAAACTAATAATCATGTCATTACAATAATAAAAATCACATATTACACGATATCACAGGAATGCGATTTTTTTCATGTTTCCGAAGGTTCACTTCAAGCGATTAATTTAAAGAAATTTTCGTGATAGAAGTCGCGATGATTAAATACTTTACACAAAATAGACAAATTCATGTCGCTGGTAAGACATCTGATTCCAGCTCGAAGGTTTCACGTTCCATTCCCTTTACATTATTTTTTTTAAAAGGATATAAGTCTGGTTTTTATTTAAGCCATCCTGAACACTTTTCATGTTATAGTTCGGAAATTCTAGGATGAGTCCTGTGACACCTCACAAATTTGCCCCAATACAACCTTATGTAATGTATTTACCTAAATAACTTGCTATTTATTAGAATTGAGGCTTATATTAAAGTTAATAAAATAATTAAAATTACTGAACATCGTTACAAGGTTGTATTGGGGCAAATTTGTGAGCTGTCACAGGACTCATCCTTAAATTTCCAAACTATAGTTTAAAGAGATTGCTACGTGTAATTAAACCCACTAAGATGTTTTTATATAATGAAAGAGTAATTTAATACAATACCATAAAATCTATTTCAGTTTATGGTATTCTACAAAGTTTATTCATATTTCAAATCAATTAAATATTTAACCATCTTCAATCAATACGTAATATAAAAAATAAGCACATTCAATTCTAGTTCTTATTTTTGATTTCCATGAAACGCGTTTCTACTTGCTTTTCAGAGTCGAATAATAATAAAATGGAGATGAATTCAGATCAATTATCCAGAAACTATATTGGTAATATTAGTTTTTTTCAGCAACGGACAATACCTGAACAACTTACTATATAATATGCAGATGGTATTGTGTTCTTGCTAAAAAAAACTTTATGCAGCTGTGGATAAACAAAGGATTAAGGTGAAGATCAGCTAGATCAAAATCAGCAAGCAAATCTGTCTTGACAAATAAAATCAAAAGCTCTGATAGCACGGAGATCAAAGTTCTAATATATTCGGCAGGTTTAATCTGCTGCTTTCGTAGAGTTTAACATAACGCAATTATTTTTTTTCTGAAAAATGCTAAAATAATTAAGATAAGTAGAAAATTTGAAAAACGTTAATTTAAGCAAGGGATCGAACCTTGGACTGAGAGCTTGCTAAGCGTGAATGCTAATCGTTAGACCATGCCCAGGGACAAAATTGTATTAACGATTTATTTTTACCATAAAAACGATAATTTTTAAATGAATCCTTGGGATTATATCTTAAGTTATCAAAATAAAAAATATCTTCAGCTGATAAGAGAGTATGTACATTTTTCTACAGGCGAAATAGGAATCCCTCGGGAGAGAAAAAAACTCTCGAATCCGGAATTCCCGGCAGCAATTTGGCTCGGCCTGAGTGAATTCCTGGATGTAATCAAATGTGTGCGGGCACCGGAATATCAATCGGAGCGTGCGTGGGCGACCGGGACGCACGGGGGCGACCGGGCCGCACGCCGCGCGCACACCCCTGATCTCAAGCTAATGCTCAGTGCACACACAAACCAGCCAAACCAATTGATAAAATATACTAAGAAGCGTGTCTTTTCAAATCCTTTATCGTGTTTTTCTAGACAAAACATTGGTACAAGTAATCAAATACTCAAACATTATATTAAAAAATCTTATTCTATATGAATTATGAATGAACATTAACTTCGAGATGTGGACCTGTAGACAAATCATAAGGATTTCCTGGAGAGAACATATTACAAATGACGAGGTTCTCAGCAGGATCGAAAAAATCAAGCACCTGTCAAACACCATATCGAAAAGGTGTGCAGAATGGTTGGGGCATATGCTGCGACATGAAAATCTCCTGCACAATATACCGGAGGGAATGATTGAGGAATCGATAGGTGAGGACGCCCTCTGCCTATCGACTACATCTCCTATACAGAGCTCAAGAGGATCGCTGAAGACCGAGCGGAGTGGAGGAGGAGATGCAGAGCTTTGCTGCTAACCAATCCCCAAGATTGAAACTGAAGAAGAAGATGAACTTAAAGCTGATGTGTAAAGTAAGGTTAAGATGGAACGCATGAATGAAGAAACTGTAAGACAGCAAATATAAAGTGTAAATATGATGGAAGAAGACCAAAGAAAACACGATTGAATAAAGTGTATAGTATATAGAAACAAATGAATGTGAAAAGTTTAAGAAATCGTAGGAGCTGTATGAGAAGGGGTATGAATGTAGAAGAGGCGAAAGTTGTATGTTAGAATTGTAAAATCTGGCGCTCTTTGTTCTCTGATGTTCTGTGATGGTATGTATTCTATATTATTCTAAGTTTACCTCTATGGCCTCTATGGTGTTTGTAAGACTTGTGTTTTTTAATCTAGTCAATGCGGATTTGATTATTGCTGGTACTCGAATTAAAACAATACATTTTTTTCTTAAGGCTTCTTTAAACTCTTTCTCGTTGGTTGAAAGATATTGCTAAATAAAGCCATCAATTTTTTTTTTTTTTTTTTTATCCACTTTGCACGGATTTCTCCTGTTACACAAAGAGGGTTTGCTTCTAGCGTTAGCTTATTCGTTAGGAATAATATCAGCCAGGATTCTTCTCATACTGCTAGACGGTACCGAGAATATATCAACCGTGTCATTCAGTTGGTTCAATATCTCTATACCACGGGTGACTGAGTTTTTGGCCATGATATTCGTCCTGTAAGTTGGTATGTATATACCATATACAAGGAAAGTGTAATACAATACAATCTTTTTCCAAGAGGCATTGTTCATTACTCAGCATTCTGACTCGCATAAATATCCATTAACAATGTATCTTCTTCCATCACCACAAACCATAGTTCCTTACTTAATCGATCGTACACATTTGGGATCTTCCTTTTTAAGGATGTTCTGTAGTAAACATTCCAAAAAGTCTATTTCACAGCTTATAATGTGGCCAAAAAATTGAAATACTCGTTGTGGACTTATTTTGAGAAAGGAGTATTTTATTGTATAAACTTTCTTCGAAGACACAACCTGAAATATGTTAAATGATAATTGAGCAAAAAACAAACAATAGACATTTAAAAAAAATCTTGATTTCAACGGGAATCGAACCCGCAACGGAAAGATACATCACCTTAGCCACAGAGGCTAATTTCTCAGGGTACGCAGATATTGCAAGGTAGATGCGTAGGTTTTTTTTTTAAATATTAAATTGTTTTTCTATTATTTGTTTGTAAATATATTTTTTAAACTACTCTTTGATAAATTTATAAGAATTGTTTTTAAAGCCTGGTTTCTTCGTATATATGAAAATAGTTTCAAATAAAACTGGAATCGTACTTCAAACAATATTTAATTTCAAGGCTTATATATCATTCTCTCGAACAATATGTTTTCAAGAGACGGATAAGCAGAAATGTGATATTCAAAAGCGTAAACAATATCACAAAGAATCCACAAAAGAAATGTATATTTTACCGACTATTTTAAGTAACGTAAATCGTCAAATGATTCGTGAATTCTTTTTATCTTATAATTTCTTTTATCATTTTACATTTATTGTATAAAGTTCTAATGTAAATATTCACCCAATACTCTAAACAATTTTTTGTCGTTTTTCGGAAGATATTGCCTTAAGCAATAGACTCATACATTATTCAATGAAGTAATCATCTAACAATTTAAACTCGGTTTTACTTACATCCATGTGTGTTGTCATACCTACGGTTTAATAGTTTTTAATCAATAAATGTCATAAATAAAATAGTTTTATATTTTTAAATTATTAGACTATTGTCACTTCTTGATATGATTATGTTATAAGATATGAATTAACAATGGCAAATAATGTGATTATATAGAGGAAATGGCTTTATTGTTGCGCAAAATATATTAAAACAAGAAAGCGTTTAATATTAAGTGATATAATGTTTGATATTTTTAGTATTTATATTATCAACACTAAATTATTAGATTCACATTATTATTAGATTAACCTTTCGCTTCGTGTGCTAAAAAAAATGCGCGTTCCGGTGCTGTGTATTCAATACACATCAATATGTTACACTTGTAAAAATGAGCGGTTTAAAATCGTAAAAATAATAATATTCATAGCCAATCGCTTAAATTAATAAAATTTGAAGTCAAAAGTGATAAAAATTGATATTTAATTGCTGAAAACATGAAAAAAACATCGGGCGAAGAGACCACTTCAAACTGATGCCCCAGAGCTACTAAGAACTGAGACGGGACTCGGTCACGGACTTTTATACCTCGAAGAAAGAAACACAATTGCGAACTGAGATTCTATTTCTTGCGTTCGCTTATACATAAGTAGAGTGTGAGAGAGACGTGAATAGCGTCGCTTCCTTACCCATAGCGGTTTTTTAGAATGAATATATCTACGTCACACACTGGCATACGTTTGATTATATTGGTGAATTTATTCCCGATTTTCACAAAATATCTCTGATGTGGCCGATAAGTGCTAATTATTATTAATATTATTTTTTCATTTAATGTTTAAATGTATTACGGAAAAAGACCTTAAATCTGAACCCAGTATATATTATATATATAGATATATTAAAGTTTTTTTGAAGCAATGTGTACAAGTTACACATCACAGGGAGGGAAGGGTTAACACGATATACTGTTGCTATGTAAATAAATTGATTTGGTTGTTTATAGTTTGCATAAGAAGATGTATAATATGTTCCGAGTTTGGTTTCATTTAAAGTTTACATTATTCAAGATTTCAAGTTTCATTCTGGAATTAAAACTCATCATTTTGGTATCAAAATTTTAATTCAAAGCACTTGAAACTCTTGATAAAAATTTCTAGATATCATTATGTATCAAAATGATAAGACGACAGCGAAAAGAGTTGCAAATAAAGAGATGATCGCGTCAATCACAACGAACAAGCGAGACTAAAAAATAAGCAACACGATGATGGCGTAAAGCAGCACAATGACAAATACGAGTACAACCTTATATTGAAAAAAAATAATTTAATACAGTCATCATGAAAAGGTTGTTACTAATAAGTAATAACTTATCTATGATGACTGGATAAAATTTACGTGTTTTTTCCGCCAACTTTCTGAAGTTGAAAGGGTTTATATTTGTTTGACAGATTCATGCGAATACATCTGGTAAATTCATTATTTTAGGGCTACTAGTCAAAAAGTTTTAAAAGCGGAAAAGAAAATACATTTTTTTTGGGGGGAAATCACTTTTATTGCTCAGTATAGACTCCCATAAGATCAATACACTTGGTCCAACGATCTTTCAACTTTGCTGTCCCATCACGGAAGTGACTTTCTGGAAGGACTGCAAAATACTCCTCTACGACGGCTATAACCTCTTCGTTTGATGAAAAATGCTTTCCACGAAGGAATTTTTTGAGGTGTGAGAACAGCCAAAAGTCAGAGGGAGCTAAATCTGGCGAAAAGGGTAGATGCTGCAACAATTCGTACCCCAATTCACTAATTTTCGCGATGGTTTTTTGAGCTGTGTGAGCAGGTGCATTGTCTTGATGAAATATGATTTTTTTCTTCTGCAAACCGGGTCTTTTTCACAATTTTTTTCATCCAACTGGTCCAAAAGGTCACAATAATAATCAAAGTTGATTGTCTTACCAGTTTGGAGATAATCTATCAATAAAATTCCTTTTGCATCCCAAAAAACTGACGTTAACACCTTCTTGGCCGATTTCTGGACACGAACTCGCTTCGGAGCCAAAGTGCCTGGTTCACACCACTCCTTAGCCTCTTGTTTTGATTCAGGATCATGGTAGTAGACCTAAGTCTCATCCATAGTGATGAATCGACGCAGAAAATCCTTTTTATTCTTTCGAAATTGCTCCAAATTTTGCTCAGAAAGTCGCATTCGAACGTGTTTTTGTTGCATTGTTAGCAAATGCGGCACCCATTGTGCACACAGTTTTTTGAAACCCAAAACTTCAGCCAAAATATGCCATGTTGTTTCATGTGAGATGCCTATGGTGTCAGCTATCACATCCACAGTCGATCGATGATCTTCCAAAACCATATCCTGTATTTTCGCTATGATTTCTGGTGTTGATGCACTTTTTGGACGTCCTGAGCGTGGATCGTCTTCAACGCTTGTACGGCCACGCCTTAACTCCAAAACCCATCGGTGAATGGTTGAAAATGAAGGAGAAGACTCCTTTAATACTTTCATCACTTTTGCATGGATCTCAGTAGCCGATAAACCTTCCAAAACAAAGAATTTAATCACTGCACGATATTCGGATTTTTCCATTGTTAAAAAATACACTGGCACGTCAACTTCAAATGGCTTGTAAAGAAAGAATGAATTGACAAATCATAATGAAATTTTAAGTACGTTCTTATGAAAGATGAAATATTAAAATGGCGTAGAAATTTTGGTTTTTCTACTGCTCCATAGATGTCGCTTTCAGAACTTTTTGACTAACCTAGTATATCTTTTTGACTAACCTAGTATATCTTTTTGACTAACCTAGTATATCTTTTTGACTAACCTAGTATATCTTTTTGACTAACCTAGTATATCTTTTTGACTAACCTAGTATATCTTTTGATCGGCCAGCTTTCGTTTCATAATTATTATTGGTATCCGGGACGATACATTTAACGTAGTGCATAAAAAAGAAAATTAATGATAAACCTCAAAGAAAATAGTGATTAAGATGTAAAACACATGATAGTTAAGGACAAGGAATATTTTGAGACGAATAACTCTTCATTGGCTTATTCTTAATATCGATAGGGATGTAGCACATCTAATTGAGCCAGGAAGATTGTTTAAAGTCGAGCCGATTAAACCACAAATGATGTGTAGATATGCTGGGAGATGCGTTGGTGAACAAAGGGTTCTGCAGCATTCAATTAAAGAGATTGTCCACACTGAAAAATATAATTAAACTTTACACACAAATTGAGGGTGATTATTTAACATTCCAAAGAGGGTTAACAAAACGTTGCGTTTCTTTGCTATCATATTTGAAGCCATTGTTGTTTGACACGACATTCGGATATATGATATTTTTTATTGTAGATTAAAAATATAATATTAAAGGCTTCGATTGAATCCATCCTTTAAAAACAGTGTGAATCGTGGAATATATCTCTTGGATAAACTTAAAATAAATATCATGCCTGTTTTGCTGTATTTTAGCAAATCGAAAATGTTTTTTGGAAACTTTTCTGGCAGACACTACGATGGAATGTAACGAAAATGATTCTTACTACTTAAGTGGTTATTAAACCGTGATACAAAATTGAAAGCATAAATAATTGACGAGCTTTGTGGTCTAGATTATAAGACGCTTATCATCCAATCCAGGATATGCGGGTTCAATTCCCTTTCCGACTCTTGATTTTAAAAAGGATTCCAGCCCTTTAGGTCGTTTTAACGTCTTTCTGGTTGGTAGGAAGTAATTTGCCAGATGGAATTTATCCCGCTACGCTGTACATTTTACAGACAACTGTGATACTATACAATATCGGATTTATATTAAAAAAGTATATAGACATACTAAAATCAATAAAAAACTCTATAATTTTATTGACCTTTCGTTAAATTACTTTTGAAAATTTGTTATATGGTATCGATAGTCCAAACTAACCTTAATGTTTGAATTTCAGCAGTATCTGATCTGAACAACCCTTAAGAATTGGGTGAGCCTCCCACACCAAACCGACAAATCAATTCTTTTTTCAACAACTGCCCGGATTAGAACCGATCGAAAACAAATTTGTTGCTTAGTGTTTTGAATACAAATCAACTACAATTTTTTTGTTGCTGTGTAGTTTGAACTGATTCACGCGAAACTTGTTGGTAAATCCTCATTTAAATATTCATAGAAATATAATTTAAAATGGAAACTAGGGATTTTAGCTGTAATATAGTCGTACATTGAAAATTTTTTTTTTCTAAAATATCTAAACAATAAAAATATGAGTACAATTTACACAGCACCGTTTACAGAGCAGACTCTTCTCAGAGGCGATCTAAGTCGGGAATCCAAAGTTTTATTATTGACAGATTAAATTTATTACAAAAAGTGTAATAAGTTGAAAGTTTGGATGTAATGGTGAGGGCTGCGTCCATTAGATTGAGCACTTCTCAGCATTCGCATATTGTCGTTGTCCTGCGAAAAGCATTTAAGTCCAAATATTGAGTTTTGAGATAAATGCAATTTAAGTTTCGAGAGGCGATGTAAAATAAAGTTATATGACTTTTTATATTGTCATAACAGCGAAGCAATATAACTTTTGAACATAAATGTTTTTTCTATGTGTAGATATTTTCATTTTAAGTAAAATGGTTTAGCGGGATGTCCTAGTTGGACGTGCTGATGATTATGATTGTTGTTTGGTGTTTAAAATAAAATACGTCGATTAGGAATGCGGAAAGTGAGAGTGAACAATCAATGAATAGTAAACAGCAATGAATGGTCAAGTGAATAATAATAAGTGATCTTTATTTATCGATAAGTAGTCTTTATTTAGAACGGGGCGCGTGAATGCGTCCGCAATATATTTTTATCTCACTCCTGTGCGTGCAGAGGTGGTCACAGACGTTGCTAATAATATAGTGGGTAGAATATTTATTGGCAAAACGGCGAGACGGCGTGATGTGTTCTCTTTCTACTGTGGAATGTGTCGTTAATAGTATTTGCGGGTACACAATATTAATGTTCTGGTATGCGACCTTTGGGCATGTCCGAAGGTTGGTTCGTCGGTCATTGACCGTGCGTGTTGACAATATTCAGGGACGACGGTATTCCCTACAGTGGCATTAAAAAGTCATTTTAAGCCAAAATGCTTTTCGCAGAATAACGACGATAAGTTTAAAAAAAGACATCAAGTAAGAAAACTGAAGATAAATTGACAAGTTTAGATGGACTATAAAGAAACTTTTTTTTGTAGATCTACCAATATGTGATAATAACACATTTTACCATGCTGTGTCCCTATCAAGATTGACAGAGATGACAGATTTCCATTATTTTCTATCCAAGTACTGAACTTTCACCTCCTCCACATTCAAACACCTCGTCATGCACAATATTTTATCATTCATGCTTCTCATTTTATTTTAATTTCAAAACCTGATCCTCTTGATCGTGTCACGGTTTTTTTTTGGTATACATTTTTACGCACATCTTGTTTTTCTGATGTGTGTTTAAAAAAAATCTGTTTTATTAAAACGCAATTACAAAAAATGTTTTTAAAAAATTTACTAAAGCGTTGTTCAGTCTGAAGAAAGTCTCAACCAATGAGGTAAAACCCGTAACACGGGATTAATATTATAGTAGAAATTAAATAAAGTTTTGATTTACAATATATTATTCTTATATCCTTTCCTTTCCTTTTGATTGATGATATTTCACTTTATACTCGCATGAAAAATAATGTTCGGGGGATTGTCCGTCTTTGTGGGGTTCGTGGGCATGTTCTAACGTATATGTTTATGGATTTCGTGAGGATGGATAGTCATTTGAATGATTTATGCGACCACGTAACTTGCTTCATTTACTTTTGTCTGGTTGGTTGGAAGAGATTGCCGCCTGGCTATAAGCTCATCAGATGGTATTGCAATAAAAGTGTTAAATAAATAAATAGAGTTCCATGAAGATAAAATCAAAACCTTTGATTAAGTTTTATTTGTATATTTTATTAAAAACACAATTTCTTTAAGTTTTCGTTACAAAACAAAAGCAACATTTACTTAATTAAGTATAAAATATTAATAATTTAATAAATTACCATAATTCAGAACACACAGGGCTACATGAAGTTTAATACGAGACTACGAAACTGAACGAAAAAAATCAATCAATGAAATATAATATTTAATTTACAAAAACTTACAAGATTTAATGAAAAGAGAATAACTAATCTCTCACTTAAGATGAAGGATTGAATAAACGTGGGAGAATGGCCCTCTTAAACTTAACAACATCAATATTAAAACCGCAAAAAAGTTATCCAAAAGAAGACGAATAACCAGTCTGTTCAAATATTTAATCTAGTAATAATATATATTTATTTATTAAACACTTTTATTGCAATACAATCTGGCGGGATTATTGCCAGGCGCCAATCTCTTCCAACCAACCAGACAAAAGTAAATGAAGCAATTTACGTGGTCGCATAAATCATTCAAATGAATATCCATCCTCACGAAATCCATAAACACACACGTGAGAACATGCCCACGAACATGCCCACAAATTTTTCATATAAAGTGAGATATCATCAATCAAAAGGAAAGGAAAGGATGGTGGAGAGGAAAGGAAAAGAAAAATCAGGAACGAAACACGTTATTTTACTGACTAGAAAATAATAGTTTTTTCAGTCGCTTCTTAAAGCATGCCAAGGACGGAGCGAGTCTTATATTGGTTTGTAACTGATTCCAGAGTCTCACTGCATAGACAGTAAAGGACGACGTAAAGAAAAAGGAGCGGTGAACTGGAAAGGCCAATAAACAATCTCTGTTTGAGCGTAGCGCTAATCCATGATTGGATAGACGCTGATTTTTTTTTATACTGATATAATAATACTGATACGTGCTAGACGTGTACAAATTTTATTGCCTGTCCACGTACGGTAGTATTTCTAAAAGGTGCGATGGCGAACTGGCCTACTACAGTAGTTCTTTACTTGAAAGTTATTCAGTATGTCCGAATCACCAATTTACCAGTAGATATACTTAATGGTACCATACAAATAAATAAAATATAAAAAATCCTCGAAATTCCTCCCTTTCCGCCTTTGAAGGTTAAAGGCCTCTTATCAATTCCTCCAGATGGTCTCTGCAGCTGGCACATGTACGATTAGTCTTCTACAAGAGTTATATAATTTCCTGCCTTTTCCTCTATTTCTGCTTTCTCTCCGGACCGACGGTTTCATTTTCTCCTTTATTGCTCTTTCACTTTTGATAAAAATAATTCTTTTCTTATCTGAAAAATCAATATTGGCGGCGCTATCCGAACGGCCACTACGTCCGCAAAATAATAATTAAAGAATATTTTTATGACAAGGGTTATTGAAAAATATATAAATCCGTATAATATCTTAATGGATTGCTTCTAATGTTACATGTTAGTCTTGTGTTTCAATCTAAAATAAATCATGAGTAAATTTTGAGATTTGTTTTTTTAGTTTATGATATTTCGAAAACATTTTCATCGTCATGGCTTGTTTTAACCACTTGAAAGTTTTGCCCGAGCGTGACTCGGGCACGAAGTCTATTTTTATACTGACGAGCCCGAGTCTCGTTCGGGCAAATCTTGTTTCGACTTGTTGGGACTGTTTCTCCCGAGCGTCGTTTGGGCAGATCTTGTTTCAACTTGTTTTTTCCGAACGGAATATATTTTCGTATAGAATTTATTCTCTCAAAGTTCTTCATTGTGTAACGTCGCGTAGTGAGTTTTTTTAGATTTTTTTTAAATACGACTGTTGAGTGGTTAACAAGCTTTGCCGAAAGAAGACGTGCTCCGAGTACCGCTTGTTTTAAAGCGAAATCTCAACCGAAACGTGAGGCCATGGTAACGTGCCAGTTCAAAACCGTAACGGTTTCAAATCAGAACCCACTTATGGAGAAGTAGATTTCTAGCAAGCCGTGAAGATGAAAAGTGCAACGTTTTCAAAACGTCAGTAGTATAAACCAAATCAAGCGGTATAATAGTCCGACAGACATTATACAACAAAATTCCTGAGTTGTAAAGAGATTTCTAGTAGCCGAAGATAGCTGATGCCGAAAATTATATCGAAATAATCAACTCGGGGGTTTCCGGTTCGATTTCCGTTGGAATAAAATTTATTTTAAAATTGATTCAAGCTTAGTTTTCTTTTTAGATTTCTCTAAGATGATGGGATATCCACTAGAGATATCGATCAACGTGTAGCGATAGAAAACAAAGTCGATAGGGTACTAAAACATATATACTTGAACCGGACTGGATCAAAATCTGCTAAAATAATAACCCCAACACTGTTTTAGTATCACCTTTGATGTAAAGGAGTGAAACATGGACTTATAAAATGGATGGAAACGGTGAATATATACCTAAATGTGCATTTAAGAGAATATATAGTGTGACAATGTATGACAGAATACGGATTAAAATGACTAGAGATGCATTTGAATTTATGGCTAGTGTGAGGAGTAAGATGCTCAATAAAACGCTGAGGATGGTTTGGATACGTGGATTAAACGAATTAATGAGAAAAAACTAATAAAACAAATATACTGTGTTATTGTGAGTAGTAAGCGTGGTAGGAGAAGACTCGGAAAAGTTTGGTTGGATCTTGTGAAAAATCTATATAGTAAAAATAAATTTAAGTGACAGACCTAATTCACTTTACAAAAGCCTAGTCAAACTGTTTAATAATATATTATTTATAGTTAAAGCATTAACATTGTAGAGGTTTAAAAACAAACAAGTCTTGTTTGTGCTCCTCTGATGATTAGGTGAAAGCCTTGATACCGGTAGGGTTATACCGTTACAAAAAGTGGAATAAACAGTGTTTGATAAAAAAAATTACACAATATTTAATAATACTTTATATAGCGAAAAATGTCCGTCACTTTATTTCTAGTTTATTGTGAAGATTTTTTTCACCTTTAATTGGTAAACAATTCTGAGTCTCATACCCTAAAGATCTATCCAAACATGAAGCAGTATTGATTTAATAACAGCTTTTATTTGTTTTTTTTTTAATGATTTTTTTGTCTTTAAAACTAACAGTGATGAACAAGTCCTACAAAACATCTATTCATACGGGTATAAGTAAACATATAACAATTTTTTATCACAAGATTTCTTTTAACCTTTCTATTCCTGTGCTAAAAAAAGCTGGGACTACCGGTGCTGTGTATTAAATAC
The DNA here is from genome assembly GCA_949825065.1 of Odontocerum albicorne. Classification (NCBI taxonomy): domain Eukaryota; kingdom Metazoa; phylum Arthropoda; class Insecta; order Trichoptera; family Odontoceridae; genus Odontocerum; species Odontocerum albicorne. The sequence continues at coordinate 51,929,079 of OX463842.1, read as the reverse complement.
ACATCAATACACATGTAAAAATGAGCCATTTAAAATCGTTAAAATAAGAATATTCATAGCCAATCGCTTAAATTAATTAAATTTGAAGCCAAAAGTGATAAAAATTTAAATTTGATTGCTGAAAACATGAAAAAAAACATCGGCCGACGTTCACAAAATGGGCGAAAAGACCACCTCAAACGAATATCCGTGAGCTACTGAAGTGAGAGAAGTGAGCGAACTGAGATTCTATTCTTGCGTTCCCATATACCGAAGTAGAGTGAAAGTGAGACGTTTATGGCGTCGCTTCCTCACCCATAGCAGTTTTTTTAGAATGAATATACCTACGTCACACACTGGCACATGTTTGATTGTATTAGTGAATTTATTCCCGATTTTCACAAAATATCTCTGATGCAACCGATAAGTGTTAATTATTATTATCAATATTATTTTTTTCATTCAATGCGTAAATGTAATACGGAGGAGTACCTAAAATCTGAACCTAGTATTTATTATACAATATTTATAGAGATATTAAAGTTTTAAGAAGCAACGTGTACTAGTTACACATCACAGGGAAGGAAAGGTTAATAACGTTGCAAAAGTGGCAAGTTTGAAGCGAAATAATATATTTCATTCAAGGAAAGTAATGTTATTAAAAAAAAATTCGAGAATATTTTAAACATGAAAGTTGATAAAATGTTGATTTAATCAGAAATGACATTGTTTTCCACAAAATACGTAAGCTGCTCGATCCACCAAATTTTGGTTGGAGATAAAATCCCTATGATAAATGGGAATGGTTTCGGAGAGATAATAAAAATATACAAAACATCTCGGAAACATTCCTAGACATTGTATTGCCGTTTCTTGTTTCCAGCTCGAGAAATGCTCGCACTGCAGTGAAGAACATTTAGAGTCAAGTCGAGACTGCGTTTAATTTCTTTTGGGTTTTTTGCCAAATCGGTTTAAGATACAATCAATATCAGGATAAGATATCATTTGAATAAATGCATATAGAACTGAAAGAGGTGCATGGCCGCGCGAAAACGCGCTGGACTCCTGTGCGAAAAGTTGTCGGTTCGAACCCCGCGCTGTGCTACTATCCTCGAACGACACACACTTTTTCCGCCTAGTGTTCGAGGGTATTAAGAATACATATGACTTCAGTCATATCTATTCTTTAAAAAAAAAAAAGAAGAACTTTTTGATGTTTCAAAGCAACTTACATCTCATGTTTGCGTGCACTAAGAATAATACATGGGGTGGCAATGTATGACAGAATACGGAACAAAGTTATCAAGGATGAATGTGACTTTAAGCCTGATGTGTTAAGTAAAATCAAGAAAATAATTTTGAATTTTTTTCGACTTTAAGAACGACTGAAGGACTGACAAGAAAATTATACTGTGCAAATATGAGTGAAAATCGTAAAAGAGGAAGACCAAGAAAAGTGTGGTTGGATCAAGTTTGTCAGATAAATCGTACAGTTGTGTGAAAGTTCTATAGACATATAAAAAGCAAAAGGTCTGGCGATCTCTCCTATCAACCTAGCCAAATAGGGAAACAATTGATAAATATTTTTTTCTTATTGAATGTAAGTATTATTCCACTTATTATTTAAGTTCATATCTGCGTTCTTAAGATTCGAAAGCTTTTTTTTTATTCGTAAAATGATTTAATTTGATAGTTATTTATAAAGGGTCTTTTCAATTAAGCGTTTTTTTTTTAATTCTTAGATAAAACACAGATAGCGTTGCGAATTTGCCTAGGTCTTGTGATATTTGAGAAGTGTAATGTATTATATTTATAAAAATGGAGTCGTACATAATACAACAACGCATTCAAATTGTTGAATTATTTTACGTATTGTAATCTCCGGAAACGGTGATGTTAATTGGCCACCAAGATCATGTGATCTGACACCGTTGGACTATTTTCTCTGGGTTTTCGTGAAAAGCCAGATTTATAAGAATGACCCCCAAATAATTCCTGAGCTGAAGGACGAAATTGTTCGCGTTATTGGTGAGCTAGAACCTCTTCAACCTGACAAACAGTGAGACTCAATTACATATGAATACATCACGCGAATTAAACCCCTCACACAGTGTAATAAGATACAACTAGGGGCATGATTCAGATAATACTCGTAATGTTTTTAATGTCATCAAATTCAATTCATATTTTGTTTCCAATGATTTATATCTTGTGTTTGTATTTTTAACGCAGTGTGGACTGTGCGCCTGTGGACGGCCCCGTATTGTGTTGTTAACATGTGAATTTGTTCGATTTGATATCTCCTTCTCTCTAATCTGATTATTTTTTTATATATTCTTTCCTAAATGTTCTGAGCACACACTTACTAACCCTTTTAGTTTTATTATAAGGTACATTGTACCGTTTATTTATATTATTAAATATACATATTAAAATTTAACATAAAAAAATTGTATATCTATCCAAAAAATATAATTTGTGGAAGTAATACGAGTTACCAACTTCAAAATAAGTGAACATACTAGGAATATTCGGAGCGATAAATAAAAATTTTACCCTCTTATTTGAAAGTGAAACGAGAGCAGGGAGAAGGGCCAGTTAAAATTTTCAAAAGCTGAGGTCGAATGTAACGTAACACCACTGACCTCATCTCAGACTCAGGGCAGGTTGAGTGTGTTCTGGGAGAGAGGATGGAATAGTCAAAAAAGAGGTAGAAAGGATCTACTCGTAAAATGAGGAAGGATGGGTCTAAAGAGGGTCAAATTTTTTCCATTACTTTTAACCAATTTTTTGCGCGCACGACTGTTTTACACGTTTAATGAAATCCTTCACCAAAATCGTTTTCCCGTTTAATTATCAGTTATATTTTAATAGTTTGTTGTCTTGACTTTTTGCTTTATTTTTTTTTAATGTTTTGGGGGTGTTTATTATCAAAGCAAAGCTGTTTATACCATTAAATACGCAAACAAAAAAATATTCCCTTAGTTTTTATTTCGAGTTTCTGAATAATAAAATTTTATACACACCTCAAAAGTTCTTTTGTTGAATCGCAATGTCGAGTTATTGAAATTTCATCATGTGCAAAAATCAAAGAGTGAAAATAAATGAATAAATGTTGTAGAAATACATGCACTGTGAAGAATACACGGGACAACAATATTTGACAGAATACGTAATGAAATTATTAGAAGTAAATGTGAACTTAAGGCTGTGTTGAGGAAGATGAAGAACGAATTCTGAAATGGTTTGGGCATCTACAAAAAAATAAAGATTAACTAAACAAATGTATTGTACAAATGTGAGTGAAACGCGTGTAAGAGGTAAACCATGGATTATATGTTTGGGAAAAGTGAATGATATTTTGAAATAAAGAAACGTGGAAGACATATAGATATGGAATAGTGAAAATTGCCTGTCGAGATATAAATGTCTGACGCTCTATCTTATTTGCCTATCCCGACAGAGATATGGCATGATACAATGCATATGTATGTATGGATATCAAAAATGTTACATGCATACATACCTTCAGGGCATTCTTCGGTTGGGGTAGACAGATAGGATATGAAACATTTTTCCAACACAGCAAAGTTCATTTTTTTTTCTAAATCCATACACTTCCAAAACTACCCCTACAATTTATCTAACTGTTTAACTACTCTTCATTAAAATCATTGGTTGTGTTTTATGTGATTAAACATGAGGGTGTGACATATATTTCATTTGTGACTTTGTACTATATCCCAAAACACTGTGAGGCTGCAACAGGGCTCACAATACGAGTATATGTATATGCAACATGTTTACAACTGCTAAAATACCTACTGAGTACAAAAGGCAATGGCAAACTATCGCATTATTTTTCTCGAGAAAACACACGAATATGTTCAACTATTTGTGGGTCACGTTTCTCAGAATCGAGGTCATAACAAGGAAGAAAAAACCGATAATTTGGTGCTGAATGCACTAAGATTAATCATGGTCTTCCTCGCCTTTACCGCGAGTTTCAATCTACTGGATTAGGTCCGAAACTTAAAATTTGTCATCGTTCGCGTTAGCAATACTACCGCCCACGGGGAAATATTACAATATTCTTGAAGACGGTATTTTACTAGACTGGAACAATACTACCGCTCACTGGGAAATATAACAATATTTCTGTAGACGTTATTTTACTAGACTGGAACAATACTACCGCTCACTGGGAAATATAACAATATTTCTGTAGACGTTATTTTACTAGACTGGAACAATACTACCGCTCACTGGGAAATATAACAATATTTCTATAGACGTTATTTTACTAGACTGGAACAATACTACCGCTCACTGGGAAATATAACAATTTTCCTGTAGACGTTATTTTACTAGACTGGAACAATACTACAGCTCACTGGGAAATATAACAATATTTCTGTAGACGTTATTTTACTAGACTGGAACAATACTACCGCTCACTGGGAAATATAACAATTTTCCTGTATACGATATTTTACTAGACTGGAAACATTTTTTTGTAATATATTGAAAATTGAACTTGAAAATTCACCACTCATACACTCGTACCCACTTTTTTTTGTGCTAGAAATAAATACCCTGGTTTATTGATAATTTTTATTTGTGTTGTTTCAAAGAACTAAGTTTAAATATTCTCGTACATGAAAGTCTACCATTTTTGGGAGTATTGATAAAAAAAATATTTCATAATTCAAGTAAAAGTTTTCTTATTCAGTGGATATTTCGTAGTTATAATTATATAAATAATAAAAAGACAATATATATAGTGCCGTTCAGAAAGTAAACTCTGTTGAAAGAGTGCTCTAATTAGAGTTCGAAGAATAAGAAGGTAGTGGTTTCAGCCAGATTAATGTTGAGTGTAAGAAATAGAAGGTTGTGGTTTCAGCTAGGCTAATGTCGAGTGTAAGAATAAAAAGGTAGTGGTTTCAGCTAGATTAATGTTGAGTGTAAGAATAAAAAGGTAATGGTTTCAGCTAGATTAATGTTTAGTTTAAGAATAAGAAGGTAATGGTTTCAGCTAGGTTAATGTTGTGTGTAAGAATAAGAAGGTAATGGTTTCAGCTAGATTAATGTTTAGTTTAAGAATTAGATGGTAATGGTTTCAGCTAGGTTAATGTTGTGTGTAAGAATAAAAAGGTAGTGGTTTCAGCTAGATTAATGTTTAGTTTAAGAATAAGAAGGTAATGGTTTCAGCTAGGTTAATGTTGTGTGTAAGAATAAGAAGGTAGTGGTTTCAGCTAGGTTAATGTTGAGTGTTAGAATTAGAAGGTAGTGGTTTCAGCTAGGTTAATGTTGAGTATAACAATAAGAAGGTAGTGGTTTCAGCTAGATTAATGTTGAGTGTAATAATAAAAAGGTAATGATTTCAGCTAGGTTAATGTTGAGTGTAAGAATTAAAAAGGTTGTGGTTTCAGCTGTTATATTAGGTACTTTCCTGCATCTGCATATATTTAAAAAAAAACATATTTGGTGAGAAAATTACAGAAAACTTACTATGGGAAGACGAACTATAAATTAAACTATGTAGATATTACGATATTCGACGTTCACACGTTATTAACACGTTCAATAAAAATTCAAATATTTCAAAACTTTTGATGCACTCCTTTCATATTTTTTGTATTCTAAGAGCCTTCCGCGTTTATTTTTCCTGTCAATCTTATTTGTATTCCTTTGGGGCTCTTACAAAAGGTTGTTAGACCCCTATTCTTTATCTCTATCTAGATTTGCGCATGTTTAGGAATAATGATATTATGAATTTGCAGCGGGTGTAGTGACCCTTTGGCATGACCCCATTCATGTTCCTGTCTTTTGCCTGAGGTCCCTTGGGTATCCGAGTCCGAGGATGTGATGGCCCGCAGCCCGTGTCAAAGGTGGACCCTCACTAAATATCTACTCCACTCAGAATCCTTTTTATTCAGGGTTGACCAGTGCAAAGTCTTAAGAATTCAAATGTGTCTTTTTTTTCTATAAATTTACCGTCCTACTCTAAATTTTTTTTCAAAAGAAAAAGATGAGAAATAGAAGAGCATATATGATAAGATGCATGAATTTTAAAGAAGCAAAAACCATTTGAATGAGTATGAGACTATAATACCACTTTTTTTATTTTTTTTTGGAATATTTTTCCTAAGACTTAATTTTTTCATTTTACAAGTCTGTTGAAATGATTTTTCAGCTAAAAAGTGAGATTAATTGAAAATAATTAGATTTTTTAAAGCCACAAAGTAAGTAGAAAAACTAAATAAAAACTGAACTTATGTATAACTTTTGATTATGAATCAAAAGAAAATTAAAAAAAAAATAGCCTGGATACATATTTTTGAGGCATTTCCTAGAAACATACGATATAAAAAAACTCTTTTTTCTGAAAAAAAAATTAAAAAACATCTAAAATTTAGACGTTTATGAATAAATATATTTTAAAAGTAAATTTTTGCAATACATTTTTTATTAAGAACGATCTAAACCTGCCCCATGGCCTTGTCGATAAGCTACTTTTCTTCTAGCCTGAGGATTTGTGTTCGATTCCTGTTAGCATCCATTATTTTGAAAAAGGGAACCAGTTTGCTTTTTATTTTTTTGCTTCTATAATATTTTAATGGTTGACAGAAAGAGATTGCCATGTGATTAAAAATAAAAAATTACTTCAACAAAGTTTCAACAATTTACATATTTTCAGAAAGGTGAATCGCTTGAATATCGTTTAATTAACTTTTTTAAAGACGTAAAATATCATCTTGGAGTGGATTCTCAATCCATCTTATTTTCCTTTTTCCTGAGACATGAACTATCAAGTATCTTACATCTCTTTGGTAGTCAACTTACAGATCAGCTTCTTATAGAATAGCCAAGAGAAATAGTACAAAAATCCGGATTCCGTCCATTATTTGACTGCAAGAACGTCTCCTGTGGTTTCCACATCATACGATGTTTTGGTTTTCATACATTCCGTTTCATTTATAACATATATCATTTTTATATTTTGACCACAAATCCTTTAACTTACTTACGTTATTTGCCAGCCCTGAGAAGCGCAAATCTCACATATATGGACGCCTTTAATTTTACCCTTTCCCTAAGGCTGTTGGTAAAAAAATTATACTTCGTTCTATAAACTTACAAAAAGTTTTCATAAAAGAAACAAACTCTCTAAACTGAATTATCGTTAACTTTTAACACAAGAAGACTTATTGCACGTTATTAATTTACCTTCTTTATCTTCAAGTTAAGATTTTTACAAAAAGCCACTTACTTTTTCATTAACTATTTTGTTAAATTAAAATTTCATTTAATTTCTAGTTTGTCAAAAGTTCATTAGAATTTCAACAATACCTGGGTGAACTTGTGTTTGTTTCATTATAACTTTAATTACATAGTTTAAGAAAATTACTTTTTTATAATGTTCGTATTTGATACAGCGTATTTAGTTCTTGTTACTTGTTCTAATACAAGGGTTGATCAAATATAAACGAGACATTTTTGTTTTAATTTTTTATTTGCAGGAAGAAAAAATCCATGTACACGTGATTTTTTTCCGTAATCTCTTGCTTTAGAAATGCATTTTTTCCAGCATATCGGTAGTTTTTTTTATCCTGTCATCGTAAAAAGAAGTGGGTTGTGACAGCAGCCAATTGCGCACAAACCCCTCTACGCCATCGTCGTCGTTGAATCATTGGCCTCCCAGAGCTTTTTTTAGTAGCTCAAAGAGATGAAAGTCGCAATGCAATAGATCAGGGCTATAAAGAGGGTGTCCCAGTCGTGTTCAACTCATTTCCTCCAATTGTCCACATTTTACAGCTACAGTATGGGGCCTCGAGTTGTCGCGGAGGAGAGAATCACTTCTCGTATCGGTTGGTCACGTTTTTTGTATCGATAAGCAAGTTAAACTTCGTAGTAGTACGCCACATTAATGGTGCAGCAATTGAGCAAAAAAATCGATGTACAAAATGCCGCGCTGGTCCCAAAAAAAAGGTCGCAAGTACCTTACCAGCTGACAGACGAGTCTTGGATTTCACAGGGGTGCCTCACCCTTTTTTCTCCACTCCGTGCTAGCTTGTTTTGACTCGGGCGTGTAATGGTGTACCCAAATTTCATCACAAGTAACGATGCGACTCAAAAATGCGTTTCTTTATTTATTTATTTATTTATTTTTTCAAAACAGGCTAAGCCCAATTACATTGAAAAATACAAGACATTAAAAAAGAAGAAAAATTACAGGGAAATTTTTTTTTTTTTAAATTATATTAAGTAAAAAATAATGCATATGTATACAAACGAGTATTTACACACAAACGTATGTTACATATATATTCAGTCACTTAAGTATGTTGATGAGTGCTTTCTAACGCGCTTAATCTAAGAAGAAAATTTACTTTTGCTTTTGGTAATGTGATATGAAATATGTCAATATCCGAAGCAGTCCCGTTAAGAAGAGTTAAGGCCCTTCCAACAGGCATAGCGGCTGGAAGACCCGTTCTTGCGTATGTTATTGAGAACAGTTCCTGCCGGCGCAGTCTAGTGTAATTGTTAGGAACATTTAACGCTAATCTTTGTAGTAATGCTGGACAGCTCACAACTCCTCGAACGAGTTTGACAACGTATACCAAGAGACGCAGATCTCTTCTTACGCTCAAGGAGTTATACCCGAGCATTCCCAGCAGAAACTGCGTAGGATATAGCCACGGATAGACACCAAACTCACTCATGTAGAGATATCCTTTATTGGGCGAACCGCGCCAACAGCCGCTCATAGACGTACAAACGTGACAATTTTTGTTCTGTAGTCAAAAGACGTGGAACCCATTGAGAAGATACTTTACGGAATCCTAGATCCTTTGTGATTATGGATAAGGTGCTCTTGTAACTTATTCCTATTTCAGAAAAAAAAATCTGAAACCGTCAAACGACGATCGCTTTCCAAAAGTTCACGTTTGGCGTAAATGTTCTGTTTGGTAATTTTCGTCCATAGGCGACAATCATGGCTTTATTTTTTAACCCCTTTATGATCTTTTATGAACTCCTTATGCCAGACACATGAGACTTTGACAGCGTTTAATCCCCGAACTGTACCGCTAGTCTCAGTAGAATATTGGCCGGTTTTACGTCCTCACGAGCAAGAAATTTGATAATAGTGCGTTTCGCAATCGACGGGTGCACCTCTTTCTCAGATATCGTGTGCCATACTAATGACGGAATCTGCCGAGGCCGGTAAACCGCTTTCCTCACTCCTAATTTCCCCACCCAACACTCCTCGAAGCGGCCGCGCAATCTGTTTAAAATTACGCGCTCTTAAACAAAAGTCTCCTTCATATTTGATCCACCCTCGTAGCTCATTATTGTTAATTAGATTCAGTGGCTAATTTATACAGCTTTTAGTTAGATATAACAGCCCCTAACGACTAATTGTATTTTCTTACAACTTCAAAATAATAATATATTTGATCCACAATCACATATTTTTAAATAAAATATATAAACGTGAACGCAAGATACGCTAGTTAATTATTTATACTTAATATACGAGTACATACGAGTATATATGCAGTAAAAACAAATGTTAGTAAGATGCAATAAAAACCATGGACTAAAAATTAGATGAAAAAATTTCAGTACTCATAAAAACTTTAAATTTGCTATGAGCTGTTGAGATATAAAGTCGACTATGTCTATAAATTTGCTATGAACTTTTGATAATTAAAGTCGACTATGCCCATAAATTTGCTATGAACTGTTGAGATATAAAATCGACTACGACTATGTCTATAAATTAGCTACGAGCAGTTTAGATGTAAAGTTGACTATGCCTATAAATTGGCTATGTGCTTTTGAGATTTAAAGTTTACTATGTCTATAAATTTGCTATAAGCTGTTGAGATATAGTCAACTATGTCTATAAATTGCCCACGAGCAGTTGAGTTTTAAGGTCGACTGTATCTTTAAATTGGGTATTTGAGATTTTAAGTCGACTATATATAAATTAACTTTGAACTATCGAGATATTAAAACGACACTCTTTATAAATTATGGAAACAAATAAAACAGGATTAAAAACTTAACAGTAATAATAAATATTTAAATTACATAGTAAATGCTGGAATATTTAAATCATTACATTATTTATAAAATATATATATTATTTTTGTATATATATTTATTTGTAAAGGAAAAACTAGGGTTTCGTTAAAAGGGTTAAAATAACGTTAATATAATTTTTCCGAAAATTTCAAGTTCTTAGTTATTTAGTTTCAACTGAGTTAACAATTATTTTTGAAACTTAATAAACAAAAAAACCAGATCCATATTATACTTTTATATTCACCAAGTAATACATGGTGGAAACAATTATTAAATAACTTTGTAGTTGATGATCGCAAAATCTTGGGCAGGAAAAAAAGGTGGATTCGTGTTATTACTATGTAAATATTTATAGTAATTTTTTTTACAAAGCGAGCTATTTGGTGCAATTCTTAAAAGTATTTTTGATAATGATGCTATAATCTTCTTATTCTCCCTGGCTCTATCCCAACTCACTGTCTGCGAAGACTGTTGGGGTCAGCTCTACTCGTCCTCAGGCTGTATGCTCCTTTGTCCCGGACTACGTCCCCCAGGCCGTGCCTCTGCATCAGGTTATCTTTTTGCACCACCCATGAATTATTTGGTATTCCTCTGGTTGTTATTTGAAGAAGATCCATGGAGATTGCCTAGTTCATAATGTGATCGGGTGCTCTACGTCCAACGAGCCCACACCATATCAATAACCTCTCCTCCATTTTACTGTTGATGTCTGTAACACCTAGGCTTCCACTTTATTGTGTCTTAGGGACACATCAGCCGACCATCTTAACATGCACATTTCAGTAGTTTATAGTTACCTGGAGTAAGAGTTATACATCGTCCAGCATTCGGAGCTATAGAGGAGTGCAGGTCTGACAATCGTAAAGTATACTTTTCCTTTTAATTTTACTGGCATTGTCGGATCACATAGAACTCTCGTCATTGATCTAAGTTTTATCCATTCCACAATAATTCTATGTGTTACATCTGCTGCACATCCTCGATAGAAAATGATGCTATGATGTTTATAAGGATATCCAAAGTCTTTTAAAACAATTTTTTTTAATAAGACAGGATAAGATGAGGGAAACTTCTTTTGAGGAAACGTATTTAAACGATGAGGGAAACGAAAAGTTTTACAGCAATAATAGCAGCTGTTTCCTCCGGTCACCGTTCAAAAGCTTTATGCAACGATATACCGTTTTTGTTGTTTTTCTTTTCGCATGGGCAACGGAAGATCTTAAAAATGATGGAAGAGCTTCTCGTACAGTGGTTGGCAGTTTCCTTGAGAGATTAAGGGTAAAGAGAAATAAGATAGATAGAGGAGAAAATATATACCCGTTACACGTAATACGATGATCCATAATGAATGGTTTTTGTGACAGCAACTTATCCATGCGTTTGTGGCAGTTTCCGGTGAAATGTGCATTCTGTTTAATTATATACATTTTCTGACAAGAAAAATACTTGCTTTAGAAATTTTGTATAATGTAATAAGCTATAAAATGTATAACACTTAGGATTATCAAATTATAAAAATTCAGAACGCGACATGATCTATTTGTATAAAATATTTATGTATAATAATATAAACAACTAGTGCGTTTCAATATTTGTCCTCAGGCTGTAATTAAAAAAAGATAACAAGAATAAGACAAATTAAGTATGTTAGAAAATTATTTGTTATAAAGAACCTAAAAAATAACATTAACCTTTGGGCGGGCGCATCTTATCTGTGAGCTGAGGTCCCTAGTTTTTTTTTCTGCCAATGGGCGTGGTTCACCAACAAAGAAGTGAGGCTTATAGTAGCTTTCTGACTCCCTACCCCTCACACAAGGGTATATTTGTTATTTCTCTAATGCACCGTTGGTCTCTGTGATGAACGTTTTAATCTGCTGGATGAGGTGCGCCCGATTACGTTAGTATTTTTGATTTCCGAAAAAAAAAAAAAATCTTAATATTTATTTTTATATACCTGCAATAGTTCGTATATCTACGAGTATATTGTACTCCCTAATTCAATGATATTAATCGTTATATACTATATGAAGACAAACATGCACGCATGGTGTGTGAAAATTGTTATAAGAATGTTTTTGAAAATGTTAAGCGTGAGCCTGATCAGGAATAACTTTCTTTTTATATTTTGATTATTCCCTTTTGTTTTTGTGAAGACGTTTTATGATCACAGGTGAATTTTACATTCTAAATTATGTTTGAAAAGTGATAGCAAAGTGTTCTCTAATGTTAAGTTTTTTCTTTTATTTTCGTCACATGAACACCTACCTTATGAAAATATGACAGTTAATTCCACATACTTTTTACTGTGCTAAATTTTTTTTAGTCATTTAATACCCACAAACCTATTGTGGGTATTAAATGACTAAAATAAATTTTTGATGTTATTGAATTGCATTAGTTTTGTTGATAAGCTGCTGTAGGATACCTACATCCATAAATAAATAAATAATTGTCAAAAAAATAAATAATTGTCAAACATAATTTGTCGTCAAAATAAATTATGTTCACACAGGGTCAACGACCGATGAATCAAACTCTGAACTATTTACAATTGTCACATACTAGAAACGTTAACAATGTTTACTCACAAATAGTATTTACGTTCTGTCTGTCTCGCCGTCTCGGCAAATAAATATACTACCCGCTACACTAGTGCACGCGCAGGAGTGAGACAAAGTATATATTGCGAGCACATTCACTCACTACTATAAAATACCTACTTGTAGACAAATAAACATTATTATTCATCCAACTGTCAAGACTTGTTATTATTTACCCGCTATTCACTTTCATTTTTATCCGCATTCCTGAGTTTGATATTTATTTTAAATACATATCAAAATCATCACGACGTATCGAACAAAGCACAACGCTACATTGATGACCCCGAACGAAAAGGAACGCAGAATTCGACTAATATAGCGATGTCAACATCAACATCATCAACACGTCCTAATAGGACATACGCTAAATTGATAACGAACATCGCTACACTGCCAACAAAAGACTGAGAATGTTGTAAACTAGTTATTTTATATTTTAAGAAAAACAATATGAAAAAAATTAAAAAGTTGTTATTGAAAAGTGCAAAGAAATGTAAAAATGTTGTGTTATCATGTTTGAGTGAAAAGTTCAGTTTGATAAACTTTCCCTTAAGCGTAAACAGAAATTTAATTTTTAATCTCACAGATGAGTTGCACCCGAACGAGTTAGAATTTGTATTGCGCCCGACGGAAGGTTTATATATGTATACATTCAGTCCTGCCACTATCCCGTTGTCGCAGGCAGAGAAGACAAAGAGCCAAATTTTTCTATCCTAATACACATATATCACCTTTTTCATATGTATAAAGTTTCTCACACGGCTCCTACGATTTTTTGTCTCTCAAAATATTATTCCCTTAGCCTAACCATGGTATATCTCTATCATGCCTTCCACTTGATCTAACAAAACTTTCCTGGTTCTTCCTTTACCAGTCATAATTGCACTGTATATTTATTTCATTAGTCTTTCTTCATCAGTAATTCCACGTGTTTTGACCATCTCAAATTGTGGCTTTTCATATTTCTCAACACATTAGCCTTAAGTTCACATTCATACCTCATCAATTTATTTTATATTCTATCAAACATTGTCCCCTAATGTATATTAAGTGTATTTATTCAACTCTTTTCAATCTATTTCCACGTTTTTGTTTCACTTTCATTCATCGAAGTTGGTATTTAAATACTGTCTTGAATTATATATGTTTTAGTGTCCCATTGAATTTCTTTCCTTTTTTCTCACGTCGTTCGGTATCCCTTATAACCCTTCGATTATCTGAGTAAATACTTCAGTATATGAAATAGCTTTAAAGGATATACATAAAATGTATTCTTTTAAATATATTTGGTAAGCTATTGGTACAAAAATACTTTATGATAAAAAAATAACTTTTTCCATATGAAAGAAGAAAGCGTAGAAGTTGGAGAAATTGTTGGAATTGTATAAGAAGTTAAGGATATGTGTCGAGATAGGGAAGTCTGGCGTTGTCCTCTTTACGTTTCGAAATAACTTGATTGTAGTTATATATTTACTCTCCTTTATACTCGTATATTATATAAAGCAGTAATATTTTACGTCCTTGTCTAAAAATTATCGACTATACCCAATTATTGCAGATATGGTTAACCCTTCCCTTACGGTGATAAAAATAATACGCCTGCTCCGGTGTTGGGTAGTGAGTACTAAATAAAAAATTAGCGATTTTAAATCGGAAAAATAAGAACATTCATAGATAATCCCCTTAATTCATTATAATTGAAGTTAAAAATTATAATAATTGAGATTTATTTGCTGAAAACATTAAAAAACCATCTGGCAACGCTCACGAAACGGGCGTACGTCTAACCTATTTGCAAGCCTAGAAGCTACTAGTGGCGCGGAACGTCAGTCGCATACCCCGGCGCTTACGCTTATGCTTGCGACGTTGAGACAATTCAGCTCCTCGCAATTCAGTCTAGTATGCAAGAGTGAGATGCGAATATAGTGTCGCACTTCCCGCATACTATTCACCTATCGTCAAGATGAGACACTTGCAGCGTTTAAATGCGAATTTGTTTTCGATCTTTACAAAACACCTCGATGTAGTCGATAAATTCTGATTATTATTAATATTATTTTTTAAATCAATGCGTAAATATATTATGGAGGAATACCTCAAATCTTAACCTTGTATTTATAATATTTATAGAGATATTGATGGTTATTAGAAGCAACGTGTAGAAGATACCCAACACAGGGAAGGAAAGGTTAAGATAAATACATTTTTAGATTTCAAAATACGGCACCAAAATTCTACGTTGCAATATCACATTAAGACTTCAAATATATGTATTGTGTAAAAACCAACCATCTTTCTTGTACTACAATACTGACTGGAATATTTAAAACACTAACCCAGGCTCGGGCAAATTAAGGTCCGCCGGATGCATATGGCCCGCCATCCATTCATGTACGGCCCGTAAGCCACGAATTTAAAAAATTAAAAAATGTGAAAAAATCTCGAGTTTGAATCATGTGTTTGATACTTTTTTTCTGTCACGGAAGCTGGTGCGTGGCGGCTTTAATGTTGTGTGCGCGTACCGCGCAGATACAATTAAGAGAGTCACACACCCACTTGTTAATTGTCTACTCTAGTATATACTGCTTTGATATTTATCAGGTGCGCGCGTGCAAAATAAAACGGTTATATGAAAACAAACCCTTCTTTATTATGAATATGAGGATAAGATAAAGTACTGTGCCCCACCGTTAATTTTGAGATTAATATGTTGTCCACCAGCTGAAAAGATTGCTCAGGCCTGCACTTACCCCTTCATTTATTTATTTATTTAACAATTTTATTGCAATTACAATCTGGCGGGCTTATTATCTTCTTCTGACTCTTCCAACCAACCAGACAATAGTAAATTTAGCAAATTAATAGTTGCCAAAAAATTCAAATGACTATCAACCCCCACAAAATCCATGAACACATATAGTACATACGTAAGTATACGCCCAAAACATCCACCAAGATAGACAATCACCCTAACATTCCTTTACATATAAAGTGAGATGTCATCAATCAAAGGAAAAGGAAGGGATACTGGAAAAGAAATAATAAACTCAGGAATGAAACACTTTATATTACTTTTAAATTAAGATTTTTATTTCGTAGAATAAAAATCTATTACCGTTTTCTACAGTCACTGTCTACAGCAAGAATATACATACATACCATCATGACATTTCCCTATCATGGTAGGCAGATAACATAGAGCGCCAGACTTCCCTATTTTGACAAACATCCTACATCCATAAACCTTCGCATACAATTTCTACGGTTTCCCTAACCTTCTACGTCCCTTCTTCCAGAATATCATTAACTTGATACATCTTTACTTTTCTTGGTCTTCCACTCACATGTGTTTCACTCAGATTTACGCTATACGTCTATTTTGTTATTATTTTTTCGTTCATTCGTTCTGCATGCAAAAACCATCTCAGCGTGCCCTTCTTCACTTTACTTAACACATCAGCCTTAAGTTCACATTCTTACGTAATCAATGAATTCCGTACTCTGTCATACATTGTCATTCCATGCAATATTTTCAATGCACGCATTTCTACAGCGTTTAGCTTGCTCTTCTCATTATTTTTCCACGTCAACATTTCAATTCCATACTTCCCATACAGCTAAATGCGATTGATTATGATTGTGTGTTTTTTTTTCTAGTTCTAATATTTTCGAAAAAACAAGTTCATAAATAAAATGAAATGACTCAGAAGAAACAATTTATTTTTATGGGTTTATTCGTCGAGTCTCACTTTTTTATGTTATGATTCAATAAAAAAATATTGAAAAAAATGTAATTGTGAAAATTCAATTTAGTTTAGTAAAATGTCGTTTCATTGAGTGAGCAATTGGTCAAAATATAAAAATTATTTGCTAAATTTAGTGTTATTCAATAACTGAACGCTATTTGTATATTTTTCTATGAAAATACGCATAATTATGGTTTTTACTGACTTATAATTTTTTTAACAATAGCTAACATAATTTTGAGAATTTGCATACGTGTTGGAGAGACAATTCATAATTTCAAAGAAACAAAAATTGTAAATTTACATACATGCATACCATTCTATCGTTTATGATATCATTGGTTTCATTTTAATGATGGAAATGCGTGCACTTAAGAAACTTTGTGGAGTGTGAATGTTTGACAACGCGGAATGAAGACACCAGAAATTAACGCATGGAAAATGCGGAATGAAGATATCAGAAATTAACGCATGGAAAACGCATGGAAGATATCAGAAATTAACGCATGGAATGAAGATATCAGAAATTAACGCATGGAAAATATGGATGTTTAACTATGATGAAAAAAGGAGCTTTAAGATGGTTTGGGCATGTAAAGAAAATAGCTAATGAAAGAATGACTAAGTGAGTACACAAATCAGAAGTGCAAGGTACGCGTGAAAGATGAAAACCGAGGAAAACGTGACTCGACCTAACGAACCAGATTTTGAAAAAACAAAAGTAAAGTGAGAAGTATGGATAATACAAGATTGTACATGACAAGATGTATAAATGAAGAGGGTGTGATAGTTGTGTGCTTGGATAGAAAAATTAGGGACATCTGTTTAGATATATTTTGATTGGCTGTGATATTTTTTGGAGGTATTTCGATTGGCTGTGATATGTTTTGGAGGTATTTCGATTGGCTGTGATATGTTTTGGAGGTATTTCGATTGACTGTTATATTTTTTAGAGGTATATCGATTGTCAGTGATATGTTTTGGAGGTATTTCGATTGACTGTGATATTTTTTGGAGGTATTTTGATTGACTGTGATATTTTTTGGAGGTATTTCGATTGATTACATGACAAAAATAGGAAAAGTGTGACTTTAATATACTTCTTAATCTAACCTTTTTATTTTTTATCTGCTAAGAATTCAAAACCAAATGATATTAGGTATTTAATAATAAGTGTGATTACTCACTGGTAATATTGATGAACAAAAATAGTACTCATCGATAAGATTGATGAACAAAAATAGTAGTCACTGATAAAATTGATGAACACGAATAGAACTCACATGTAAGATTGATGAACAAGAATATTACTCACCGATTAGATTGATTAGTAAAAATAGAACTGACCAGTAAGATTGATAAACAAGAATAATCAACAAATAAGATTGAAGAACAAGAATATTATACACAGGTTGGATTGAGACTAAAAAATAATACTCAATGTCACGATTGGTGAGGAAGAATAGTACTCACTGGTAAGGTTGATAAACAAGAATAGTACTTACCGGTAAGTGTGATAGCGCTGGCCAGCAGCGCCAGGAGCGCCCGGGCCCCCATGGCGGGGGCGGGGCGCAGGGGCAGGGCGTGGGACCTACCCCGCGGGGGCTGCCCGCCCACCCCGCCGATACCTCTCACCCACGCCGCCCAACCACTGTAAGAAAAATACGTATGCTCGTTACGTGACATTGATAGTGGGACAACAGAGAAAGAGTTACAAAGACCGAAGGATAGGAGGAAGATAATGGAAATGATCAGTCAATTAAATCATTAGAAACATATATATTTATCGCACCATACCACTTGCAGGCTAGGCAGAAACAATATATTTTTTCTTTCTTTATAAAGGGTCTTTCAAATTGAGCGGTTTTTTTTAATTCTTGGATAAAACACAGATGGCGTCGCAAACTTGCATGAGTTTGGTGACATTTGAGTTGTGTAAAGTATGATGACATTTATGAAAATTGAGCCGTATACAATGCAACACGTTCAAATTGTTGAATTGTTATATGTATTGTAACTTCCGGAAACGGTGATGTTAACGTAATTGCCCACCAATATCATGTAATTTGACACCGTTGGACTATTTTCTCTGGGATTACGTGAAAAGCCAGGTCTATTACAATGATTCTCAATCAATTCCTGAGCTGAAGGATGAAATTATTCGTGTTATTGGTGAGTTACAAGTAGAACCGCAATTTTGCTAAAATGTCATCGAAAATTTTGACAAAAGAGTGGACATCTGTGGAGCTGCAAGAGGTGGACATTTAACGGATATTGTTTTCAGTGTTTAAATTTCATACATTATACTTTAATTATCAATCATAAGTTTTGAAAACCAAAGCTTACTGTGTGTGTTATTTAGGAATTAAAAAAATTTGAATAAAAAAAACCGCTCCATTTGAAAGATCCTTTATACAACTTTCGCCTCCTTCACATTTATACAATAAGGTCTGCTTAATATTCTACACTACACCTCATACCGAATGTGTTACTATCTCATTTGGAAACATCTAAAAAGGTTTATTTATAGTTCGTTTTCCCTTGGTAAGTTTTCTGCAGTTTTCTTACAAAATACGTTCTGAATATACGCAGATGCGAGAAAGAACATAATCTTATGGCCGCAGCCACTACCTTCCTATCCTTACACTCAACTTATACATATTTACTTTGTAAAGTGTTTAATCTGTCAATAATAGTGCGTTAGAATTCTGAGTTGAAGGTGCCCTTGAAAATATTTTCCTCCCTAATGGTGCATTGTATATACATTGTCATTTTATTATTAATAATATTCGCACTCGACACTTAACTTTATTTCAAAATCTAGTCTACTTGATAAAGTCACGTTTTCCTTGGTCTTCTTTTTCCAAGCAAATCATGCACTTCTGACAAATGTAATCGTTTACTTATTATATTTTCGTTCGAAATAACAACCAAGCGAATATAATTGAGGAGGTAATTGTGAGGACTATATTTGATAAAGTGCATACTTCACGTCCTCGAGGTTGTAAATTCGCGACATATCATGTTTTATGAAACATGTGGTGTCGATTGGTGACTGTGCATGCGGTTTGCTTTCTAAACAAAAAGATCAAAGTATCATAAAAGACTGGAATGTTCTAGGATACTCCTAGGTGGTAACCCTTGCAAAGTTATTGTCTTGAAAATATAATAGCAAGATATCTTAAGATCCAAACGGTTGGGGAATGAATAATAAAATATCCAAAACGCCGTCCTGAATCGTAAGGAATTCCATTGTCATTCTTTGTTTAAATAAAAGGATTCTATAATAAAATAATAGGGTGGTGTCTGTGACAGCCAGGTTTATTTCCTAGAAGCATTTTCTCAATGACTACATGGTTCCACGTCTGTACATTCGGGCGGCGCTCGTATTGGTAAGGGAGACAGAAATATTTGTCCTCTCTTTTTCGGGACTTGCTTTAAAAGGGGAAACATACGCGCGCAGCTTTCTTTTCCTTTGGAGACTTGGCGCTGTACGGACGTTCCTTCAACGTTGGTCGCACGGAATACTGCCAGACTTATTTGCTGACTTTCTCAGCTGTATCACAGACGTTTCAGGACGACATTTTCAATTTTGGGTAAATATTGTTTCCTGTATTTAATGCTGGATTTCAGACAGGACCTTAAGCCCTGGCTCAACTTAAATTCTAATTTGCCATTGTAAATCCCCTTGTTAAAATTCACAACACAGTCTTCGAGCCATTGATTCGCGAACCGAACTTTAAACTTTTTTTTCTTGACATACGTTCAAGTTTTTTTTAATTTTTTTTTAATCCATTTATTTAATAAACTGTTTTGTTCTTAAAATTATATCTCGTTAAATTGTGCCCCTTGTCCTGTTGAGAATTGAGAAAGAGTTACTCAGAGTGTCAATAACCCAACGAACCCCTGAGATCTAAAGAGTTCTTGCCTCTTTAAGAAGCCGGCGGAGCAGAGCAGCCGTCACACCTGGTAAGATTGGATTTTGGTAAACTTGATTTACGTAATCAAATGTGTACATCTTATTGTTTCTAAAAAATAGGAAAAGGTATGACATAATTTAAAAAAAAGAACATGTCCACCAAATCAGAATGTTGGGAAGTCGCAAAAAACAGTTTGCATTAAAAATATGACATAATAATATTGTACATTGTTAAAATATCTGAAATCCTTAAAATCGCTTAAGGTGACTTGATTTATTGTTTAAAATCGAATTATAATAATTACAATAGTTATTCTAGTTGAAAATATGGGCATGGTCCTTTTTGAGTGAACAATTCTACTTTAATATTTTTTATTGAACTGGTCTGGGACATGATGTTTTTTTGTTCGATTTCTTAAATATTTTACTAAAAATAATCAAAAAATATTTGGGAACAGTAAATTATTTTAATTTTAATTAAATGAAATAAGTTGTGTTACAAAACAAGAAGAAATAAAAGTATAAATATATATGTAGGTATTATAGATAAAGCTGTATAATGACATTACACTGCACGTACGGTTTAAAACTGACAGTTGCTGGTGAACTGGTATGAAGTTAGACACGATCGGAAAGCTATTATTGGTCAATGTGGGCATAATTTTTTTTGATTGGTTTGAAGCCTGGACAAGATTCTTTTTGAAAAAAATACTGGTTTTTTATTATGATTTATGCGCTTTTTTTATTAAAATTAAAATGTTAAACGGCTCCGTACCATCGATAAGAAAAAAATCTGCTTTATCAACTCATTTTTTGTATCCAATGGACATGATCTTTTTTTAATGATACCACCTCAATTAGTGTCTTTCTTTATGTTACAACATCTTATTTGCTAATGCATTCATATCCAATGTTTTTATTCCGTCTTCTTTCATACATTGACAATTTATATTTTTTCCTTTAGCACTCACTTTTCCACAGTAACTTACTTTATATGTCTTATTATATGTCCAAGTTTCACTCCCATACGTCAAACAAGACACCAATAAATGCATTTTGTATTTATATATTTTTAACTTTTTTAAATAATATAGTTTGCAAATAAATGAAAATTGGTTTTCTTAACTACAATATTATTAAAAATGTTGTCAATATTTTTATAATTTTCATTTGTTATATATTTTTCAATATATTCAACCTTTTTATAATCCTCATTTGCAATATATTTTATTAAGAAATATGACCATGGTAAATTTTTCTGTTATACCGTTTTGTTTTCTTAATAAAACACATAAAATAAAATAAAATATTCATTTCCCTCTATTACCAAGTGACTTCATTAATTTCTCCTTGACAAGTACTTTAAACTTGTCCGCAATAAATATGTCCGTGCTGCTGAGGTGTGAATATTTATTGGTCCCAAGATCTTTAAATTAAAATATTTTCCAAATAATTTTGTAAACATTTTCTTAAATTTAAAATAGATTTGATCAAGACAAAATAACAGTTTAAACTAAAAAGCTGTACGTTTTTAGCTATTTTGGAGTTATTAATTACAGAAAAAAATGAAACATTAATCTGTACAGAAATTAATATGAATCAGTATATCTTACGCAGAAAAACCACGAAACTGTCTACGTGCCTACAGGAACTTATACTAATTAGTAAGATATTTATTACATATCATGTGTATGCAATAACTACAAAATAATTAACACTGTATATCCTCATACGGTGTTTTAACGACACTAACTAGATTTGCGTTTACATGTGATCGACACCTCTTCCGAGAAGAACATATAACTGGTGTGGCGGTCGCACACTCATATATTGTGGGCATTCATACATACGGTCAATGACCGATGAAATGACCTTCGGATTCCTCGATAAATCTAAGTAAACAAGTCCGAAGGTCACCCGCCGGCCAGTCATCCCGTAGCCGAGCGGACCGCACTCCATACTAGAGAGAGAACGCACCACGCTGTCTCGCCGGATCCGTAAATAGATTGTTACCTACATACAACAATTAATCGTTTTTGCATTTACAGAAACGAGACGCAGGCATATCGCGAGCGCATTCTCGCGCGCATTCTAAAAAGATATAAATTATTACGTTACTAATAAAATTACACAGACTCTCTTGCCGCATTGCGATCTAACGTGTTTTATTATTTATCAACAAATCATCCTCATCATCTCTTCCAATAAGAACCATTTAGCTAAACTGGCATAAAATAAATATTTATGTATATGTTACAGACAAAATATCAAATTTGGATAATGTATACATTAACTGGTCAATGTATACACTAACAATGAGTTTTAGTTACAGTATAAATTGTTGCATTACGTGTATACTTTCACTAGGTAATGTATGATTTAACTGGTAAGTGTATGAACTCGCCGACGCAAACTGGTCACATCGTGAACAAACAAGATCTGCCAGACGAGCGAGTTTGACAGCTAACCTAATGAAAGCGAGTTTGAAAATGACTCCACCACACATTAAAAATTCTCACGATAGAAGCGAGTGCATTTTATTGATCAAGGAGGGCTGTGGAGTTAGATTAGTGAAGTCGCGGTATTTTAGGTGGAATCGAAGTTGAAGAAATGGACCAACCCTGACTTCAGTTTATAATTTTCTTTAATTAATAATGTTACTTAAGCGGTTTCGTTACTATGAATTCGAGGTGATTTTTATAATCGCTGTCATCATACAATTGCTGAAGATATTCTATAGTGATTCAGATACTGTTTCGGAGACATCGATGGTGATTTTACAGAACAGTCTTTTCAGTTGTTGATTGTATGAGTTTGTTAAAGTAAAGTTTAAACAATGTTATTTTTTATTCAATGAAATTATACATGTAAATATTGTAGAGATTAAACACAAAAAAGATCAAAGAAAACTGTAAACATATGCAATCAATAAAAAAAATATTGTAAACATTGAAAAAAATAAACATAATCCAACAACTGTGATTTATGTCAAAACTTTGAGGTTATGTCAGATAGAAATAACAACATGTAATAATGTTGCCAATGTAAAATAATGGTAGGAATTGCAATTTTCGAACTCGAAACAATTACACTTGTTGAAAATTCATAACATTAATCTATTCGTAGGCATATTTTAATTAAAACATATATTATATATTTAATGAAAATAATATTGATTTCTATGTAAGATTTTCCCCAAAAACAATGAAACACATTGCGTTCCACTATTTTCGCACAATTTTAAATATTTTGTTAAAAGGTGACAATGTTTCACGATTAACCATTTAGAACATCATAATACTCGTATTAATAACGATCATCGTAAGCTTATTTCGCTGTCATCATGAACAACAACATATCATTGTTTACGTTAGGATTCAAAGTGATAAAAATTATTTTTTTGATAATTTTTGTGAAATAAAAATGACTTATTCATTTCAATAAATTTTTTACTATTAATGTAGGTTCTTAAAAAGATAATTTTGAATGAATTTTCATATTTTATATCTCCTTTTCGATTGCCATAATTTATTGAAGTTTTTTGATTTTTTTTAATATGGTAACTTCAGTGTATCCTACATTAGGCGGACATTGTGAATACTTTGACAGACACCGAACCGTGAATGCATACAACAACTAGTTTGAGTTTTAATAAATTATTTTGTGTGTACTGTAACTAACACTCGTAGTTAATGCATACATTGACCAATTAGTGTATACATTATCGAAATTTACTCTTTGTCTGTAACATATAAAATTCAGCCTTAACCCTTCCTTCCCTGTAATGTGTTACTAGTACACATTGCTTCTAAAAACATTAACATTTCTATAAATATAATAAATTCTGTGTTCAGATTAAAGGCATTCCTCCGTAATACATTTACGCATTGAATGAAAAAATAATATTAATAATAATTAGCACTTATCGGCCACATCAGATATATTTTGTGAAAATCGGGAATAAATTCACCAATACAATCAAACGTGTGCCAGTGTGTGACGTAGGTAGATTCATTCTAAAAAAACCGCTATGGATGACGAAGCGACGCTATTCACGTCTCACTCTCACTCTACTTCGGTATATGGCAACGCAAGAAATATAATCTCAATTCGCTCGCTTCAGTAGCTTTCGGGCAGCCGTTTGAGGTGGTGGCATCGCCCGTTTTGTGAACGTCGGCTGATGTGTTTTTTATGTTTTCAGCAATTATTTTTTTATTATTATCATTTTTGACTTCAAATTTAAATAATTTAGGCGATTAGCTATGAATATTCTTATTTTTTCGATTTTTTATCGCTCATTTTTACACGTGTATCGATGTGTATTGCACCGAAATGCGCAGATGTTTTTAGCACAGGAAGGGAAATGGTAAACAAGTCCCCAGATTTCTGATTCCTGATCTCTAGCATGGACAATACCCCAGAGAATGATAATCATTAGTATGCAGTCAAAAAAATGTCACCAGTGTGCAGACACGTGTCAGATCTTAGAGATTTTGACATGTTAATCTAGATATCAAATACAGTTTTTGTATTCAAATGAAAAAAAAATAATTTACAGAATACTTCTAACAGGTTTTCAAAGAATGTGTTGATATGTATTCCATAAATTTTCAAAAAAGAAAAACCCCGCAGAATTTGCAAGACACAACAAAAAAAGAAAGCCCAGTAAATAAGGAATGTGATGTGATTCTCCACAAAGGAGAATGTTGGCAGAATCACCACATTGAACTATTTTACTGTTTTAAATAAACCTATAAAGTCTCATTACAATATTCTTAATATTAACTGCGATGCAGAAATTTTAGTTACCCTTGGTTATTGTAATTTTAGTTATCAAAATAAAAATTCCTCAAAACCAGCTGGGCACTAACAAAGGCTGTTTGAATTTTGATTGGGTATTAGAGTGTATATCCCTATATTACATACTCGTACTATAAAATATTATGATTCGGTCAATATTATAGTCTACAGGCATTTTATCAATACACTCCATCTTTTGATTAAACTCAATTTAATTAACCTAGTTTTATCAATAGATACTCCATCTATTGAATTTTTTTTCGAAGTTTTTCATTTTTTAACAAAGATTTTCAAGCATAGATAGAGCTTTAATGGCATTTTGTTAGCTTTTATCTTATCAATTAATTTTGTGGAAAAATTTTAATACATCTGGATCAATATCCACAGATCACGTTTTGTGATACTGCTATGGAAATCGAGACTAAGTCTTACATCGGTTTCTCCTCCGTGGTTGCAGTCCTAAGACTGGTTTGCAGCAATTTCAACTCTTCTCCTCCATTCCCCCCTGTCCTGTGCGGCTCTTTTTAAATCTGTATATGTTGAGCAGCGCACGTCCACCAACAGGTCCTCCAGGTACTCTCGGCGCGGGCGTCCCCTAGAGTTGGTCCCCTCGGTCATACCCTCCATTATGGCATGCAAGAGGCCTTCTTGTCGTGTTATATGACCGATCCATCTTGCATGCCTTTCGGACAGGATCCTGAGCAGGTGCCTTCCTCCTTCGATTCATTGGAGAACCTCTTCATTTGTGCTGCGGTCTCTCCAGGAAATTCCTAATAGTCTTCTATAGGACCACATCTCAAAAGCCTCTAGTCTTCGTCTATCTCTTTCGGATAGGCACCATGTCTCGCAGCCGTACATCAATATACTCCATACATAGGTCTTGATGAGGAGTATTCTCAGTTTTAGGTCTATATTATTTGATTATATTATTTTCGACCTTTTATTAAATGCAAGTCTAGCCTGATGTATACGGCTGTCGACCTCGCTCTTGGACCGACCGCCCCATGTTATTTTGCTCCCGAGGTAGACAAACTCCTTGGTGTTCTTTAGTGGTTTACCCGACATCACTTTTCTCATCTGGTGTTGCGCTCGGCCTACAGTCAGCAGCTTTGTTTTGTCTTTATTTATCTTCATACTGTAGTCATTTTGAAGAATGCTTTTTATAGTTGTTAAGACTTCTTGTAGTTCTTCTTCACTTTCAGCAACCATAGCAATATTGTCAGCGAACCTTATCATATCCACCTTTTGCCCGTGTATCTTTACACCTTCTCTGTGACTCATTCTCTCTCTCAAGTCGTCAATCGCGCTCTGTATATAGGCGTTAAAAAGAACAAGTGACAGAGAGCATCCCTGCCTTACCCCTTGTCTTATATTGGCTTCCTTTGTGTCCTCGTCACATCTGATTATAGCGGCCTCATTTTTGTATAGCGCCTGGATTATACGTCTATCTCTGTATTTGATATCAATTCTCTTCTAAATCTCGAAGAGTCTTTTCCATTCTACTTTGTCAAAAGCTTTCTCCAGGTCTATGAATGCGATGTATGTGATTTGGTTTCTTCTTATTCTGTTTTATAGTAGTATTCGTAGAGACAGTACAGCTCATCTGGTTCCCACACCTCTTCTGACGCCATACTGGTCTCTGGAAAGGATGTTCTCTACTTTTGGTTCAATTCTCTCTAGAATGATATTAGTCAGTATTGGATGGAAATCGAGACTAAGTCTTACATCGGTTTACTTCGGACCTATTAGCTATTCCAATCTTGTAGGGGCCAATGATAGTTATGCTGCATTTGAAGTTTTGTATGAAAGTATTTTACATTGGCATTTATTTACGCAATCATGAATTTATTTTCAATATCATATTCACAAACTTAGCTCTTAAGAGCATTACCACTTACTTGCACACGAATCAATATTATATCGCAGTAAATAAATTCAAGATTAAACTCCTTAATACATCTTGTAGGTATAACTGAGTTACTTTTTAGAGAAACATGAGTAACTCTGTTCTTGTTGTCATTATGCTTTATTAAGACTTTTCTTTTTGTTAATATTTTTTTTCCTTGTAATTAAAACGTGTTTCTTATTATTTGATATAATATGTATATAATGTAAAATAAATAAAAATGTAGATTATAGCGATGTCAAATTGAAATTTTTTTGGTATTTTTGAACTTTGAAAGAGTGAGAATTGATATAACGTTAAAATGAACTATTTAACTTTTATCTGTTTCTCTTTAACTTTCTTCAACATTGCATCAAACTCCTGTCACCCTCTTTATATCAGGTTTAGCAAGAAAACAAAACCAGTCCCACAAATCGGATCTTAATTTGCCCCAGATTTCCAGATTTCCAGGAGTGATTGATCTTGATTAACTGCAACTCTCAACACGACACAAGAAAAGCTATCTGTCTTGTCACTTTTTTTCCCTCTGTGAGGTAAAGGATTCCACGTACTTTAGCAGAAAGTTAACTTTTAAATGTATGTCTTTGAACTCTTATGTTCAAATAAGGGTGTCTTGTAAGAAATAATGGAAGTATTACAACTATATATTTATTTCTCCTATTTTTAAGGAAAATTTATATACTAAGTCTTTTTTATTTACATATAAAAACCAATAAAATTATATTGCAATAAATATCAAAAAGGAGAAAAAATAGTTTCTTTACTCCTTCAGTCTTTTATATTATTATATATTAAAATATTAAACGAATCATTATTTTGCTATTCTACTAAGTACATTTATCCCCACTACACGTGTTTCTAGCGCCTATCCGAGGCTCTCTTTAGGCGGGTAGATACAAGTGTAGTGGGAATTTATTAAGTTAATGGAATAACAAAATAATTTATTGTTAAACATTATAATATGGAGTTGCACAGAGTTAAAGCTGAGACGTTTGTTAAATATATATTTTATTGTTAGATTCTTTATTGTATAAAGCAAACTTATTTCCGACGATTACGACCATCTCAAGAGCGCTTTATAACTAGCTCGACCTATTAACTTACTTAACAATTAAATAACTAAGAATGTTTAACCTTTCCCTTCCTGTGCTAAAAAAACCGCGCGTTCTGGTGCTGATTATTCAATACACATGTAAAAATGAGCGATTTAAAATCGGAAAAATAAGAATATTCATAGCCAATCGCTTAAATTGATAAAATTTGAAGTCAAAAGTGATAAAAATTGAAATTTTATTACTGAAAACATAAAAAAAGCATCGGTCGACGTTCACAAAACGGTCGAAGAGACCAACTCAAACGAAAGCCCGTGAGCTACTGAAGCGAGCGAACTGAGATTCTATGTCTTGCGTTCCCATATACCGAAGTAGAGTGAGAGTGAGACGTGAATAGCATCGCTTCCTCACCCATAATGGTTTCTTAGAATGAATATACCTACGTCAAACACTTGCACACGTTTGATTGTATTGGTTAATTTATTCCCGATTTTCACAAAATGTCTTTGATGTGGCTGATAAGTGCTAATTATTATTAATATTATTTTATTCATTCAATGTGTAAATGTATTACGGAGAAATAGCTAAAATCTGCAGCCAGTATTTATTATATTTATAGAGATATTAAAGTTTTTAGGAGCAATGTGTACTAGTCACACATCTCAAGGAAGGAAAGTTTAAAATCGTTTTTACATAAACATATTAAAAAGTTCAATTATATTCTTACTTAGGCCTTAATGCGTTTAATGATCGGTTTATCAACTCTCCGGTATTCACATTAAAATCTCCGTGGAGATCCTAACATATTAGATAAAAATGGTAAAATCCAACTTTGAAGAGGTTCCTAATAATGATTTGTATAATTGTGATCTGTGTAACTACAAATTAAGTCATAAATTTCGATAAATTATCATCATTGTATCACCCAATAAACGATCATATATGTGCCACCGTCGTTGTGCAAGTGACTTTTCAAGTCAACAGAAGATACTAGAAAAACGTATTGCTACAATGTAATTAATGCGAGGGGCGAGTGTGACAGGCGAAAAGATTGAGAGAGAACAGCAGAAATTACAAAATTAACAAAGAACTTTTTAGAACGATGGAAATCAAGAATTGAATAAGGTCAGCATACTTTTTCATTTGCGACTTGAGCTGTAGTGAAAAAAAAATTCATTGAATATAAATGAACAATATAAATTGACATATTCCTTACAAATAATCGTAAATTAAATGGTTTTGATAGCAAAACTGATTTGAAAGTTGTTTAAATTTAAAAACTTAAAAATGAGCCATATTTAGGCCTTCCCTTAATCTTTAGATGCTTTGGAATAATCCTTTAACGTCCTTAAAATAAACTTTTCCAAGATTTATAGTTCACTGGTCCGGTCATGATTTCGAAGGACGTCGAATGCCATGCTGTGAATCGATCTTAGTGGAAATGTTTAATTGCATCATTGTGTTCCTGTTGGAACGTATATGGTATTATTGTTTGAGATTTAGTAAAACACCTAAATTATTACAACCTGAATATGACATAAGATAAATAATTTCCGTTAGTGTGATTTAATAAAAGGTCTGGCCACTATATAATGACCGTTACTTATGATAAGCGGTCAATAAATTTTGTTTTAATTATTTATGATAACGACTTTCTCGTCAATAAATTTTGTTTTAATTATTTATGATAACGACTTTACTAGGAAAATTAAGTTTAGAATAACTGAGGTTGACTTCAGTGGTGTATGCATATAACTGAGATTGATTTCAGTGGTGTATGCATATAACTGAGGTTGATTTTAGTGGTGTATGCATATAACTGAGATTGATTTCAGTGGTGTATGCATATAACTGAGGTTGATTTTAGTGGTGTATGCATATAACTGAGGTTGACTTCAGTGGTGTATGCATATAACTGAGGTTGACTTCAGTAGTGTATGCATATAATTAACATAACCCTCACAAGTTTACAAGTTGATGACAGCTAGTGACAGAAGTATTAAATAATTTATAATCGGTAAAAAGCTTTAATTTATTATATTTTTTATAGTTAAGGTATTAACGTTGTGAAGGTTTAAAGAGTTTATTCCAGTTTTTGTAATTCCAGGGGACCACAAACAAGACTTTGAACTGGTACCGAGTAATTCGACATCTCGCCAAGTCGAATGTTTACCGTTAGCAGCGTGTATCTCGATACCACTTCGAACATAATTCAGTCTTGTTTGTGCTCCCCTGATGATGAGGTGAAATTCTTGAAACCGGTAGGGTTATACCGTTACAAAAAGTGGAATAAACAGTGTTTGATAAAACAAATTACAATAACTTTAATTTATTCTTCCTTAAGATACAGGCAAACCTTTGTTTACTGGGGACACAATAAATGAAAATTAACAAACCCAGATCCATATAAATTTAGTGTCCGCTTTAAGTAACCTATTTCGACTTTATTGTTTATCTTGTTTTTCATAAATTATGTATTCCTTGTCAAGTAAATAATTAAATAATATACTAAAATATGATTAAAGTAAAATTTAAGTTGAGAATCTGATGGAAAATCAATTTGGAAGTATATTGAAATAATTAAATTAGTTTACAAATCGAAATACGAAACGGACCCGGAACATTGAGGTGTCGCAGATAACTTGGCGTGTGTATTTATTTATGAGCAGGATCAAAGTTTAATTATATTAAAACAGATTATATTAGGCTAATCTGAAGGCAATCTAAACTTCAAGGGAGATACTTAAACTTAGATAGGATCAAATTACTTTCAAAATCGATAAAGT
Organism: Odontocerum albicorne; assembly: GCA_949825065.1. NCBI lineage: Eukaryota > Metazoa > Arthropoda > Insecta > Trichoptera > Odontoceridae > Odontocerum > Odontocerum albicorne. The sequence goes on along the minus strand of OX463842.1, from coordinate 51,898,193 downwards.
TTATAAGGCACGGAGTGGTATTAGACAATACAATAAATGCCGAGCTTTATGCGGGGAGTCACTCTGAAAATTGCGCTTTTTGCTCCATTTGATAGCTACTTATTTCTTATGTCTTGTATTGGTGACAAAAGTACTTTTTTAGCAAAATGTTTTAAAAAAAAATACTTTTACTCGTGCTCGTGTGTAAATGGCACTTGACAAAAAAACTGAACCTTTTTTCAGCGTTGTCTCCACTTTGATTAGTATACTGTTGATGTTTTGAAGTCCCAGACCGAGATTAAATGGCTCGAAACAACGACATAGAAAAGCGTAGTATTCGACTCACAAATGGATTGTGTGAATGATAAAAAAGTGTACAAAAAAACGTAGAGAATCCGCAAAATCTAAACGAAATCCATCTGAATTGCCATGGCTAGCAATAAAACTTTTGCGTTATTGTTTTTTCGTTCTTTTCAATGTGTGCTTTTAAAGTCTTCAGATAAAGCAGCCGATATTTCCTAACCCTAACTTACTACACAACCTCATTTCGCTAATATCAAACTTTTAAAAGCCTCCACAGTTTCTTTTGCCTCACGTTTTAACTTTGTCTTGAAACCAGATGAATCAATATTTTATAAATTGAACATTATGAATGGCATACACAAATTTGTTTCTCATAGTCGGGATATAGTTTGGAATTTGATCAAAATAAACTTCGTTTAATTTATCTGTATTAATGTAAATCGTTTAAAAACTTCGTTGTTTCAATGATATATCTACACAAAGGTGAGCCAAACTTGATAGAAACGTTTTAGTTACTTTTGTATAACTACGAGTATATAGAACTTCTTTGTAAAATACACGTAAGTAAAATAAGTTCTTCATCTATGAAGGTCAATAAATTGAACGAAACGAAGGGGTTGAGGGAAGGGGTGGTAGTGCATGGGCATGTTCCGATAATATGACTCATTATTATTATAGAATATTGGCCAAGTTTTAGTATAATTTTGACAGTATTGTTTATGACATCGTCGGGTGAGTATGTCCAACGTCAATATCATCTCAAATATGAAAAAAAAATATCGCGCCGTCATTAAGTTTCTCACAAAACTAAAGAAAACACCTCAAATTATTTCGGAAGAGATGTTAGCGGTTAACGGAGACTGTTGTTCTGAAAAAAAAAACGATGGTTTACAAGTGGCATAGTCTTTTTAGGCCAGGACGACCTGTTGAAACCAGTCTTTAAACGTCAACAAGTAAAAAAGCTTGTGATGTCCAAGAGTTGCTCGCCTAAGCAAACAACAGCTTGCATAGATGATTGAAGTATCACCTACTACCATTTTAAATGTCCTTCATCTAGGGATGTAAATAGGCATCTATGTTAAGGATGTAAAAACTCAGTCCAAGGTGGGTCCATTTCAAAAACAACAACACATCGAATGTTCAGGACAGTTTTTGGACTTCTGCAGAAACCACAAAGAGGAGATTTTGAGTTAAATTGTAACTGGAGATGACATCGGGGTTCATCTTTATGAGTGTGAGTTTATGCAGGAGTCCATGCAGTGGCATCAAAAGAGCACACAGCCCCCTTAGAAGTTCAAAGTGTCGCAATCGGCTGGAAAAAATATGGCTTAAATTTTTTGGGATACAGAAGGTACTATATACTGCTAATAAATTACAAAGATAAGGGCATCATAATAACTGACCAGTACTTCTCTGGTCAGCTGATGTAGTTAAAAGAAGCTGTGAAGGAGAAAAGGAGAGGAAAATGGACAAAAGAGGTTCTACATTTGCATGACAATGTGCACACGTGCACAAAAGCTATTTTGCATTGGCTGCTCTTCCCAACTGTGGCTTCCAAACATTAAATTACCCGACTTACAGCCCATACCTGGCTCCCTTTGACTAAAATTTGTTTCCGAAAATGAAAAAAACCTTCGAGGGAAGAAATTTAGGGGCGTCGAAGAAGTTAAAAATTAAATTTCTGCTTATTTTGAGGGTAAAAGCCAACTTTTTTTTCGTGGGAAAAATTTTGCTTATTGAGGGATGTAAAAAATATATTTGAGGTAATGATGAATATATCAAACAGGAAAAATTAAAAAAAACGTTTATTTTTTTTTCTCTTTTATTCCGCAAATTTATTTATCTATCGTCGTAAACAATAAACTTATGTATACAAAACAAAGAGTATGTAGAGGAAGAAGTATGACCCATTATTTATAATCTCGTATTTATAAATAAATGAATTTGAAAAAATATTTAAAAATAATATATTACTCACAACCTACCCCTCCCATCAGACCGAAGGGTTAAGAGGGTTTAGGAGATGTGTCCTTAAGGGAGAGATGATGATGATTTGTTGATAAATAAAACACGTTTTCGATCGCAATGCGGAAAAAGGAATTTTATTGGTAACGTAGGTATTTATACTATTCCCGCGTGTGTGCGGGAATGCGAGCAAGATATCTCGCCGTCTCGTTTCTGCATTCGCAAAACGATTAATGTCGTATGTAGGTGATAATTTATTTACGGAACTGGCGAGACAGATGTGGTGCGTTCTCGCTCTTGCATGGAATGCGCTCCGCTCCCGGCAATGAGTTGAATGACCGGCGCGTGGACTTGGCACTTGTTTGTTTTTTATTGCTAAGGAATACAAAGGTCATTTCATCGGTCATTGACCGCGTATATGGACGCCCACAAGGGCATAAGGGCTACCAGTTCAAAATTATATCCACGTAGCTTGCTTTCACATAATAATAAGCTTCTCCTCTTTAAAACCGTTGTTTTTCATATCTTGACCTATGCTATGAAAAACACAGATCACTTGAATTGTATGAGAAACACAGATCACTTAACGCATCAATGAGTGCAGAACAAGGCATTGAAGATCTCTTTCAACACTCATCCCAGAACAAAGCTCTCCCGACTTCACGCTGTGAAGAAATCCTCGTACAGACCGTAAAATTCTATAAAAGTTAACAGAATCACTGCAATCCTCTAATCACTGCCCTGGGGGCCTACGAGAGAAAATATCCGATCTACCTTTCGGTTATAAGCACAGGCTCTCGAAGCGTTATCTGTTGCGTGACTAGTCCACCTATTAGCTGGGATACCAAGGTCAGATTGAATGTTATGGAATATAAAAAGCTTGAACGAGTGGACATGTACTTGCTAAAAAATTAATTGTAAAAATTGTTATCTAGTGTAAAGTAGTATGTAGGTATTAACTATATCTAAGAAATTAAGAATAAGATTATTAAAAATATAATGACATGTAGAAAATTGAAATTAAACAAGTTCATAATAATAATACATAAATTAGATTAGTTCTTAGTATATAACATACATTTGAATATAGGTAAAGCCTTTGAAAAATGTTTGTACCATAAAATAAATCGTTAAATAACAAAAAAAAAACAAGTTTTTGGAACATCATGACAATTTATATGATTTTTTTTATGAATTGATAAATTTTTATGCTACATATGTTTTCTTACATTGATATTTGAAGCATTGTACTTGAAAAGGAGTTTTTTTCCTAGGACAGACATTAAATCTTCCAACTGAATTATTTATTTTTATTGGAGGAAAATTTTTATTGGAGAAATAGTTTTATTGGAGGAACATTTTTATACACTTTAATTTAAAAAATATAAAACGTCTACTGATTTTATTGTCATTGCTCAATTCTCATAATATATTATTTCTCAAGATAATTATATCTTTATTAACCCTTCTTTCCCTGTGATGTGTAACTAGTACACATTGCTTCTAAAAACTTTAATATCTCTATAAATATAATAGATACTGAGTACAGATTTTAGGTATTCCTCCGAAATACATTTACGCATTGAATGAAAAAATAATATTAAGAATAATTACATTTATCGGTTGCATCAGATATATTTTGTGAAAATCGGGAATAAATTCGCCAATACAATCAAACGTGTGCCAGTGTGTGATGTAGGTATATTCATTCTAAAAATCCGTATGGGTGAGCAAGCGATGCTATTCACGTCTCACTCTCACTCTACTTCGGTATATGGGAACGCAAAAAACAGAATCTCAGTTCGGTCGTTTATCTCGTTTAGTAGCCAGCCGGCTTTCGTTCGAGGTGGTCGTTTCGCCCGTTTTGTGAACGTCGGCCGATGTTTTTTTTTCATGTTTTCAGCAATTAAATTTCAGTTATTATCACTTTTGACTTCAAATTTAATTAATTTAAGTGATTGGCTATGAATATTCTTATTTTTTCTATTTTAAATAGTTTATTTTTACATGTGTATTGATGTGTATTAAATACACAACAAAGGAACGCGTGGATTTTTTTAGCACAGGAAGGGAAAGGTTAAAAGGAAATTTAAAGTGTTTCTAATGATTTCTACATAATAAAAAATTTATATCAAACAAATTTTGTTTGGGTCTTCACATATTTAAAAAAATATTCGAAAACAATATGTTATTGGAAATTTTAAACATTTTATTCGTAATGACAAACATTTAACTTTAATGAATAGTAACAGTCCCGTGAACTCTTCTGACCTTTGAATAAATACATAGTAACAGTCCCGTGAACTCTTGTGACCTTTGAATAAATACATAGTAACAGTCCCGTGAACTCTTCTGACATTTGAATAAATAGTAACAGTCCCGTGAACTCTTCTGACATTTGAATAAATAGTAACAGTCCCGTGAACTCTTCTGACATTTGAATAAATAGTAACAGTCCCGTGAACTCTTCTGACATTTGAATAAATAAATCTTTATTTTACTTAACATTTTCGTCATTTTACGTCTTCTGGTTTTTAAGCAAAATGAAAGGTATTTTAGTTGTAAAGTAAATTAATAAATATACAATATTTCAAGTTTCGTTATATTTAATATTCAATAAAAACCCTTTTTAAAAGCGTAGAAAGACATTTTATTTATTACCAGAAAAAAAAAACGTTTATCTGAATATAAATACACAATGAAATAATAAATGGTAAAGCCTATTAAATATACAGTCTGACATTAATAGCTAATTTGGGAACATAAAATAGATTCGCATCGTAAATCTTTATTTGATAATATGACGTGGTTCATTAGCTTACTTCAATTTATATCTTTTTTTTCTTATGTCATTAGTCAAACCAAATTTATCATTTATTTGGATCATATAATTCATACATAAATTATATATTTGAAAAATTTGAATCTTGTGTATTTACAAAGCTTTCGATTTTTTTTGTATTATTTTAAGTTTAGGCGTCAATATTGGGGAGATTTTGAAATATTGTAATTTGTTTAGAAAAACACTTTTTTTCCACTTGATATAACGGTGTAGCCCTACTGGTTTGAAGGTTTTTACCTCAACATCAGAGGAGCATAAAATGACTTGTCTGCACTCCCCTGATAATGACGTGAAGCCTTTAAACTGGTAGGGTTGTGCCATTATCTTTAGTTTAAAACTGGAAAGCATGTGCCATTATCTTAAGTTTAAAACTGGCAGGTAGGGTCGTGCCATTGTCTTAAGTTTAAAACTGGTAGCGTTATGCTATTATCTTAAGTTTAAAACTGGTAGGGGTTTCCCATTATCTTAAGTTTGAAAAAAAAACGTATTTGACTAAACGAATTACAACGAAAATTTTAATTTATATACTCGTTTTTTTTCTTACATACGAGGGTCATCTAGAAAGTAAGGTTACAACATTTATGTAGGATTGAAAGTTTCTTCTATTTAATTGAAATTCACAGGATACTTCACAAACTTATTAAAATATTTTTCAATGTTATTGCCGTCGAGATCGAGACATTTCTGTAGTCAGGGCACCAGCTTTTGTATGCCAGTGTCATAGACCTCCGCCGCCAGCTCTTTTAGCCACTTCTTCACAGCTTCCTCGACCTCCTGATCGTTGAAAAATTGTTGGGGTGTAGTGACATACCCACGACTCATCCCTTGTCATGATAGAGTCCAGAAAAGCTTCTCCTTCTTGTGCAAAGCGATCCAAAAATTCACGAGCGGTGGTCACGCGATTTTAACGGTGCTCCGGTGTGAGCATTCTGGGCACCCATCTCGCACACAACTTCATGTAAGCAAGTTTTTCCGACCCAATATTACCAAGGAGACTTCGAGAAATATCAGGAAGTTCTTCATGAAGGTCGTCAAGCGTCACACAGCGGTCATTTCGCACTTGTTCTTTAATTTTCTTAAATTTTTTGCACAAGTTCGTCAGAAATCACTGACTTGCCTCGTCGTATCATTACGGCCTTCTCTGTACAGCCTAACCCACTTCGTGACATGTTGTTGACTCATCATATCACTTCTATAAACTTCCATGAGCTTCCGATGGGTATTCGCGGCGGTATTGTTCTGCAAAGTCAAAAAATGTATGACCGCGCGGATCTCGCACGGATGGGAGGGGGCGGGAGCGTGCGACGACCTCTTCATCGGAATAATTTATTGTGACTGAACAAAATGGCCAACAAATACGCGGGACCAAACAAACTGACCGTTAGGATCCCCCCTACACGCCAGGTGTGGCAAGTTTGAAACAAAAAATTTCCCCCGGCCTCAGGAGCCCTTGTAACCTTACTTTCTAGAAAAGGAATAAAACATAAGATCAATAATTTTCATATTCATAATTTAACTGATACCATTGTATTATTTTGAATTGAAATAAAACCACTGTTACATTATTTCAAAGGTGCTAACGATATATTTTTGTGCTCTTTGTATTTAACCACTTGAAAATGATCCTTCCATATAATATTTCTTTATTTATTTAATTAACGACACAACAGTGTCTTTATATACAAATGAACATGTGACAGGTTATAAAGTACTTAAAATTATTGACAAATTATACAAAACTTTATCTTAAACTAACATGAAGATACAAAAAGCAATATTCGTTAAGCATATGTTAACCAGCGCAAAAGCATATGTCGCCAAAGCATATGTCGTTAACCAGCGCATGTAAACGGATTTTTATGTGTTATACAAGTTTTCGAAATATTTTATAAAAAACTTTAGTAAATATTAACATGTTTCGAGTTTATTCTCATTAACGTAAATTTTATTTATAAATATTTTAACAATAATAAAACGTAACTATATATTTTGATAAAAAAACCTTCAGAATTTAAAAAGAAGGGACACTAAATACCTTTTGTGTTTCTGCCGTCTTTTTAAAATTTGAACGGTTGCATGAAACCAACAATCAAATTATCCGTATATCTATTGTTTTTTTAAATTATCATGACAATTATTCCTTCCATATAGAGGCAAAGAGGTATCAACTGTGGGTTTATTTCGTAACTTTCCCGTATTTTAAATAAAATAATTTATATTTGGCAAGATAATCACAGAAAATCGGCATTTTAAGACAACTTATTGCTCACCTAAGACACATTTATTTGTTTTATTCTATAGGAAACTAAATTAATAGTATGTCAAGACCATGTGACAATTCTAAAGGAAACTTAATTAAAAGTATGTCGAGACCTATAGCAATTCAACTTGATGTTTAACGACACGATTAACGGCAATCGATAAAGTTATTTTTGTATATAAATTGAAATTTTCGCGATTTGGTATAGATATGAGTATTTTTCTGTGTTTAATGTGGACAAACTTCTTTCAAAAAATAATATTAAAAAAAAATAATAATATACCGTTAAAGTGTAGTAAATGTACAAAATAAATATAAGAAGATTTCGCTTTTTTTTGTATTTTCGCCCCAATATCTAGTCTGTAGAATAATGTTTTTTATTTGACAACACAAGTGTTATCCAAAGAAACTTTAACCCAATCTTCTCAAAACCATTCAATAGGAAATGTTGACAACTTCGAGCAACTATTTTCAATGGGGAAATTCTGAAACGTTCTCTCCGCAGCGGCACTAAAACAAATCCGGACTCGCACTGCTATCGAGTCTCATCGCATATTCACAAAGCTCCTGGAGTTACTGGGAAATTCTGAATTATGACCCGAAAAGCGTTAAGCTTGAATGCGACATAATATCTCTCATTTATTAATGCTTTTGAACAGTCAGAATCCAAATCGAGCAGAGAATGTGCGAAGCGAACTTTTCGCTCGCTCGTAGATAAATGTTGAATGCTTCGTACTGTGTTGTAAGATAAAACTTTTCTTATTCATCTTATTATTATAAAATGACAATTTATACAATGATGTTAAGAGAACAAACACTGCTTAAGGGCTCAAATATACGCTAAGGGATTATTGCACCCCAGCCAGAAACCATCAAGGCTAGCAAATATTTTTGAATGACCTTTTATTGAAATAAAATAAAATAAATAAACAATGTTAAATATAGAAATTCCTTAATAAAGACAAACTTAGAAGTGAAGCCCACTTTTATCGATAGTTTAAAAATATTATAAATATATAGTTTAAGTTTAATGATAGGTAGGTAATGGCTGAGGTCATTAGGTAATGTATTTCAACGCATCTGAATATGCCCAGAAAAACATATTTTGTAAGAAAACCTCAGAAAACTTATCCACCGAAGACAAACTCCAAAGAAACGGCGGTAGATCCACCGATGTGTGATAGCAACACATTTTGTTTTAAGTGTGGTGAAGTGAATGCGTCGTATACGGGGAAGTGGTGGGCAGAGGAAGCACTATAAAGGCAGTCGGCGAGAGTCGCTTATTTTGTGCGGGGCGTTTGAGGACTGGGAGTTTCTATATTTTTAAGTCTATATTTTTCAATAAGCAATAGGTTAATTGAAAATTGAGTTTCTTGAAAGTTTTTGTCAATATACTACTGCTGATTCACAATAAAATACAATGTTATATAAAAGGAAGTTAATTTCATTCGACAGTCTCAAATGCACGAATGAAGAGAAAAAGCGAGCTTTCACTATCTTTTTTAAAAAGGGTGTTTTTATCAAGCTTCCATATTATGTTAAGTAAAAGAACTTTTATTTCAATGACACAAATAATGAAAGTATCTTTAAAAAGTTACAAATTAAAAGAGAATAGTGTTTTTATAAGATAAATATCGGCATCAATATTGAGTTCCAGTAAACATCAGCTTTTAATTTGTATTTTTTAAAATGAAGAATTTCCATCTACGAGTATATCAGAATCCTCCACACGACCATATCAAGTATACGGCTTCTTACATAAAGTTCGAAAAACGTGCTTAAAGCTTGGGTTACAAGAGAAAACATGATTTTTGGAATTTAATCGTTTTTTTTATTCTTCTTCCCAGTAAACAAGACAAGCATTAGGTTGGACGTCGTATTCAAGATCGTGGACAAAAGACAAAATTCTCTTCAGCCTCATGGATCGAGATTTCGGGTTTCGAACCAATAGAGTAATAATAGAGCGTGTTGCAATACGTGCATGTGAAGATGTAACGACATTCTAACATGTACTGAATAATAAATAGCGTGCAGAGTTTTGTTATGAGACAAGTGGTTTTACTAGACTATAACCTTTATTTTTTGGGAACCATGGTTATACTAAATATAAAATCAACTCCTCTATAATTCGTATGCAAAGACTTGGAAACGAGTTTTGCAACAATTTAGATATTTTTTAATATAAGTATATATAGTATTCGCCAGAATATTACAACAATATTTAGAAATAGCTACCAACTTTGTGGTCTCCTTTATTAATATAAATAACGTAATATAAACAAAACATTAAGGACAATACTTTGCCTCTGGAGTTGAGTAACCATGCATCAACATGTATGAAGCTTTTAATTCTTCAAAGCAACCTGCATTTCGTTCTACTAATGAGGCCATGTGTTTTCTGTATCTCAATATATATATCCATAAAATTCCCACAAAATTCTCAAAGATTATTAAATAATTTTAAAACGATGACTGTAATTTATTATTACTACTGCTTTTTATATCTTAATGTTGGTTTAAGATAAAGTTTTGCATTATTTGTCAATAACTTTAAGTACTTGTATAACCTATCACATGGTTAATTGTATATAAAGACACTGTTGTGTCGTTAATTAAATAAATAAATTAATTAACGGTACCCGGAAAAAAAATTCCCTATGTAGTTAAACCCCCAAAGAAGTGAAACATCTAACCAACTAGGCTATGAGTTTAACCAATAAGACTCATATCTACTAGAAATGTGTCTGAAATATGACAGTGTTATTTACTTCGTTGATAACTTTTAAACTGTATGTAGCTCTTGAAGGGTGTACAAGTACATACCATTATGATGGATCTTGCGGTAGTCCAAAATATGGAAAGCATCCAGCACTAATGTCACATCTAGAAGCCATTCGGTATATATTTTTCACCCTGACAATTATAAATATGGAATTTAAAAAACTTTTTGTCATGAAAAAAATCTACCCTTTTAAACTTTTTCACTCTGACACAATCTTGACGTTTCTTCAACGTGGAAAAAAGTTCATTCTTATTTTACTTGCGTACCTTCTTTGAAAAGTTTGTGGAAACGATTTTTTTTTATATAATGGTTTGCCAAAAAAAAGTTTATAAGAAAATATATAATCTACGTAATACAGCATCGAAAAAAACATGAAAAATTCAGTCTCAAAAGAGGCGATATCTCTTGCTCAGTTTGCAATATTTTTTTAATGTCCCGAGATATAAATTGAATATTTTCTCCACAGATCGCTGAAATATGGTATGCAAAGAAGAACATTCTGATAATACAATGACAAATGATCACAATTTTTTCTCTTTTATTCTGGGTCACGAGTTCCTTCTATTTCAAAATTTCTCTCAAGTATCAGTGACAATATAATAAAATATGAAGGAAGGATTTGGAGGAAATCCGTAAGATTATTTTTGAAATGACGAAATATTCCGGAGGTTTTTTCTAGTTATACCGAGTTCGGTATAAAGATAAATTGTCCTGCTGGAAACTAAGAAGCTCGCATTTTACATCATGATCATCACTATCTTACTTCATTATATTTTGAAGTATACTCACTTACTTATAAAGTACTCGTATTCTCATAAAGACAGAATGTTTGAGTTATAAATTCAAACCTAAAAAATCAACGCTTTGAAACAAAAGTTTAAATATTAATTTAGAGAGAGAAACAATTTATTTTAAAAACAATATTAAAGCTTGTAGTATTTTATATTTAAATCTTTATTATTGGTTTTCAAAAGTCAAAATTTGGTGCCCGGCCGAAGTAGTGCTGAAGTGATTAATTTGTAATTATATACAGTACTAAAAACATATTTGAAAAATGAACAAAAGAAAAAAGTACTTAAAACAAACACGAATACACTTGTTTGTGAATAAAAACATCTATTTCACTGGGCTGTTACGAAAATATCAATTATGTAAACAAAAATGAGAAAATTTGATTTATTTTATAAAAAAATATGCTGTCCCGATAAATGTTTCGTATTCTTGGATAGATGTTTAGAAAAAAAATTGTTACTAGCTTCATCTTAACACGGTCAATTTATATTTTTATGAAAAGTTTAGCGCATTATTTTGACCATCATTTATTCAAATTGTTTAAGTGATGTTATTTGCGTTATAAAACTGCTAAAATAATTTAAACAAAATACTTGGTTCTTATTTTTTTTACTGCAAAGAAATAAATGCATCAAAAAGTAGTGTACATTGCTTGTACACTACTTTTTTTGTTTGTTGAATGTGCTTGAAAAATCCATTAAATTCATATGACACTCAAATATTGTGAGGCTGATTATAATTGATGACACACAAACCAAGGCTTTAATTGAGAATAACCAGCAAATTTCGACACTTGAAATTGAAAATATCAAACAATATGGTGTGCAAGCATTTGGTGAATTTTGGTTATGTTACTTGTTACATTTTTTGAGGACCACATGGTTTTAGCGGAAAAAAATAATGGATAGGGTTTCTGTGGGAGATTTACTGCAAAAACAAATGGATATGAGCGATAAACAGTGGATCGTCTACAACAATGTCAAATAGAAGAGGTCGTAGGGCAAGTAGGATGAATCACCTTTTACCACTCTGAAGGCTGGTCTTCAGCCAAAAAAGGACATGCTGTGTATCTGGAGGGATTAGATAGGAATCGTCTACTACGAACTACTCCCGCACAATTAGATAATCAATTCGAAGATGGGTCCAGAATTAGCCAAAAGAAAAGGTGTCAACTTTCACCAGGACAACACCAGACCTCACATTTCTTTACGTTATCGAAGTTTGTGCTGCGTTTTTGTAGGTTTAATTGTCAACGTTTCTAGAATCCCTAAGATAAGAACTGCAATGTTTTTGAAATACCAGGCACCAATACTTTGTATAACTTTCAGCAGACCTTATTTGAAATATATTTAAATGTATTTTTGTTTACAAATAAACATATCTGACACCCTAATTTGTTGGAATCAAATCAGAAATCCGTGCATGTAAGACAATAACCAAGGCAAGAGTCTTGTGTCTAGGGTGGTTGTTAATGACATGAGTCAAGAGGCAAGAGTCTTGTGTCTAGGGTGGTGATTATATTTGATGTATTATTAATTACAAGTGGATTTTTTTTGGAATAATACTATTTCATTCCAACTACCACCTCAAGAGCGCTTCTAAGGTTTTGATAAGGTAGCTAGTTTGTGCTAAATAACCCAGTCCTGGACACACCGGAGGACCCACCTGAAATAGTTATTCTAGTATGCTAACCACTTATCCGCGGCACTCACAAATTCAAGCATTTTCTTTCTTGAATATAATTTCAAAGTTATCATCTTCGTCACGCCATGTCTTTATTGTGTTATGCAGAAAAAACAGATCACCACTTCAACTTATTATGGAATACGTTAGTCGCTTCTGCCACGTTCATACAAATATCAGTATGCATACTCTCATATTACAAAAGCTTTTCACTGTACCATCTTTCAGAATTTATAGTGCTAATTTTCGCTAGATCTTTTTAAATTTCTTATACCTTCAATATTACTTGAACATATTATTTTTGCAATTCTGTCATCATTAATTCTTTTTACGTGGGTGGCCGAACCATCTGCATGTTCTTTTCTTCATTTTAAACACTGGGTCTTCTTTCTACTAGCATTTTTTCTAAATGTCATCATTCCTTATAATGTCATTAATAGTTTTTTTTACACACATTCTATACAAATATTTAATTTCTATGTAATTATTATTTCTTTCATCACTCTTTTGTTATGTTCAAGTTTTTGATTTTAAAAATGCCGTAATAAATATCTGCAATAAAATTTCTACGAAAAAAATTTTTTTTCACGTTTTATTATAAATTGGTGTATAAAATATGTCATTTTGGAATAAAAAAATATATACATCCAGTCACCTATTGAATTTAATTTCTTTGAACGGGACTCAAATTAAGCCTTTTTTTTTTCAAGGAATAAAGGAAACCACCCCTCAGACTTGGTGACACGTTTTCTTTGTTTAAAGCGATAAAGGACGGGAATTTTTCTTGATATTCCGTAAATCATCGGCTTCCAATAATCCAGCTGATATATGTCGTTTAAGTGTCGGGAGAAGCTTTTTGCTGTTACGTGAGTCCTTTTACTAAGATAATAAAACTTTTTTGTTCGTTGTCAAAGTGTCATAAAAAACTGAAAGCTTAAATGGACTTGTTGAAAGTTCTTTTTTTGTATTCAAAATTACTTTCAATTTTTTACTCCATCTGATATATTATCGATATGTGAAAATAAAAAATTCAATATAATGATACAACCATCATTTTAAATGTCACTCTTTATATTCAAATATATATATTTTATGCTTTACACAACATTGAGTAAGGAATATTTTAAAAGTTTAACAATATAAAAATTATTAAGATTGAGACATTTTTCTTGAGATTTGGCATACTTTAATAATACAATGTGCATTGGAAGTGCTTTACATCTCGTTCGTGAGAATATGCGAATAATCCATAATTATATTAAAAATATTTTAGGCCAAATAGAAGTCTTTACTTGCGCCAATAATATATGAACTGGAATAACAAATACCTGAGAATAAACAGTACGATCAACACACACAAAGTGTTTGTGACACCAATCGTAACTTATAAAAGAGTCTAAATCAGTCCCTTGTAACGTTCATGTCCCTTGTAACGTTTGTAACGTTTAGCTGTTTGTAAGATAGATTTGAATTCTGAGTGGGAGTTAGCACATATGTGATAATTTATAGCTGTTATCAAATATATATTGTATGTTTTACGTGTGGAAATTTCTATAAATTTACGTACTAGTCGCAGTATGTACCGGTTTTTCATCCAATGGTTACTTTACGTGTTTAAAATAGGTAATGTTACGTCAGATTCTTTGCATTTGTTATTTTTATGCATTTAAGTTTTGTGTTCATCCTGTATGGTTCAAACGCTTTTTTTTTTGTTAGACCGATCAATTATTCACCACAATAATATGAATCTAAAGTAAGGATGATGAACCTTCTTGAAAGAATGTTTCATAGCTTGTGCCGACTTTCTATTTGAGATTTTACTAATAAAAATAAGATTATTAAGCGTCTTCGAAAATTGTCAAGAAGCAGTACTGCCAAAGATCGAATTCGGATGTTAAATAAGGACTGATTGAGTTAGAACACTTGCAGTTAGTATTATTTCTTAGTAATTTAGTTTGGAAAAATAAATTTCTGTAACTAAAAATAAATAAGAAAATAATTTGTGAACCGTTGAAGAGTGCGTCAACGTGGCATTATTAGAAAATACAGTTAAGTAGTTTAAGTGAGTAAAAATCGGTTTTCGGCACATTTAAGAAGATGAAAAAAATTTCAACCGCTAATTTGACAATGTTAGGGTCAACGTATATTTGCAAATAATGATTTTCGTTGATGAATTTTATCAAATTAAACGTGAGAATTTATTTGCATTGATCAAGTTTAACTGAATCATGTGTGGGATTAAAAATCTGCAACTTAAAAATGTGAATTAGTAAATTGGCATCAGGCAAACAACAAAAACTCATTTAGATGGTAATTTTGAAAAATATATACGAAATCTAAACATTTTATTATATTTACAATAAACAAAATTGTGTAGAAACATATTTAAATTTTAAATTTTAATTTTCGTAATATATTTATCTGACATTAGAATATTTATTTTCAGAATTGTTTTATATTTTTTGACACACTTAATGAAATAGGTTCACCATCTCTGATCTTAAAGGTTTTATTTATTTATTTTCTAATTTTACAACAACTAACGAAAACGTTCCGATTCGGTTCTCATTTAAGAATAAAAGAAAAAAAAAAGTCAAAAACCCCTTTTATATAATTCAAAGATAAAGGTGACAGATGAAAAGAAGATAGTTTTTCTCATTTAAGATAAACACGAGACACAAGACATTCGCTGAAATCTCAGCTTTCAGCAGGTCTTACAAAACGCCGGCATTCGTAATGCTATACCATACAACAGTGCTTTTCAACTCAGAAGACGATTTGGTCAGAAACCCAAAAAAACTTACCTGCGGATTTTATTATTTACATGTGTTACCCTTTGTGCCCTTCTCCTTTTTTAGATTTTATCAAACTTTAAAAAATAATACTACTAGGTTCATATTCTAATAAAAAAAAGGATTATACAATTTCATCTTCATCACTTTATGCTTCCCATGATTATACAATTTCATCTTCATCACTTTATGCTTCCCATGATTATACAATTTCATCTTCATCACTTTATGCTTCCCATGATTATACAATTTCATCTTCATCACTTTATGCTTCCCATGATTATACAATTTCATATTTATCACTTTATACTTCCCATGCTTTGAGTCACAGTCCTGTTCTACGCCAACAAGATTTTCGTGTCGTATTGCAAGCTCAATCTGTCGTCAAATGGTTATTATATATGTATGTATTGGGTGACATATGAAAAGTATTTTCTTCTGGATCCGCTAAGAAAACTGTTTATATGGCTAAGCGTCGTTTTCTTTATTTCTGTTAGTTACATTATTAGAGACACCTAGAATATTATTAAAATTTCCCCTTCTGCGCTAAAAAAATCCGCGCGTTCCGGTGCTGTGTGTTCAATAAACATCAATACACATGTAAAAATGAGCCATTTAAAATCGGATAAATAAGAATATTCATAGTCAAGTGAAAAAATTAATTAAATTTTAAGTCAAATGTGATAATTTTTGAAATTTAATTGCTGAAAAACATGAAAAAAACATCGGCCGACGTTCACAAAATGGGCAATGTGACCACCTCAAATGACTGCCTGAAAGATACTGAATCGAGAGAAGCGAGCGAACTGAGATTCTATTTCTTGCGTTCCCATATACCGAAGTAGATTGAGAGTTAGACACGAATAGCGTCGCCTCTCACCCATTGCAATTTTTTAGAATGAATATACCTACGTCACACACTGGCACACGTTTGATTGTATTGGTGAATTTATTCCCAATTTTCACAAAATATCTCTGATGCAACCGATATGTGCTAATTATTATTAATATTTTTTTTTATTCAATGTGTAAATGTATTGCAGAGGAATACCTAAACTCTTAACTCAGTATTTATTATATTTATAAAAATATTAAAGTTTTTAGAAGCACTGTGTACTAGTTACATGTCACAGGGAAGGAAGAGTTAAGAAAACTATTTATATATGGTTCAAAGGCTGTTAATAACAAAAAGTATGAGAATCTTTCGTACTTAAATGAAGATATTTTTAGGAAGCTGGAAGTACTGAAATATTGAAGGAATGCAAGGAAGAAGATGTTCTTCAGCAAAGCAAAATTTACCAAATTAATGAAATGGCTAGTACTTTATTCAGTGCTGCACTTAACATATCATGTCTCAGGACCAAAAGTAGTGATGGCTAATCATTCATTCAGTTGCAGATCATCAGAGAACAACAATACTCAGCAATGAGTAGTTACCTAATAAAAATAGTAAAAAGACAATTTCTATATCATCGTTTCGTGAGCAGATTCTACTAATGAGCGTCTCACCTCGGGACTAGAGCCCATTATTATTGACAAATAAGTTTTTTACAAAATAAATATATATGTAAAAGAACAGAAAGATAGTACCTGCGGACGTAAGATAAAGTGCTTTGCGGCATTTATATTTGTTACGAAAAACAAATTTGGTAAGAAAACCACAGAAAACTACCAATGTAAAATGAACTTTAATGAAACCTTTGTACTGGTAGTTCTTTCCATATGTTATTGTAACATATTTGGTTTTTGATACAGTGTTTATATATAATCGTGGTAAGACCTACTAAAAGGGGATATCTTTAAATGCCTCCTAAAGCTGCATACGCCATCCATATCTTTAACCCTTCCCTTACGGTGATAAAATTGAAACGCGCGCTCCGGTGTTAGGTAGTGAGTACGCGATCAAAAATTTGCAATTTTAAATCGGAAAAATAAGAAAATTCATAGATAATCCCCTTAATTAATTATAATTGAAGTTAAAAATTATAATAGTTGAGATTTATTTGCTGAAAACATTAAAAAACCATCTGACAACGCTCACGGAACGGGCGTAGATCTAGTCTCGTTGTCAGCCCAACAGCTACTGCGGCGCGGCAGAGTTGGTGGCTAACCCGGGCGTGGCTTACACTTGCGAGGCTGAGACAATTGAGCTCCTCACAATTCAGTGGAGTATGCAAGAGTGAGATGCGAATATAGTGTCGCGCTTCCTGCATACTCTTCACCTATCGTCAAGACGACGCACTCGCAGCGTTTAAATGCAAATTTGTTTTCGATCTTTACAAAACACCTACGATGTAGTCGATAAATTCTAATTATTATTGATATTATTTTTTAAATCAATGGGTAAATATATTATGGAGGAATAACTTAAATCTTAACCTTGTGTTTATTATATTTATAGATATATTGATGGTTATTAGAAGCAACGTGTAGAAGATACCCAACACAGGGAAGGAAAGGTTAACAAAGAGGCAGATCACGCCAAACGTCCAGCAACGGCAAAGTTCTATCACAATACCTCGTTTTTTTATGTATTTGGAATAATCAAATTGTAAAATTTTTACTTCTCTCCAAAGAAACATCTCTTAGACACATATTCAAAAGATAAAACGGAGACATTCTAAGAAAAGATCCGAATACAAAGATCTTATGTTTGCAATCAATTCGTTAGGGACTCTTGAGCTAATGAAAGATTTTAATAAAAACACAATTAAGACGACAGTAGCATTTATTTAGCAAAATAACAATTAAATTTTGAAACCTTATTACATGTAATAAATGTTTGTAATTTATTTTTATCAAACACTGTTTATGACGGTATAACCCTACCGGTTTCAAGGCTTTCCCCTCATCTTCAGGGGAGCGCAAACAAGACTAAATACTGTTCGAACTAGCACCGATATACACGCTTCAACGGTTGGGGGCTGGAGGGTGGAGGAGGGGAGAAAGGCATGGGACAATTTCGGCCAAGAGCGGAGAGATTTTGGGTAAATAACTGTTCAACAGATGTTCCAATCGGTATACTGATTTAGAAATTTCTAGGGCCTCTAATCTGTCCAATTTATTTCCGTTACCACTGATATGTAAGAATTTGGCATCATCGATAGAAAAAGTATGATCCTCGCGGTGACAATGATTAGCCATTTCAGAATAAATTAGAGGATTTGTTAAGGCGGATTTGTGTTCACGAAATTTCTTTTCAAAAGATCTTCCTGTCTTTCCTATATAGAAATGATCACAGTCAGCACATAAAAGTTTATACACACCACTGTTGCTAAGTATTCCATTTTTGCCTTGCCATAAACAACATAATAAATGTTTATTTTCAGAGATGATCTTCATCGTGCCCTTAATAGTGACGAACGTGATCTATAAAATGCAGAGCATATTAATGTAATTTTCTTGGGGGGGAAACGCGGTGGTTTCCTATGGCCTTCCACATTAAGAAACTATATTCAGGTTTAAAATTTAAAATGAGTATAGTATTTCAGATTTATTAACTAAGAATTTAATTTATAAAAAATATTTTCAAGCACTATTAAAAATGAAACGCCGGTCAAGATGCGAGGAGGGTATTAGTCAGAACCATACAAATCTGACAAATTTCTCCATATATACTGTTACCAGTTCGCGAGCCATTAGTTTGAAATCAGTAATGCAACAAACTACGGTCATATACCACGGACACCATTTAAATTCTCTCTCAAGCTCAGGAGCTGAACGCCCTCATGTAATTAACATTTCTTAAGCTCGGGTTATTTTTGTCCGGTTGCCTCTGTGAGCTTTGTGCATAGAGAAACGTTTTAACAAAGCTACAGCATTAACCTGCACTGTTCGGACCAGTGAATTGTTCGGAACAAAAGTGCATGCACATTAGTTACTTCTATGTTCACATTTCTGATTTTCAGATTTGAGTAAAATGCTACAGTTTCAAAAAGTTTGCCCATTGTTTCGCTTGAATGAGTATATTTCTCAAATAACCAAGTTTGTATCCTTTGTAGCATTATTTCATTGTACTTGTACATAATAAAAATCTGTTTTAATTTATTGCAAACAAAAAAAATTATTTCTTTTAAATATACACGATTTTAAAATCAAAGAAATATTCAAATTAACGCTTTACAATTTTCAAGGAAACATAATGTATGCATTTAATAATAAAATTAGACTTTTATGAATTAACATAATAAAAAGGCGTACAGGATTATATTTGTTCCCTTGTTCTGTGAAAAGGCATTTGCAATGTTCGCAAAAAGCAGAAGGCATGGATTCTTAGACATAGTCTTCTTCTTCTTCCTGGCACTGTCCCAACTCATTGGTGATCTGTTGGGGTCGGCTATTCTCAGGCTGTATGTTCTTCGGTTATGGGTGTCGCCTTCATCTAGGCCGTTTCTCTGCAGGATTTTGGAGCATTAAGTTATCCAGGAACTTTTTGGTCTTCCTCTGGACGGCTGTCGAGGAACATCCACGATCCACAGACATTGCCTGATTTACCGTATGGTCTGGTGGTCTCCGTCTTATGTGCCCGTACTATCTCAGCTATCACTCTTTCAGCTTATTGTTTATGTCAGTGACCCCCAGGCTACCACGAATGCGTGAGCTCTTAATTTTGTATTTAAGTGACATTCCTGTCAACCACCTAAGCATTCGCATTTCTATTTCAAGTTGCCTAGAGTAGGAGGTGTACATAGTCCAACATTCTTAACCATACATAATCGCTGGTCTAACGACAGTCCGGTATACCTTTCCTTTTAGTTTTATAGGCATTTTTGGGTCACACAAGACTCCTGTTACCGATCTGAATTTCATCCGTCCCACACTTATTATATGGTCAACATCCGCGGCGCACCTTCGGTCTTTGCGAATGAGTGAGCCCAGATACTTAAATGAGTTACATCCAGCCAATATTTCCCCATCGAGCTGCATTGAAGGAGTTGTGTCATTTGGGTCTTCAAATGGCAGGTATAGATATTTGAAGGCTTAGTGAAGCATCGAATGGCCAGTGTGAGAAAGAGAAAAGCAGGTGTCAAAAAACGTGATCCAAAAACGTGATCCGGAGTACTTTACTCTATCAAGCACTTGAACTTAATGAAATATGATCAATTTTTAAACTATATCTAGCTAGCATTTCTAGTTAATATAAAATTTGGTATTTTGATTATATTTTTCATATGTTTGTATTGAACTTGTTTATGTGTCACCCCACTACGTATTAGTATATTACAAAATATAAAATGATATATAGATTTTATATGCCTGCATTAAATTTACCTAAAAATGTGGAAAAAATTAATAAATATCAGTGGGCAGTACATAAGCACTAATCAATCAATTAAGGTTGAAAATAGTCAAAAAGTATGACATCAAGACTAGAATACGAATTATATTGAATGGTAATATGTGACTCGAGATTTTTATTCGTTATAAGAATCCAAAGAGGAACTATGGAATCCTGAAGGCGGATCCTGTTGTCAATCTGAACAAAAATAACAATTAACTAGTAATATACGGTAATTGATTAATTTCTGTCAATGTTTTTTTAATGACGATTAAAAATATACTGTGCGGAATTTCTATCTATGATGTTTGGACAGATATCAAACAATTTCAATAAAATAATGACGCAGTTAGATTAATCCGATGTCTTTTTTTTTTCTTCATAAAACTACGAATACTATTTTAACACGTTCAGTGCCGACCTTATAATATCGAAGTACCCCTATAGTAAAAACCTTTTTTTTTTTTAGATATGTCTTGTACGAGTATTACATTAAATTTTAATACAGTACCACCTAGGAAGCTTATTGCCAATCTCTTCCAACTAAATTGAAAGACATTAAATAGGCCTGAAGTGAAACCACACTGGTATCTTTTTTCTAAAACTTAAGGTTTCAACGGGAATTGAACCCGTAACCCCGATATGGGAGACAAGTGTATTTTCAAGTAGGCCACAGAGGTCATCTAAGTGTGATCGCTAACTAATGTTCTCCTTTTATGTAAAGTGATGGCTAACTAATACGCTCCTTTTATGTAAAGGATGGCTAACTAATGCTCTCCTTTTATGTAAAGGATGGCTAACTAATGCTCTCCTTATATGTAAAGGATGGCTAACTAATGCTCTCCTTTTATGTAAAGGATGGCTAACTAATGCTCTCCTTTTATGTAAAGGATGGCTAACTAATGCTCTCCTTTTATGTAAAGGATGGCTAACTAATGCTCTCCTTTTATGTAAAGGATGGCTAACTAATGCTCTCCTTTTATGTAAAGGATGGCTAACTAATGCTCTCCTTTTATGCAAAGGATTGCTAACTAATGCTCGCCTTTTATGTAAAGGATGGCTAACTAATGCTCTCCTTTTATGAAAAGGATGGCTAACTAATGCTCTCCTTTTATGTAAAGGATGGGTAACTAATTCTCTCTTTTTATGTAAAGGATGGCTAACTAATGCTCTCCTTTTATGTAAAGGATGGCTAACTAATGCTCTCCTTGTATGTAAAGGATGGCTAACTAATGCTCCCTTTTATGCAAAGGATGGCTAACTAATGCTCGCCTTTTATGTAAAAGATGGCTAACTAATGCTCTCCTTTTATGTAAAGGATGGCTAACTAATGCTCTCCTTTTATGTAAAGGATGGGTAACTAATGTTCTCCTTTTATGTAAAGTGATGGCTAACTAATACGCTCCTTTTATGTAAAGGATGGCTAACTAATGCTCTCCTTTTATGTAAAGGATGGCTAACTAATGCTCTCCTTTTATGTAAAGGATGGCTAACTAATGCTCTCCTTTAATGTAAAGGATGGCTAACTAATGCTCTCCTTTTATGTAAAGGATGGCTAACTAATGCTCTCCTTTTATGTAAAGGATGGCTAACTAATGCTCTCCTTTTATGTAAAGGATGGCTAACTAATGCTCTCCTTTTATGTAAAGGATGGCTAACTAATGCTCTCCTTTTATGCAAAGGATTGCTAACTAATGCTCGCCTTTTATGTAAAGGATGGCTAACTAATGCTCTCCTTTTATGAAAAGGATGGCTAACTAATGCTCTCCTTTTATGTAAAGGATGGGTAACTAATGCTCTCTTTTTATGTAAAGGATGGCTAACTAATGCTCTCCTTTTATGTAAAGGATGGCTAACTAATGCTCTCCTTGTATGTAAAGGATGGCTAACTAATGCTCTCTTTTTATGTAAAGGATGGCTAACTAATGCTCTCCTTTTATGTAAACAATGGCTAACTAATGCTCTCCTTGTATGTAAAGGATGGCTAACTAATGCTCTCCTTTTATGCAAAGGATGGCTAACTAATGCTCGCCTTTTATGTAAAAGATGGCTAACTAATGCTCTCCTTTTATGTAAAGGATAACTAACTTATGCTCTCCTTTTATGAAAAGGATGGCTAACTAATGCTCTCCTTTTATGTAAAGGATGGGTAACTAATGCTCTCTTTTTATGTAAAGGATGGCTAACTAATGCTCTCCTTTTATGTAAAGGATGGCTAACTAATGCTCTCCTTGTATGTAAAGGATGGCTAACTAATGCTCTCCTTTTATGCAAAGGATGGCTAGCTAATGCTCTCCTTTTATGTAAAGGATGGGTAACTAATGCTCTCCTTTTATGTAAAGGATGGCTAACTAATGCTCTCCTTTTATGTAAAGGATGGGTAACTAATGCTCTCCTTTTATGTAAAGGATGGCTAACTAATGCTCTCCTTTTATGTAAAGGATGGGTAACTAATGCTCTCCTTTTATGTAAAGGATGGCTAACTAATGCTCTCCTTTTATGTAAAGGATGGCTAACTAATGCTCTCCTTTTATGCAAAGGATGGCTAACTAATGCTCTCCTTTTATGTAAAGGATGGCTAACTAATGCTCTCCTTTTATGTAAAGGATGGCTAACTAATGCTCTCCTTTTATGTAAAGGATGGGTAACTAATGCTCTCCTTGAATGTAAAGGATGGCTAACTAATGCTCTCCTTTTATGCAAAGGATAGCTAACTAATGCTCGCCTTTTATGTAAAAGATGGCTAACTAATGCTCTCCTTTTATGTAAAGGATGGCTAACTAATGCTCTCCTTTTATGTAAAGGATGGGTAACTAATGCTCTCCTTTTATGTAAAGGATGGTTAACTAATGCTCTCCTTTTATGTAAAGGATGGCTAACTAATGCTCTCCTTTTATGTAAAGGATGGGTAACTAATGCTCTCCTTTTATGTAAAGGATGGCTAACTAATGCTCTCCTTTTATGTAAAGGATGGCTAACTAATGCTCTCCTTTTATGTAAAGGATGGCTAACTAATGCTCTCCTTGTATGTAAAGGATGGCTAACTAATGCTCTCCTTTTATGCAAAGGATGGCTAACTAATGCTCGCCTTTTATGTAAAAGATGGCTAACTAATGCTCTTCTTTTATGTAAAGGATGGCTAACTAATGCTCTCCTTTTATGTAAAGGATGGGTAACTAATGCTCTCCTTTTATGTAAAGGATGGCTAACTAATGCTCTCCTTTTATGTAAAGGATGGCTAACTAATGCTCTCCTTTTATGCAAAGGATGGCTAACTAATGCTCCCCTTTTATGTTAAGGATGGCTTACTAATGCTCTCCTTTTATGTAAAAGATGGGTAACTAATGCTCTCCTTTTATGTAAAGGATAGGTAACTAATGCTCTCCTTTTATGTAAAGGATGGCTAGCTAATGCTCTCCTTTTATGTAAAGGATGGCTAACTAATGCTCTCCTTGTATGTAAAGGATGGCTAACTAATGCTCTCCTTTTATGCAAAGGATGGCTAACTAATGCTCGCCTTTTATGTAAAAGATGGCTAACTAATGCTCTCCTTTTATGTAAAGGATGGCTAACTAATGCTCTCCTTTAATGTAAAGGATGGGTAACTAATGCTCTCCTTTTATGTAAAGGATGGTTAACTTATGCTCTCCTTTTATGTAAAGGATGGCTAACTAATGCTCTCCTTTTATGTAAAGGATGGCTAACTAATGCTCTCCTTTTATGCAAAGGATGGCTAACTAATGCTCTCCTTTTATGTTAAGGATGGCTTACTTATGCTCTCCTTTTATGTAAAGGATGGGTAACTAATGCTCTCCTTTTATGTAAAGGATGGCTAACTAATGCTCTCCTTTTATGTAAAGGATGGGTAACTAATGCTCTCCTTTTATGTAAAGGATGGGTAACTAATGCTCTCCTTTTATGTAAAGGATGGTTAACTAATGCTCTCCTTTTATGTAAAGGATGGCTAACTAATGCTCTCCTTTTATGTAAAGGATGGGTAACTAATGCTCTCCTTTTATGTAAAGGATGGCTAACTAATGCTCTCCTTTTATGTAAAGGATGGCTAACTAATGCTCTCCTTATATGTAAAGGATGGTTAACTAATGCTCTCCTTATATGCAAAGGATGGCTAACTTATGCTCCCCTTTTATGTTAAGGATGGCTAACTAATGCTCTCCTTTTATGTAAAGGATGGCTAACTAATGCTCTCCTTTTATGCAAAGGATGGGTAACTAATGCTCTCCTTTTATGTAAAGGATGGGTAACTAATGCTCTCCTTTTATGTAAAGGATGGCTAACTAATGCTCTCCTTTTATGTAAAGGATGGCTAACTAATGCTCTCCTTTTATGCAAAGGATGGCTAACTAATGCTCTCCTTTTATGTAAAGGATGGCTAACTAATGCTCTCCTTTTATGTAAAGGATGGCTAACTAATGCTCTCGTTTTATGTAAAGGATGGGTTACTAATGCTCTCCTTTAATGCAAAGGATGGCTAACTAATGCTCGCCTTTTATGTAAAAGATGGCTAACAAATGCTCTCCTTTTATGTAAAGGATGGCTAACTAATGCTCTCCTTTTATGTAAAGGATGGGTAACTAATGCTCTCCTTTTATGTAAAGGATGGTTAACTAATGCTTTCCTTTTATGTAAAGGATGGCTAACTAATGCTCTCCTTTTATGTAAAGGATGGGTAACTAATGCTTTCCTTTTATGTAAAGGATGGGTAACTAATGCTCTCCTTTTATGTAAAGGATGGCTAACTAATGCTCTCCTTTTATGTAAAGGATGGGTAACTAATGCTCTCCTTTTATGTAAAGGATGGCTAACTAATGCTCTCCTTTTATGTAAAGGATAGCTAACTAATGCTCTCCTTTTATGCAAAGGATGGCTAACTAATGCTCTCCTTTTATTAAAGGATGGGTAACTAATGCTCTCCTTTTATGTAAAGGATGGCTAACTAATGCTCTCCTTTTATGTAAAGGATGGCTAACTAATGCTCTCCTTTTATGTAAAAGATGGCTAACTAATGCTCTCCTTTTATGTAAAGGATGGGTAACTAATGCTCTCCTTTTATGCAAAGGATGGCTAACTAATGCTCGCCTTTTATGTAAAAGATGGCTAACTAATGCTCTCCTTTTATGTAAAGGATGGCTAACTAATGCTCTCCTTTTATGTAAAGGATGGGTAACTAATGCTCTCCTTTTATGTGAAGGATGGTTAACTAATGCTCTCCTTTTATGTAAAGGATGGCTAACTAATGCTCTCCTTTTATGTAAAGGATGGCTAACTAATGCTCTCCTTTTATGTAAAGGATGGCTAACTAATGCTCTCCTTTTATGCAAAGGATGGCTAACTAATGCTCTCCTTTTATGTAAAGGATGGCTAACTAATGCTCTCCTTTTATGTAAAGGATGGCTAACTAATGCTCTCCTTTTATGTAAAGGATGGGTAACTAATGCTCTCCTTTTATGTAAAGGATGGGTAACTAATGCTCTCCTTTTATGTAAAGGATGGTTAACTAATGCTCTCCTTTTATGTAAAGGATGGCTAACTAATGCTCTCCTTTTATGTAAAGGATGGCTAACTAATGCTCTCCTTTTATGTAAAGGATGGCTAACTAATGCTCTCCTTTTATGTAAAGGATGGCTAACTAATGCTCTCCTTTTATGTAAAGGATGGCTAACTAATGCTCTCCTTTTATGAAAAGGATGGCTAACTAATGCTCTCCTTTTATGTAAAGTGATGGCTAACTAATACGCTCCTTTTATGTAAAGGATGGCTAACTAATGCTCTCCTTTTATGTAAAGGATGGCTAACTAATGCTCTCCTTGAACGTAAAGGATGGCTAACTAATGCTCTCCTTTTATGCAAAGGATAGCTAACTAATGCTCGCCTTTTATGTAAAAGATGGCTAACTAATGCTCTCCTTTTATGTAAAGGATGGCTAACTAATGCTCTCCTTTTATGTAAAGGATGGGTAACTAATGCTCTCCTTTTATGTAAAGGATGGTTAACTAATGCTCTCCTTTTATGTAAAGGATGGCTAACTAATGCTCTCCTTTTATGTAAAGGATGGGTAACTAATGCTCTCCTTTTATGTAAAGGATGGCTAACTAATGCTCTCCTTTTATGTAAAGGATGGCTAACTAATGCTCTCCTTTTATGTAAAGGATGGCTAACTAATGCTCTCCTTGTATGTAAAGGATGGCTAACTAATGCTCTCCTTTTATGCAAAGGATGGCTAACTAATGCTCTCCTTTTATGCAAAGGATGGCTAACTAATGCTCTCCTTTTATGCAAAGGATGGCTAACTAATGCTCTCCTTTTATGTAAAGGATGGCTAACTAATGCTCTCCTTTTATGTAAAAGATGGCTAACTAATGCTCTCCTTTTATGTAAAGGATGGGTAACTAATGCTCTCCTTTTATGCAAAGGATGGCTAACTAATGCTCGCCTTTTATGTAAAAGATGGCTAACTAATGCTCTCCTTTTATGTAAAGGATGGCTAACTAATGCTCTCCTTTTATGTAAAGGATGGGTAACTAATGCTCTCCTTTTATGTGAAGGATGGTTAACTAATGCTCTCCTTTTATGTAAAGGATGGCTAACTAATGCTCTCCTTTTATGTAAAGGATGGCTAACTAATGCTCTCCTTTTATGTAAAGGATGGCTAACTAATGCTCTCCTTTTATGCAAAGGATGGCTAACTAATGCTCTCCTTTTATGTAAAGGATGGCTAACTAATGCTCTCCTTTTATGTAAAGGATGGCTAACTAATGCTCTCCTTTTATGTAAAGGATGGGTAACTAATGCTCTCCTTTTATGTAAAGGATGGGTAACTAATGCTCTCCTTTTATGTAAAGGATGGTTAACTAATGCTCTCCTTTTATGTAAAGGATGGCTAACTAATGCTCTCCTTTTATGTAAAGGATGGCTAACTAATGCTCTCCTTTTATGTAAAGGATGGCTAACTAATGCTCTCCTTTTATGTAAAGGATGGCTAACTAATGCTCTCCTTTTATGTAAAGGATGGCTAACTAATGCTCTCCTTTTATGAAAAGGATGGCTAACTAATGCTCTCCTTTTATGTAAAGTGATGGCTAACTAATACGCTCCTTTTATGTAAAGGATGGCTAACTAATGCTCTCCTTTTATGTAAAGGATGGCTAACTAATGCTCTCCTTGAATGTAAAGGATGGCTAACTAATGCTCTCCTTTTATGCAAAGGATAGCTAACTAATGCTCGCCTTTTATGTAAAAGATGGCTAACTAATGCATTCCTTTTATGTAAAGGATGGCTAACTAATGCTCTCCTTTTATGTAAAGGATGGGTAACTAATGCTCTCCTTTTATGTAAAGGATGGTTAACTAATGCTCTCCTTTTATGTAAAGGATGGCTAACTAATGCTCTCCTTTTATGTAAAGGATGGGTAACTAATGCTCTCCTTTTATGTAAAGGATGGCTAACTAATGCTCTCCTTTTATGTAAAGGATGGCTAACTAATGCTCTCCTTTTATGTAAAGGATGGCTAACTAATGCTCTCCTTGTATGTAAAGGATGGCTAACTAATGCTCTCCTTTTATGCAAAGGATGGCTAACTAATGCTCTCCTTTTATGCAAAGGATGGCTAACTAATGCTCTCCTTTTATGTAAAGGATGGCTAACTAATGCTCTCCTTTTATGTAAAGGATGGGTAACTAATGCTCTCCTTTTATGTAAAGGATGGCTAACTAATGCTCTCCTTTTATGTAAAGGATGGCTAACTAATGCTCTCCTTTTATGTAAAGGATGGCTAACTAATGCTCTCCTTTTATGCAAAGGACGGCTAGCTAATGCTCTCCTTTTATGTAAAGGATGGGTAACTAATGCTCTCCTTTTATGTAAAGGATGGGTAACTAATGCTCTCCTTTTATGTAAAGGATGGCTAACTAATGCTCTCCTTTTATGTAAAGGATGGCTAACTAATGCTCTCCTTTTATGCAAAGGATGGCTAACTAATGCTCTCCTTTTATGTAAAGGATGGCTAACTAATGCTCTCCTTTTATGTAAAGGATGGCTAACTAATGCTCTCCTTTTATGTAAAGGATGGGTAACTAATGCTCGCCTTTTATGTAAAAGATGGCTAACTAATGCTCTCCTTTTATGTAAAGGATAGCTAACTAATGCTCTCCTTTTATGTAAAGGATGGGTAACTAATGCTCTCCTTTTATGTAAAGGATGGTTAACTAATGCTCTCCTTTTATGTAAAGGATGGCTAACTAATGCTCTCCTTTTATGTAAAGGATGGCTAACTAATGCTCTCCTTTTATGTAAAGGATGGCTAACTAATGCTCTCCTTTTATGTAAAGGATGGCTAACTAATGCTCTCCTTTTATGTAAAGGATGGCTAACTAATGCTCTCCTTTTATGAAAAGGATGGCTAACTAATGCTCTCCTTTTATGTAAAGTGATGGCTAACTAATACGCTCCTTTTATGTAAAGGATGGCTAACTAATGCTCTCCTTTTATGTAAAGGATGGCTAACTAATGCTCTCCTTGAATGTAAAGGATGGCTAACTAATGCTCTCCTTTTATGCAAAGGATAGCTAACTAATGCTCGCCTTTTATGTAAAAGATGGCTAACTAATGCTCTCCTTTTATGTAAAAGATGGCTAACTAATGCTCTCCTTTTATGTAAAGGATGGGTAACTAATGCTCTCCTTTTATGTAAAGGATGGTTAACTAATGCTCTCCTTTTATGTAAAGGATGGCTAACTAATGCTCTCCTTTTATGTAAAGGATGGGTAACTAATGCTCTCCTTTTATGTAAAGGATGGCTAACTAATGCTCTCCTTTTATGTAAAGGATGGCTAACTAATGCTCTCCTTTTATGTAAAGGATGGCTAACTAATGCTCTCCTTGTATGTAAAGGATGGCTAACTAATGCTCTCCTTTTATGCAAAGGATGGCTAACTAATGCTCGCCTTTTATGTAAAAGATGGCTAACTAATGCTCTTCTTTTATGTAAAGGATGGCTAACTAATGCTCTCCTTTTATGTAAAGGATGGGTAACTAATGCTCTCCTTTTATGTAAAGGATGGCTAACTAATGCTCTCCTTTTATGTAAAGGATGGCTAACTAATGCTCTCCTTTTATGCAAAGGATGGCTAACTAATGCTCCCCTTTTATGTTAAGGATGGCTTACTAATGCTCTCCTTTTATGTAAAGGATGGGTAACTAATGCTCTCCTTTTATGTAAAGGATGAGTAACTAATGCTCTCCTTTTATGTAAAGGATGGCTAGCTAATGCTCTCCTTTTATGTAAAGGATGGCTAACTAATGCTCTCCTTGTATGTAAAGGATGGCTAACTAATGCTCTCCTTTTATGCAAAGGATGGCTAACTAATGCTCGCCTTTTATGTAAAAGATGGCTAACTAATGCTCTCCTTTTATGTAAAGGATGGCTAACTAATGCTCTCCTTTAATGTAAAGGATGGGTAACTAATGCTCTCCTTTTATGTAAAGGATGGTTAACTTATGCTCTCCTTTTATGTAAAGGATGGCTAACTAATGCTCTCCTTTTATGTAAAGGATGGCTAACTAATGCTCTCCTTTTATGCAAAGGATGGCTAACTAATGCTCTCCTTTTATGTTAAGGATGGCTTACTAATGCTCTCCTTTTATGTAAAGGATGGGTAACTAATGCTCTCCTTTTATGTAAAGGATGGCTAACTAATGCTCTCCTTTTATGTAAAGGATGTGTAACTAATGCTCTCCTTTTATGTAAAGGATGGGTAACTAATGCTCTCCTTTTATGTAAAGGATGGTTAACTAATGCTCTCCTTTTATGTAAAGGATGGCTAACTAATGCTCTCCTTTTATGTAAAGGATGGGTAACTAATGCTCTCCTTTTATGTAAAGGATGGCTAACTAATGCTCTCCTTTTATGTAAAGGATGGCTAACTAATGCTCTCCTTTTATGTAAAGGATGGTTAACTAATGCTCTCCTTATATGCAAAGGATGGCTAACTTATGCTCCCCTTTTATGTTAAGGATGGCTAACTAATGCTCTCCTTTTATGTAAAGGATGGCTAACTAATGCTCTCCTTTTATGCAAAGGATGGCTAACTAATGCTCTCCTTTTATGTAAAGGATGGGTAACTAATGCTCTCCTTTTATGTAAAGGATGGCTAACTAATGCTCTCCTTTTATGTAAAGGATGGCTAACTAATGCTCTCCTTTTATGCAAAGGATGGCTAACTAATGCTCTCTTTTTATTAAAGGATGGGTAACTAATGCTCTCCTTTAATGTAAAGGATGGCTAACTAATGCTCTCCTTTTATGTAAAGGATGGCTAACTAATGCTCTCCTTTTATGTAAAGGATGGCTAACTAATGCTCTCCTTTTATGTAAAGGATGGGTAACTAATGCTCTCCTTTTATGCAAAGGATGGCTAACTAATGCTCGCCTTTTATGTAAAAGATGGCTAACTAATGCTCTCCTTTTATGTAAAGGATGGCTAACTAATGCTCT
Organism: Odontocerum albicorne; assembly: GCA_949825065.1. NCBI lineage: Eukaryota > Metazoa > Arthropoda > Insecta > Trichoptera > Odontoceridae > Odontocerum > Odontocerum albicorne. The sequence goes on along the minus strand of OX463842.1, from coordinate 51,867,004 downwards.
CCTTTTATGTAAAGGATGGGTAACTAATGCTCTCCTTTTATGTGAAGGATGGTTAACTAATGCTCTCCTTTTATGTAAAGGATGGCTAACTAATGCTCTCCTTTTATGTAAAGGATGGCTAACTAATGCTCTCCTTTTATGTAAAGGATGGCTAACTAATGCTCTCCTTTTATGTAAAGGATGGCGTACTAATGCTCTCTTTTTATGTAAAGGATGGGTAACTAATGCTCGCCTTTTATGTAAAAGATGGCTAACTAATGCTCTCCTTTTATGTAAAGGATGGCTAACTAATGCTCTCCTTTTATGTAAAGGATGGGTAACTAATGCTCTCCTTTTATGTAAAGGATGGTTAACTAATGCTCTCCTTTTATGTAAAGGATGGCTAACTAATGCTCTCCTTTTATGTAAAGGATGGGTAACTAATGCTCTCCTTTTATGTAAAGGATGGGTAACTAATGCTCTCCTTTTATGTAAAGGATGGCTAACTAATGCTCTCCTTTTATGTAAAGGATGGCTAACTCATGCTCTCCTTGTATGTAAAGGATGGCTAACTAATGCTCTCCTTTTATGCAAAGGATGGCTAACTAATGCTCGCCTTTTATGTAAAAGATGGCTAACTAATGCTCTCCTTTTATGTAAAGGATGGCTAACTAATGCTCTCCTTTTATGCAAAGGATGGCTAACTAATGCTCTCCTTTTATGTAAAGGATGGGTAACTAATGCTCTCCTTTTATGTAAAGGATGGCTAACTAATGCTCTCCTTTTATGTAAAGGATGGCTAACTAATGCTCTCCTTTTATGCAAAGGATGGCTAACTAATGCTCTCCTTTTATTAATGGATGGGTAACTAATGCTCTCCTTTAATGTAAAGGATGGCTAACTAATGCTCTCCTTTTATGTAAAGGATGGCTAACTAATGCTCTCCTTTTATGTAAAAGATGGCTAACTAATGCTCTCCTTTTATGTAAAGGATGGGTAACTAATGCTCTCCTTTTATGCAAAGGATGGCTAACTAATGCTCGCCTTTTATGTAAAAGATGGCTAACTTATGCTCTCCTTTTATGTAAAGGATGGCTAACTAATGCTCTCCTTTTATGTAAAGGATGGGTAACTAATGCTCTCTTTTTATGTAAAGGATGGGTAACTAATGCTCGCCTTTTATGTAAAAGATGGCTAACTAATGCTCTCCTTTTATGTAAAGGATGGCTAACTAATGCTCTCCTTTTATGTAAAGGATGGGTAACTAATGCTCTCCTTTTATGTAAAGGATGGTTAACTAATGCTCTCCTTTTATGTAAAGGATGGCTAACTAATGCTCTCCTTTTATGTAAAGGATGGCTAACTAATGCTCTCCTTTTATGTAAAGGATGGCTAACTAATGCTCTCCTTTTATGTAAAGGATGGCTAACTAATGCTCTCCTTTTATGTAAAGGATGGCTAACTAATGCTCTCCTTTTATGCAAAGGATGGCTAACTAATGCTCTCCTTTTATGTAAAGGATGGCTAACTAATGCTCTCCTTTTATGTAAAGGATGGCTAACTAATGCTCTCCTTTTATGTAAAGGATGGGTAACTAATGCTCTCCTTTTATGTAAAGGATGGGTAACTAATGCTCTCCTTTTATGTAAAGGATGGTTAACTAATGCTCTCCTTTTATGTAAAGGATGGCTAACTAATGCTCTCCTTTTATGTAAAGGATGGCTAACTAATGCTCTCCTTTTATGTAAAGGATGGCTAACTAATGCTCTCCTTTTATGTAAAGGATGGCTAACTAATGCTCTCCTTTTATGTAAAGGATGGCTAACTAATGCTCTCCTTTTATGAAAAGGATGGCTTACTAATGCTCTCCTTTTATGTAAAGTGATGGCTAACTAATACGCTCCTTTTATGTAAAGGATGGCTAACTAATGCTCTCCTTTTATGTAAAGGATGGCTAACTAA